>JAGFNQ010000690.1:205698-335268 GCA_024364735.1 Boesenbergia rotunda | reverse complement strand
GTTGTATCATGTATACATCCTCAAGCAGGTTTCCATTAAGGAAAGCTGTTTTCACATCCATTTGCCATATCTCATAATCATAATGAGCTGCTATGGCTAGGAGCATCCGAATGGATTTAAGCATAGCTACTGGCGAATAGGTTTCGTCATAATCAATTCCTTGTTTCTGACGATATCCTTTGCCACTAATCTAGCCTTAAAGGTAACAACATTACCTTCCATGTCGGTTTTCTTCTTGAAAACCCACTTGCACCCTATGGGCTTAATCCCTTCAGGTGGGTTAACCAAGTCCCATACTTGATTTTCGTACATGGAATCCATTTCCGACTTCATGGCTTCAAGCCATTTGTCCCTTTCTGAACTTTTCAGAACATCTTCATAACTGATAGGTTCGTATCGTTATGAGTACACGTCGTTCGATTCACTTATGAGAAATCCGTATCTCTCTGGAATATTGTGTCCTATCAGACCTACGAAGAGGTGGTGTTGTTTTAGGTTCAACTGATAGCTCATCATTATGAGTTATTGGTTGTGGGTCTAGACTAGGTGTCTCTGTAATGTCTATTGGAGTTTCTTGAACTTCATCAAGTTCAATGCCACTCCCACTGTTTTCTTGTAAAAGAAATTCTTTTTCCAGAAATACAGCATGCCTTGAAACAAACACCTTTTGTTCCAAGGGATGATAGAATTGGTAACCCTTCGTTTCCTTAGGGTATCCAATAAATAGACATTTATCAGACTTAGCATCCAATTTGTCTGATACAGTCCGCTTCACATAAGCAGGACAACCCATATCTTAAGGTGAGTTAAGTGAGGTTTCTTACTATTCCATGTCTCATATGGAGTAGTAGAGACTACCTTGGTCGGGACTCTGTTTAGCAAGTAAACAGCTGTCTTAAGTGCATAGCCCCAAAAGGATTTTGGAAGAGTTGCATGATTCATCATGGATCTAACCATGTCCATCAAGGTTCGGTTACGCCTCTCAGATACACCATTATGCTGTGGTGTATACGGCGGAGTCCATTGAGACAATATCCCATTGTCCCTAAGATAATCTTGAAACTCTTGACTCAAGTATTCACCACCCCGATCGGATCGAAGTATCTTAATACTTTTGCCAAGCTGTTTCTCTACTTCATTTCTGAACTCTTTGAATTTCTCAAAAGCTTCAGATTTGTGTTTCATCAAGAACACATACCCGAATCGTGAGTGATCATCGATAAAGGTGATGAAGTAGCTATAGCCTCCTTGTGCAAGAGTTGACATTGGTCCACATACATCAGTATGTATTAGACCAAGCAATTCTCCCACTGGATTACCTTTTCCGGAAAAGGGTAATTTGGCCATCTTGCCTTTTAAGCATGATTCGCATGTATCAAATGAACCGGGTTCAAATGATTCCAGAATTCCACATCGGTGTAATTTGGTCATGCGTTTCTTACTTACATGGCCAAGACGACAATGCCACGTATAGGAGTCTATTCGATTATCTATTCGAGCACGTTTGTTGCTAACTTCGATATTGAAAACGTCACCGGATAAATCTAACGTGTAGATACCATTGCACAAAGTTCCGGTCCCATAAAGAACACCATTTAAAGTATGTAACAACAATTATTACAAAAGTTAAATGATAACCCTTTTCATTCAAACATGAAATAGATACAATGTTCTTTATTAACGAAGGAACAAAATAACAATTATCCAATTCTAAGACACGTCCAGTAGGGAGCTTTAGCAAATATGTTCCGATGGCAACAGCAGCAATCTTTGCTCCATTTCCAACTCGCAGATTCGTTTCTCCCTTGACGAGTCTTTTCTATTCCTTAGCCCTGTATGTCATTACATATATGTGAGCTACACCCAGTATCAAGTACCCAGGTATCTGAGGAAATAGAGTGACATTCAATAACGAAGATACCTGAAGAGGATGGGGCATCGGATGCCTTCTTCTTCAAAGACTCAAGATAAACCTTGCAGTTTCTTCGCCAGTGACCCTCCTTGCCACAATATGGCAATGCCTTTTGGTGTCTTTTCAGTCTTTTTGGCCTTTTTCTTCTTTTTTTATTCTGTTCTTTGGCCTTCCTCTTAGAACCTTTCTTCGAGGAACCAACTAACAGTACCTCTTCTGATCCTGCTTTACAAAGGCTCTATAGTCTTCAGCAAGTTGAGCAACTCTGGAATGGTAGTCTCTAGCTTGTTCATCCGATAGTTCATCACAAATTATGAATAACTTTTGGGCAAACAATGCAGAATTAAGTCAATACTTAGTTCATGATCCATTGCAAAACCGAGTGTGCTCAATCGCTCAATGTACCCCAACATCTTTAACACAAACTGTGAGGCAGAAGTGCCTTCCTGCATCCTAGAGGTGAAGAGGAGTCTGGAGACTTCGAACCTTTCGGATCTCGCCTGCTCTTCAAATAACTCATGAAGATGGAAGATGATGGTATAAGCATCCATATGCTCATGCTGCTTTTGTAGCTCAGGTACCATAGAGGCTAGCATGATGCAACTCGCAAGTTCAGAATCAGTCACATGTTTCTGATAGGCCACTAACTGTTCTGGAGTTGCATCTTCTGGAGGACGGTTGGGAAGTTGATCTTCAGGGACATAAGCAAGCTTTTCTGCCTTGAGGACTATCCTCAGGTTTCGAAGCCAGTCCATGAAGTTTGGCCCAGTCAGTTTATTGGTGTCCAAAATGGAACGCAAATTCAGAGAAGACATGATCGAGTGATTATCCTAGAAATACAAATTGAGCTTATGTGAGAAGAATGATAAAGAATGCATCAACATACATTAATTAAATCCTATTTATTTTTCGAATTGAATAACCCTTTTTTTATCAATTCGGGAGATTGTAGGAACACCTCCAAATAGGTTGATATCCAACCATAGATAAGAATAACCATGGCTGTGGCCATCAAGTCATTCTTAGCTATGAAGGTAGGTAATTATACCGATTACATATCACATATATGTAACTATCACTTTATGCTATCAACTAATTGAATGTTTGCATAAATCATTGGGTTGTTAACTCATTAACAAGTACGCAACATTATACATAGCACCCAACTGCACCTCTTTTTACATCGACCTTGGCTGTGGCACAACAAATCGATGCTCCAAGCTTAAGGCTGACCCATTAATCAAGAAATAGTTTTAATATGGTTGGAGCTCATTCAACCGTTTAGTCAGGCTTGGATGTGTCCAACAACCAAAACTAAGGATTGACCTCTGACTCCAACTATATTATTCATAAACTAATTCCATGGTTTGAACAAGTTGAGGTTCAAGCCGGGCATGGATGTGTCCATCAACCCAAACGAGAAACAAAACTCCGGTTCTAACCATATTAATGGAAGGTGTTAGCCTTAATATTTTGTAAGGGGTTTTGGGTCTCATCCTTTCTTTTCAAAGCACATTCATGACATATAATTATGTCATGACTAACGATTTCCTTGATAAAGTATGTATGTGACTTAATTTATCAAGTCTCATTAATTGGATTGGGCCTAATCCCAATTTCATACTTTATTCAAGGAATTGTTTTGGGAAACAATTTCCTAAATTGTCATAATCAACTTCGGAAATAATATGTTTAAGACTTTGATTTCTCTAAATCAAATCTTATTAAATTAAGAGACAGATTCCCTTAATTCAACCACATATTATTTTCATGAAAATCTTATTTAAGAAAACTCTATAGGAAATCATTTTCCTAATTAATTTTGGAGACAACAATATGTAAGAGCATCACCTCTTAAATCAAATAAGGAAATTATCGTTTGAGAATCACCTCAAAATTTCCAAGATTTGATTACATATTTTATTTATGGATTTATTAATTTCAACAAATTATTTTCTTTGGGTGGCTCCCCGAGGCTCAGATACCCAAAAAAAAGGAATTTGTTGTAAATCTAATTTGGTCCGCTCCCCGAGGCGTAACCAAATTAAACATGACAATTTTATTCAAAATAGGAAATTAAATTACAACAACTAACTTTAAATTGGACGGTTTCCCGAGGCTCAATCCAAAATAAAGAATTTTGTTAATAATTTAAAACCAATTCGAATTTAATTATCAATTAATAATCCATAAATTTGTCTAGACTTTCTTGAAAGAAAGTGCCCAAAATTGCGAGATTTCATAATAGGTTTTCAGAATAATTGTAAGTTTCTGGTACAAAGAAAACTTACATATTTCCAAAATTGAAAATTTTCCAAAATAGGAAATTTCCGAAATTGGAAAGTTTCCAAAGATGGGAAGTTTTCACAATTATCATAAAATTTCAGAAACTAGGATATTTCAAAAGTTTGCGAAATTTCATGAGGATTTCCAAACTTTGAAATTCCTAAATCTAAAATTTATCATAATTGGAAAGTTTCCATAATTGAAAATTTTTCCAAAATTGAGATCATGACAAAGTTTTCCGCAAAACAATTATATGATTATGTCGACCACTAACCGGCTCTGATACCACTGTTGGGACCGGGTGCATGTTGACATGGATACGGGTTCGTAATTTTAAAGTTTAATTACGTGCAGCGGAAGGTTTAGCATAAATAATTTCTTAAATTATTTTAACCACGTATCTAGCATGCAACCTTAAGTTGTGGAGACATGATCATAAATTAAAATTTTGCAGAAAAGTAAACTAATTTACTTAGTACCTCGCGTAACTCGAAGAAAGGGACGAGATCCAACCGTAGCGTCCCTTAGAAGCTCCGCCTCTATTCGCGTCCACGCCGAGTTCTCTTCGGGATGACTTCGCAAAGCCACGAGTTTCGTGCCGACAAGAACTACTAAATTCTCCAAAGGCACGACAAGAATATCAAGAGAGGGAGATGGAAAACTAACCACCAAGTATCGGAATCAAGATTCCAGGGGAAGGAAGGAGTCGCGACCCGCTTCTTCTTCTTCTTCGGCACCTTCTTGGTGGAGATGGCTCACGGCAACCCTAGGAGGTCCCTCTAGGGTTGCGCCCACTAGAGGAGGGAGAGGGAGAGAAGGAGAGGAAGAGAGGCTTGCTACTTGATCTCTTGATCGGAATTCAAGCCTTGCCTTGGTTCCTTTATATAGTAGCCTCTCCATTGCCAAGTCTCCCCTTTAACGGAATAAATTTTCATAAGAAATTTATCTTATAAATTTTCCTATGAATTATTCCGTTATGCCTTGTTTTATTATAACTAAATTTATAATAAAACAAACACATCTCCCCTTTTATTATGGAATAAATTTTCACAAGAAATTTATTATATAAATTTTTCTTATCATGGAAAAATCAATTCATAATTGATTTTATAAAATAAAATAAACTAATCCAAGGTTTATTTCCATGAAAATAAATCTCTTTATATAAATTTCTTTATATAAATTTATAAAACAAATCGCGCTTGATTTATTTTATAATTCAAACCAAATAAATTGGTTTCCCTCCTTTGTTGTGGCCGGCCAAAACAAAGAGGGTGGGGACCCTCTTTGGCCGGCCAAACCAAGCCGCCTCCTCGCGAATTAAACTCATTTAATTCGTCCAATAAGCCTTCAAAAGACTTAGCCATTTTAAGCTTCCGATGCGCCTCTGATTAATTCAGATTCGACTTATTTCTCTTGATCGGAAAATCCAATTTTCAACTCGTTTTAAATCCCTTGGATTACTCGTAGTGCGTGTGACTAAATAGGCTTTCGATTTATGTTGGTCGTCTATAATCAACCAATTATAGAACGATCATGAGTGGCACCTAGTAGTACATCATGACCCCCAATTAATCGAAAGATCAACGATTGACCTTAGAAAGCAGCTATAATGAGTTGTGCCCCATTCCCTTCACCATCTTATACCCACTTGGTTCAGGACACGGTCTATGTGTGTCAGTCCCCACTAGGCTGACTACGTCACACCTAGCCCAAGTAATGTCTTTCTCGTCCAACGGATTCTAATTACTCTCATGTTTCCTAGAGATTCATACTCGAAACATGTTGTGCTCTGGCCAGAGGCTTCGAGTAACAATTCGACGATAGGCCTTGGGTATACATCTCCTCGCAAGGAGTGGTGAATCCTTTGTAGGCTGTTCAAACATCTTCGGGCACTTCGGCTTATACCCAACCATCCTGAGTCCACACCTCCTTAGAGATGCTTGCTTAAGATGTCAAAGTATAAGTCTCCGTGACCAAGATGACTTGAACACCGCAAGTCAAAGGAACATCGCACTTAAGCTGCAGTAAGAACTTTCATTGACATATCTATATATAGATTACCATATGAAGTCTTACAGCTAGTCACTCCAATGAACTAGTTCCCTTAACTAGCATCCATGTTTATCTCCGGACATTCCAATGTCACCAGCCAGTGAGAATCAGCTGATTAGAGAATAACCCATGCTAGTCTCAACAGAATTGATAGTGTCCGTATTTATCAATTCATCGACTAGGGACAATTTCAATACTTCACAATTGCACATGTAGAGATAATCACTAGTTGTGAATTCATCACAAATTCTCTCATGCTGTGAATTGTATTGCGGATATTCAGTAAATGAGTTCAAGATCTCAATCATATACATGAACATGTATACTCAAATAGTGAATATTCATTTATTAAAGTAAATGATTACAATCATAAGGCGATTGTCTTAGGACACTTCTCTCATATTACTAACAAAACCTAGGATTTCCCGAGTACATTTCCCTCAACACTCGTACCCTCACAACCTGGTTGACTCTCCATCCAGCAGCCTCGATCTATTTCCTTCACGCCCTCTTCGTATTCGGCTCCCGTCCCTCATATGTGCACACAAGCCTTCGGCTTGCCTCCATGCCATCCTTCACGCATGCCTCGAAGTCCACGTCCCTCGGCTCATCGCCCCTACTCCAACAGCCTCAATCTGTTGCCTTCAAGCCCTCTTCGACTTTGGCCGTCATCCCTCAGATGCGCACGCAAGCCCACGGCTTACCTCCATGCCATTCTTCACGTACGCCTCGAAGTCCTCTTCCCTTGGCTCATCGTCTCTGCTTTGTCCATGGTCCCTCGGATGCTCACACAAGCCCACGGCTTGCCTCCATGCTACCCTTCACCGTACCTGAAGACATCCAACCAAGTCTATATGTACCTGCAAACCTGCACACTCACATACACATATTATACCAACAATAAATCCTAACTTAATCATATTGACACACACATCAAAACCATGATCCTCCAAATCATACTTGGGTTGATTGCCCCAACAATATCCCAGAAGGAAGATCCTCTGACATTAATTCATCAAATTCCACTAACAAATGTGTGGGATCGGTGACATCGATAGAGGGGGGGTGAATATCGACTCATAAACTTTGCTCGGAACTTCTTTGATCGTTCTCTTAATATCAGAGTTGTTGGTAGCAGTGGAATAATAAAAGATAAAGCAAAAACACAACAAGAACACGTGGGATTTACTTGGTTCCCAACCCCCAGGGTCGATACGTCGAAGGCCTAATTACGGATAGCGTCCATCCACTAGTGGTCTCCTTTCCGGAATTTTCGGAGGCGGAGAAACCCGTCTTATAGTTTAGAGTACAAGCAAAACAACGATAATAAAACAGGTACAACTTTGTAACATGCAAACCAAATGTGAAAATCTCAACCAACTCTGGAAGTCCGAAGCGCCGCGTGTTGGTGCAGAATGCACCTAAGTCAAACCTGTGTTTTGATAATGGCAACATAGGTCAAAAGTTAAGTCTTTCTTGTTTTCTAACAAGTTAATCAAGGGTGCAGGAAAAGCCCTAGCAAAGGACAGCTAGGCAACTGGCAAAGGACTGCCAGTGGCAAAGCCCTAGCGAAGGACTGCTAGGCAACTGGCGAAGGACAGCCAGTATCCAAGCCCTAGCGAAGGATTGCTAGGCAACTGGCGAAGGACTGCCAGTATCAAAGCCCTAGCGAAGGAATGCTAGGCACCGGGCGAAGGACAGCTCGGCATCCAAGCCCTGACAAAGGACCGTCAGGCAAAAGTCCAACCAAAGGAACGGTTGGCATCAGGTAAACTCTCCCGAGAGGAGTAGGTGAGGACGCGTTCCCCGTCGAGGGAACAGTAGGCGTCGGTTCGACCTAGGACTCCATTTTGGAGACCAAAGTCAGAACCAAGACAGCTAAGGCTGTATAAAATAAATAATTAATTGTGTTATTGTGTTTTGGACTAACCCTGGATGCAGGACCGAAGGAACGTGTGTCTGCAACTCAGAGAGCCTCAAAGGAGTGAGGCAGCAGCTGAGTAAGGCGCCCTGAGTGTCCAGGGCGCCCTCAAGGTGAACCAGAACCAAGCGAAGTAAAAAGAGCTTCGGCTGCTTACTGGGCAAGGCGCCCTCAGCAGCGAAGGCGCCCTCGTCAGCGAAGGCGCCCTCAGCAGCCAGGGCGCCTCCAAGCCCAAGACTGCGAAGCCAGCTTTATCCACAGCCGAGAATTCTGCGCGGAAGAAGTCAGCCAAGGCGCCCTCTGCGACTAGGGCGCCCCAGAGGTCAAACCTCATCCCTATTGCGGTGGGATAACGCTTGACCGAGCGAAGCGCGGATCTGCTGACACGTGGCAGGGCGCCCCCGACGTCCAGGGCGCCCTAGGGGCTATAAATAGCACCCCTCGACCACAAGCTTGAAAATCAACTTCATACCAAAGCTTCCATACTCTTCTGTGCTCACGCCTTGTTCCAGAAACTGCCCAACTCGAGCGACGACGTCCTGCTGCTCCGGAAAGCCAACCTACAATCGGACGTCGATAACAGAAGAAATTTCTTTTAAAAAGTTTATAGTGCTATACTTGTAAATCTCCTTCTGTAAACTGATTTTGCGTTCATATAGAATTGCCCAAAGTAAACGATCAACGATCGTGGGCCTTGGAGTAGGAGTCGACCTAGGCTCCGAACCAAGTAAAAAATACTATGTTCGCGTGTTTTGTTTATTTCCGCTGTGCAAATTACTCTTTCCATAAATTCGAAAAGTTTGTCGATATTCACCCCCCCTCTATCGACTCTATCGATCCAACAAGTGGTATCAGAGCGGGGTTATTCAAACTTGGTGCAACCACCAGTTTGAAAATTTCTTTTCGGATTTTCGAATTTTTTTTAAAATATTTTTTTTCGATTTTTTTTGTTAATCGAGGTTGGTGCAACACCCCTCGATATTTTATTTCCTAATCCAGCACTACTAATCCAAGACCTAGTCTTGGAAAATTTGTTCTTCTGTTAGTTTTTTTGTTATAGATCCAATGGCCATGCAAGAGGGATTCAGCACCGCCAGACCTCCACTTTTCAGTGGAGAAGACTTTTCTTACTGGAAAAGTCGTATGGAGGTCCACCTGAAAACTCAGGTGGATATGTGGATCATCATCCAGTCCGGTCTGGAGATCCCCAAAAACGCCGAAGGACAACCGCAAAGCTACTCCGAATGGGACAACTCCCTTAAACGCAAAATAGAAGCCGACGCAAAAGCGACACAAACCCTACAATGCGGGCTGACAAAGGAAGAGCTGAACCGCGTGGGCCCCTTCAATAGTGCAAAGGAGCTATGGACAAAACTGATCGAGCTGCACGAAGGGACTTCAGATACTCGGATCAGCAAGCGGGATCTGCTACTAAACAAACTCTACACTATCAAGATGGCCGACAACGAAACAGCAGCCCAGCTCCACGCACGAATCCAAGAGGTAATGAACGGTCTTCACACAATAGGTCACAAGGTTGAAAACCGTGACCTAATAAGGTATGCTCTAAACGCCTTCCCTAGAAACACCTTGTGGGCATCTATGGTAGATGCATACAAGGTCTCTAGGGATCTTTCTAAAATAAAATTAGACGAATTATTTTCTGAACTAGAACTGCACGAACAAACTAACACCAATATGGTTGAGAAAGGTGTTGCTTTTCTTGCAGGCAAGACTGGAAGAACAACGAAGAAGAAGCCTGAACCTGAAACCGAATCTAACTCAGACTCAGATTCAGAAGAAGAAGAAAGAGATCAAACTAAGCTGGTCCGGCTCGCTCGAAGCTACTACAAGGAGCTGAAGAACCGAACCAACAAACGAAAAACCGGCCGAAGAAAGGACGAACCAACTGAACCAGCAAACAAGCCCAATGTGACCTGCTACGAGTGCAAGAAAAAGGGCCACTACAAGTCAGAGTGCCCTAACCTAAAGGAGACTAAAAAGCCGAGAAGAAAGAAGGCACTGCAAGCAACCTGGGACGAGTCTTCCTCAGAAGAAGAAGAAGAGGCACCCCAGTCCAACCTCCTAGCTCTGACCGCCTCAGATAAAGTCGAGACAGAATCAGATTCAGAACAAGAGGACGGCGAGCTGACCTTCACAGAAGACGGAGAAATTAAGGTAACTGGTTTTAATAGATTACAGTTAACTGAATTGATTTCTTTTCTTTCTCGAGATTTGGCAAAAGCCAAACTCCGGGTCGAAACCCTCCGACAGGAAGTAAAACTCCTGAAAGAGGAAGCTGACTCTAAACCCTTAACCGAGAAGGTTCAGGAAGGAACTCCTACTCAAGTTGAAAAACTTGAAAAGGAGAACTCCTCCCTGAAAACTCAGGTTAAGGATTTTAGAACAGCTTTAGAACGATTTACATCTGGTTCCAAGGGTCTTGACATGATCCTTGGAAAACAGAAATCAGTTCTAAATCGATCCGGACTTGGCTATCGAACCAAATCCCGACAAAGATCATATTTGACTGTACTGAATCAGTCCAGAGGAAAAATTCAGGCATGGGTACCTAAACTGTGCCTGAACCAACCTACTGGATCAAATCAGTATTGGATCCCCAAGGACAAGATTCACATCTTGCCCAACCATCACCGTGGCTTTAGTCCAGGGGGAGCCAAACTGAAAACTATTTTTATTATTAGATAAACATGTTATTCTTGATTTAAATTGCTTGATTGATTGATTATTTATTTTCTGCAATATACCATGCTTAGACTTAGGCTAGCTTAAGGACTAAACAAACTTAGCTGAAATTTGACAACATAGTATTGGGTAGAGGTGAGATGATAGTACGTTAGGGAAACCAATTCTAATAAGATCAAGTTCACTTGGTCTCTTTAGACTGGTGAAACTAGCCGAAGCTACCGATCCAAAACTCAAACTAGTTAGACCAGAAATTTTTCAAATAATAATTTTGAAAATGAAATTTCATTAAAAGGCTTTGTCAAGGAAAGGGTGGATGATCCCATAAGGCTACGGCCAAAGAAGGCCTAGTGCCTCGCCAAGACCTGGAAGCCAATTTCTGAAATTCAAATTCAAATTATTTTTGTCAAATTCGAATCTAACACAAAAATTCAGTTATCTGTAGATATAAACTTCTTTTAAAATTAATTAAATTTTCAAAATTAATCAAAATTTTTCAAAATAGTTTTTCTAATCAAAACCTGTCTCACGAAACCTATAAGGTTAACGTGATTGAAAACCCTAGATTCGGGTGAGACAGTAAAATTAAGACTAAATTATGACTCCTTTAAATACCTGTGTTGCAGTAAAATTCTATATTTCAAACCACGGTCAACATAGTCAAACCACGGTCAACATAAGTCAAACCACGGTCAAATCAGGTCAAGTCTGGTCAAATGCACTCTCTTAGAGTTCAAAGCTAGTCCTTAGGGCGCCCAAATCCGTGTGGGCGCCCCAAGACTGGTCAAAAAGTCCCTCTGCCACTGCACGCTGACCAGGGCGCCCTGGAGCTTCAGGGCGCCTTGGGATACCCCTTTGTTGGTCAAAAGCTGCCAAAAGGCAGCTGCAGCTCTGGGTGGAGGCGCCCTCTCCAGTCAAGGCGCCCTCCCACAGTCCTTTCACGGCAGAAAGCTGCCGAAAGGTAACTGCAGGCCTGGTCAAGGCGCCCTCACTGGTAAGGGCGCCCTCACCAGCTAAGGCGCCCTCCCGAGGAAGGGCGCCCAAACTGCCTATAAAAAGGGGCTCCCTTCCCCTTCTTCTCTTCACACCCAAAACACCTCTCCTCCTCAACTATCTATCTTCCAAGAGATCTTGCAACCCTCTCAAGCTCTCAAGCCCTCATCTTCAACAATGCCTCCCCGAGCAAACCGGTATAATTTATTGTTTTTGTTAATTTCTTTTCAATTTTTTTTAAAATGCACACTTTCTTTAAGTATACATTCTTTCTCTTAGAAGACGTCGACCTAATCAGGCAGAACCCGGTACTCAACCTAGTCCTGATCCTAGGTTTCCCAATTTAGAATTATGTAACAAGTTCGCTCGTACCACCTATAAACCTATCAAAACGAGCTACTTGAATAGGTTATTCTTCACCCAATCCTGTCCCCTAGCTATGAACGTTATAAACCACTACCAACTAGACAATCTCGTATTCTGCACTCACCCAATCAATACTTCCTTATGTGCAGAATTTTACAATAATATCATTAGACAGGATAATCTCATGTTCTCCACCATGGTTCAAGGTATTCCCTTAACCATCACACCAACATTACTGAACCGATTTCTAGGACTACGACCCTCGCATCCATCTTCTGTTGTTATCCTCCTAGGGAGCCTCCCTTTGATGCTCCCTATTCTCACATCACCTTAGATACATTACACTCATACTTCTTTAGGCAACCAATGGCCAGACGTTTCCAGTCAGTCGACTTAGAGGTTCAGGACTACGCCCTATACAGGGTCTTAGTCCGATGTATTCTGCCATTATCCACCAGGGACGTCACCACTATGCGACCATTCCATACCTTTCTCCTGTACGCCCTGATTCACCAGCTAGATATTGATATAGGGCTTCATATGTTTCACACTATCCTACACGCATCCAGTGTGACCACGCAAGGGCGGGTACGCACACCCTACTGCCACATTGTCACATCCCTATTACATTACCATGGTAGGAACATTACCGAGGGAGAAATGGCCGATCTGACCGACTACGATGAAATAGGCTATAGAAACTTCGCCCTAGCAGGTATAGAGGTGTCCGGTACCGGGGTCCTGTCCTGGAGACGTCGGAGAGCAACTCCCCAGATCGATTCGGACGAGGAAGTCGAGTACGACGTCGCAGATGTAGCAGCAGAAGCCCGAGCCCATATAGACGAGCCCCCTCCACCGACACTCTACGAGAGAGTGACCCGTATGGAGACACAGATACAGAGTCTCCGAGAGGAGGTCGAGGCCTCTCACATAGAGCAGATGGACGCTCGCCGAGCTGATAGAGAAGTAGCTGATGCACGATTCTTAGAAATGATGGCACGGTTCGATGCGTGGCAGCCGGGTCCATCTGATCACCCCGGTCCTTCATCTTAGATTCACTTAGCATTGTACCTATTTGACTGCCCCTACTCAGTAGGGTTGACTTGTGCTTGACTGTTGACTATGTTGAAACTAGAGTATCTGCTTTTTATGATGACCAGTTTATGATTATTGGTTTCTTGTCAATTAGTTAGGATTGTGCTTTGTAGAATAGAGAAACTCAATTTTTTCTGCTCTATCTTTTTTAAATTGTTTCTAAAAATAGAATTTGAAAAACTGCTTTACTCAATTTTAAAATCAGTTTTCATTTTCGACTTAGTTTTATTTAAAAACTACCCCCTTTCAAAACTAGGGATTTTTCGAAAATGGACTTAGCCTAGGCCCTAACCCTAGAACTGCATGCACCTATAGACATAGAAGCCAGCATCTCACAAGCACCTTAGGGTACTTATGATTGATAACCTAGAAAGGGTTGAGATGCTTAGGTCTTTGCCTTAATTCAAGATGCTTTAAGTCAGTGCATCTGCAGTAATTGGGGCACTAAATACAACTTATACAGCAATCAAGTTAAGTGTCAAGCTTAGAAAATCTAACTTGAACAGAAACACTTAACTTGACTAACCCTAGCAAAAACTACTGTATATAACAGTTAGTAAGTAGCTAATTGGGTTAGACAGGTCCCTACAGACAAAAACTGATTGATTTAGTGTAAATCTAACTGGTTCAGTACAGCAAATTATTATTTATTTTTCTTTATTATTGACACATATTTATCTGTTTTGATATATGGCAAAGGGGGAGATAGAGATAGGAAAGAGAAAAATTATTTTTTTTCTAAATTTTTCCTTTATTCAAAAAGGTTCAAAAATATACTTATCCTTTATTCAAAAGCTTAAACTTTTTGAAGAAGTACTTAAATTCTTAAAACTTTCAAAATTTTGCAAAGTACTCTAGCTTCAAAATTCTTTACTTAAAACTTTCAAAATTCAAAATTTTGCTAAGTACTCTAGCTTCAAAATTCTTTACTTAAAACTTTCAAAATTTTGCAAAGTACTCTAGCTTCAAAATTCTTTACTTAAAACTTTCAAAATTTTGCTAAGTACTCTAGCTTCAAAATTCTTTACTTAAAACTTTCAAAATTTTGCAAAGTACTCTAGCTTCAAAATTCTTTACTTAAAACTTTCAAAATTTTGCTAAGTACTCTAGCTTCAAAATTCTTTACTTAAAACTTTCAAAATTTTACTAAGTACTCTAGCTTCAAAATTCTTTACTTAAAGCTTTCAAAATTTTGCTAAGTACTCTAGCTTCAAAATTTTTGTTTCAAGCTTTCAAATTTTGCAAAGTACTCTAGCCTTTCAAAAGATTCTTACTCAAGCTTGTCAAAATTATTTTTACTCTAAAGCTTAAAGTTTTTCAAATTGTTAAGTACTAAAGTGTTTCAAGCTTGATATATCCTACCAAAAACTTAAGCTAACATTTTGAGTACTTTAAAACTTAAGACTTTAAAATTTCTTAGGTACTCTAATTATGCCTTAAAAACTCTACTATGTATTTTTAAGTTACTTCTAAGTACCTAAAACTTAAGCACAAGTAAAGTTTTTAAACCCCACGAATTTTTGAAAAATATAGGGGGAGGGAACAAAAGTTAAAACTTTTTCATGTCTTGCTTAAACTTAACTTTTTGAACTAAGGTTGCCATAAATCAAAAAGGGGGAGATTGTTGGTGCAGAATGCACCTAAGTCAAACCTGTGTTTTGATAATGGCAACATAGGTCAAAAGTTAAGTCTTTCTTGTTTTCTAACAAGTTAATCAAGGGTGCAGGAAAAGCCCTAGCAAAGGACAGCTAGGCAACTGGCAAAGGACTGCCAGTGGCAAAGCCCTAGCGAAGGACTGCTAGGCAACTGGCGAAGGACAGCCAGTATCCAAGCCCTAACGAAGGACTGCTAGGCAACTGGCGAAGGACTGCTAGTATCAAAGCCCTAGCGAAGGAATGCTAGGCACCGGGCGAAGGACAGCTCGGCATCCAAGCCCTGACAAAGGACCGTCAGGCAAAAGTCCAACCAAAGGAACGGTTGGCATCAGGTAAACTCTCCCGAGAGGAGTAGGTGAGGACGCGTTCCCCGTCGAGGGAACAGTAGGCGTCGGTTCGACCTAGGACTCCATTTTGGAGACCAAAGTCAGAACCAAGACAGCTAAGGCTGTATAAAATAAATAATTAATTGTGTTATTGTGTTTTGGACTAACCCTGGATGCAGGACCGAAGGAACGTGTGTCTGCAACTCAGAGAGCCTCAAAGGAGTGAGGCAGCAGCTGAGTAAGGCGCCCTGAGTGTCTAGGGCGCCCTCAAGGTGAACCAGAACCAAGCGAAGTAAAAAGAGCTTCGGCTGCTTACTGGGCAAGGCGCCCTCAGCAGCGAAGGCGCCCTCGTCAGCGAAGGCGCCCTCAGCAGCCAGGGCGCCTCCAAGCCCAAGACTGCGAAGCCAGCTTTATCCACAGCCGAGAATTCTGCGCGGAAGAAGTCAGCCAAGGCGCCCTCTGCGACTAGGGCGCCCCAGAGGTCAAACCTCATCCCTATTGCGGTGGGATAACGCTTGACCGAGCGAAGCGCGGATCTGCTGACACGTGGCAGGGCGCCCCCGACGTCCAGGGCGCCCTAGGGGCTATAAATAGCACCCCTCGACCACAAGCTTGAAAATCAACTTCATACCAAAGCTTCCATACTCTTCTGTGCTCACGCCTTGTTCCAGAAACTGCCCAACTCGAGCGACGACGTCCTGCTGCTCCGGAAAGCCAACCTACAACCGGACGTCGGTAACAGAAGAAATTTCTTTTAAAAAGTTTATAGTGCTATACTTGTAAATCTTCTTCTGTAAACTGATTTTGCGTTCATATAGAATTGCCCAAAGTAAACGATCAACGATCGTGGGCCTTGGAGTAGGAGTCGACCTAGGCTCCGAACCAAGTAAAAAATACTGTGTTCGCGTGTTTTGTTTATTTCCGCTGTGCAAATTACTCTTTCCATAAATTCGAAAAGTTTGTCGATATTCACCCCCCCCCCTCTATCGACTCTATCGATCCAACACCGCGTACTTCTTTCTAGAGCCTCCTTGGTCGTAGAGCTTCGTCTGAGCACTTTTTCTTCATAGAGAATGAGTAGACAGATAGGAAAGTTGTTGTACAGAACTGTTGCACTCGACCCCTTTTTATAGTACTTACTCAGGTGCCTGAATTGCCTTTCAGACTCCTTCATTGCAGCGTACCGGGCAGAAACTCTATCCATTGTTTGGTTAAACTTTATCCAGGCTAGGCGCCTGAGTGTCGATGTGGATCCTCCACTCAACACTCGCCACGTAAGTCAGACCGTTATGCCAACCCAGCCGCCTGCTGCCAGCTCTCAGGCGCCTGAGTCCCATTCAGGCGCCCCAGTCAACTGCTTTCTCTTTTTAGCTGCAACAATGGTCAGTTCCAAACATACAATAATAAAATATAGAATTAAAACATGTATGAATTACAGTCAGTGTTATCTTGGTCCTGACTTTCAGGTTTCATCCGAAACCTTAGGTTGGACCGACACCTATTATTCCCTCTTTGGGGAACGCGTCCTCACCTACTCCTCTCAGGAGAGTTTACTATTGGTGTCGTGATTAGTTTTGATGTGATCATCTAAGTTAAGCTAGGTCATATTGGTTTTGATCCCTCTGTCTAAATGTGCAGGAACTTAGGAGTGGAGGAAGTCGAGCGTAAGACGCAATGGACGAGAAGGATTATACGGGGAAGTGAGCCGACGGGCTCGGTGCATCCGAGGGATGCGAAAACTATGGAAGAGTACACCGGTGGAGTGAGAAGGGCGTGCACGACATCCGATGGACGAGAAGCCAGAAGGAAGGACGCTCAACGGGCAAAAGGCCGGAGTTGAGTTCGGGTGAGCCTAACTCCGGTTGGCCAAAAATCACCCAAGAAGACCGGAAGTCGGGCTGGACAGTGGTCAGTGGTTGCTGACAAAGGCCACTCTCAGGCACCTGTAAGCTCCCGGGCGCCCAGCCTCTCGGGCGCCCGAGCACTCGGGCGCCCGAGCACTCGGGCGCCCGTGAACCAACAGGCTCCCAAGAGACTATGTTTAGCCGTTTATAAACGTTGCGTTTTGGATAAGAGTTAAGCCACGTGTCATACGCCCAAGAGCACTCGGGTGTCCTATAAGTGTCACATCAACAAACGGATAACTTTGACCGGGGCAATAAATAGACCCCTAGAGCTTATTTTCAATAATCCATCAACTGCAAACAATTCAGTTATTAGCTTTCTTTTGTCTCATGCTTTAAAGTCTGTAAAAGGCTTTTCTGCCAGAAGGAGATTTTGATAGTGAGCTTCAGTCGTCTTGGATTAGCAACCACCTAGGTTGCAACCAAGTAAATCTCTGTGTCTTAGCCTTTTATTAGTTTATGTTTGTTTTAACTGATTTTTACAATTAATCTGAATTCTTTGTGAGTCCGCACAAAAGATTGGTTTTTATTTTGCAGCGGCAATTCACCCTCCCACCCCCTGCCCACTCTTGCTGGTCCACCTCGATTTAACATTTACCTGTTGCCACCCAAAACCTCCGGTTAGACTTTTGCTCGACCTCCGAGAACCCAGAACTCGACGACATTCGACTTCGACTCGTCTCGACTCTTGTCCGCGATCCTCACTTGGCAAAGTCTTTTGCTCAGTGTCCCGAAGCAAGTCTTCGTGCTCGGCTTAAGATCAATCTTGGGTTTACCCTACTAAACATCAGATCATGTTTGGCTTAACCCTTGATCACTTTGACCAGACCTTAGTATATTGTCAAACATTAAAACACTAGAGGTTGACTGTTCATAACTGATGCTCTTTGCACCAATAAGATGTTGTACTTCGGCTAGTAGCACAGCGACCATGGTAGGAGCAACGCTCCGGTGCGGTAAGAAGGCATATACAACTCCATGCGCCACTTCATCTAAAACTCTGGATATAGAAAGCATATTAGTATTTTTAGCTACCGAAATTGGAGTAGATCCTTCCTGCCGCAACGCCAACACAATATTTTTCTTTTGATGTGAAGGGTATATGTATTCTTTCGCCTATCGTAAACAACACTACGATCATAGTACCAAGGTCACGCCATCGTGACATGCATCCATGATCACCACATCACACAAAGACTATCAAAATATTTTTCAATTGAAAAGGAAATTAGGCATCGCTAATCTACTATTACCTCACTTTCTTTATTCAGCCAGGATAGCTTGTAGGGCTTGGGATGACTTTGTCTTCAATTGTAATTTCTGAATGACCTTAGTGGATATTACGTTCTCGCAACTACCGCTATCGATGATCATCCTATAGAGTTTATCTGTGTGGTGTAAGTAGTGTGAAAGATATTGTTTCTCAACCAATCTTCTCCGAATCACTCTTGGGACTCAATAAACTCTTATGAATGACCAAAGGCTCATGACCTTCACCATAAATCAATTCATCAATGCTTCATATATCGGATCGCCAAGTGTTGTATCTTCTATCACTTCTTCCTTGACTAGCAATTTTTTTCCCTTCGGATAGTAAAAGAGAGCCTCCTGCATTGCTACATCATGTGTCACTATTCACTACATTGATAGCATCTAATAGAGACCCTAGAATTAACCTATGATGACCATTACGATGGCTGCTGCAATGGCTACTATGGTGACTGCTGTTGCGAAGGAAGAGAATTTTGAGAGCTAGCTGGCTAATTGTTCTGGTCACTTCCCCTACTTGTTTACGATTTTGTTGTTTTCAGCCACCAGTGCACGTTGAAAGGCTTCTGACATTGTCGAGAATGAATGAAGACTGAGGGCATCTTGCAAGGCCAAGTGCAAACCCCTCAAGTATCGTGCTACCTTCTGCTCCTCCATATCTAATAGATTGTTTTGAGTGTAGGTGAAAGCAAGTAAGTGTTCCTTTATCTTTTCCTTCATAGTCTCCTAGTCAATTATTTGAGGTGTACCTTATTTATCATAAGAGCTCCGCATCTGTTCGACCATGTTGACACTCGCCCCTTGAGTCAGATGACAATTAACTTTACTTTCATCCAATTTAGAACTTACTTGTAGTCGAAGATCCGCTTTACTTTATTGACCCAGTTAATAAAATCCTCGCTCGTAATGAACCAGAAAATTCAAGTAAATTCTAAAATTCGAAGTCTCCAATACGCTCCTCTCTCTCACAGCGTCCATGAGGTGTACCCCCGCCAGTGATAGAGATTCTTGAAAGAAGACTCAGATCCACGATCAGAATTCTCTCGATCCTAGTGATCCCGCACCTACGCCACTAGATGTTGATTTTGTTGAGTGAGCTCTGCTATTTGTCTCCGCAAATCTTCAATCGTCATTATGTACTGGACATTACGACCACAGTGCTTAACTTCCTCCATCGAAGTCTACTTGTTGTTGCTATCATAACTACGACCACGATGACCCACCATTGGATTTGATGATGATCTTCAGGTGGCTCTGATACCAACTAACGCCAGACTTGATAACTATTATCCTGCGAACAATCGAGAAGGGATGATAGAGGAGAAGGATAGGTAGATGATCTCCTAGAAATGAAGAAAAAATGTCGTTCTCCGAGTTTCACCATAATAAAAAATTTTATTATGAATAGGGGATCACCACTAACACCTAAACGAGACTCTTATTTATACTATAACATAAGACCCTATTAAAGAAAAAAATTATAATTAAAAGATCTTAATTACAATCTTACAAAGAACATAATTAAATCTTTACTTCAAAAGGAAAGTAATTAACTTGACGATTTTAACTCAAAACAGGATACGAATCAAGACAGAACCTAATTCCAAAAATTGCAAATACCAGGAATACAAAAAAATCCTAAATACCTAAAAAACGTAAATTATCAAAAATAATAAAAGTACTCTTAAAAGAGTTTAAACCGTGGAATTAGGGTCCAAAATTTTGGAAATTATGATTTCACCGATAACAACATAAATTTTTAAATTTTAGATGAATGGCCACTGACAAAGCTTGAATCCAAGTCCTGAGTCAAAAGTTATACCCTTTTGAAGTTTAAAGGGTCATATTGGGTTTCAACATGGGTTGTGCCTGCATCAAAGTACCCCCAAGTTAGTTTTAATGTGGTCAACCAAGTTAAGTTAGACTATGTGTATTTGATTTCTTGTGTCTGAGTGTGCAAGGACTTAGGAATACAAGAAGTCGAGTGAAAGATATACTAAGTGAGAATGATGGCACGGGAAGGGAGTCAACGAGCTTGGTGCATCCGAGGGACGAGGAGCTACGGAAGAATATACTGGTAGAGTGACAAGGATACATGCGACGCATCTGAGAGTCGAGAAGCCGAGAAGGAAGTCTGCTCAAGGAGAAGGACAGAATTGAGTTTGGGTGAGCTCAACTTTGAATGTCCAAAGCATCATCCAAGCGAGTGGACCGAAAAATGGTTAACGAGTGATGTTACCTATTTTGGATGAGCAATACTTGAGACGTCTCAGATGGGACTGGAGGCGTGTTGGATGAACAATAGTAGAGGCCCCCTGGATGTCATTGGAGGAGCCTCCAATGAACAGTAGTCATTGAAGAACCGTTGTGAAGAGTATAATGTTTCATCCAACTGAAGCGCCCTACGTTTCATTGGAGGCACCTCCAATGTCAAGTCAACAGATGATCACTTTGACCAATAGACTATAAATAATATCATAGAACTATGAGTTAAATACAACACTTAGTAATCAACTTCTGTACTTTCATTTTGAGCTTTGAACTGCTACAAGGGGCTTTTCATCCTCTGACCTTGTCGAAGGAGATTTGTTAGTGCACTAACTATTGGCTTAGATTAACAACTACGGAGGTTGTAACTAAGTAAAATTTCTAAATCTCTTACTTTATTTTATGGATTTCTTTTATTTTAATTAATGTGTATTTATCCTTGCTAAGTAAGTAGCAAGAGAATTATTAATTTTTATTTGCAAGCTATTCACCCTCTATAGCCGGTCCAACCAGATCCAACAATTATGCCCTCAAACCTTAATTTTACATCTTAGATAACATAGTCTGAGTTTTTGAAATATAGATAGTTTTATATAATTTTGACACAAACTCATTGTTGGATTTAGATATATTAATTTACTCAACAACAACACGAATGCATACTTGGAGCTCTCTTAATTCTAATCATGCTTAAAATTTTAAAATTTGGATATTGCACGACCATAAGTGACTTTTAATCAAAATTCTCTACTAACCAAAGGAATATTAGAATCAATCCAAACTAAGATCAATACATTCTTAGGAACCTCCTTAGTCTCATTATACTCTCAAATCTTAATTCCACGATTTAGATAGCACCCTATGTGTTCTTAAAATTTAGACAGTTTTATATAATTTTAGTACAAAGTTACAGTTGAACCTAGACATATCATATTCACTTAACAACAATACTAATGTGTTTTAGAAATTCTCCTGACTTCAACCATATCAAAAATTTTACAATCTGGACATTGTATGATCGTAAGTAAGTTTTAACCAAAACTTACTAATAACCTTAGGGACATTAAAATCAATCCAAATCCAGATGAATGCATTTTTAGGAGCCTCCTAAGTCTTATTATGTCATCAAACCTTAATTCTACAGCTTAAATACCATGTTATAAATTTTAAAATTTAAACAATTTTATATAATTTTGACACGAAGTCATTGTTGAGCTTAGATATATCATATTCACTCAATAATAGAAACTCTTCTGACTCAAACAATGTCTATAATTTTAAAATTGAATATTATATGACCATTAATGAATTTTGATTAAAACTCATTGATTGTCTATGTACTCTAAAATTGGAATTTTGAACATGATGAGATTTAGGAGACTCTTAAGAATGTATTGATCTTGATTTGGATATGATTAAGACCATTAATAAGTTTTAATCAAAACTTATGATCATACAATGTCCAAATGTTAAGATTTTGAACATCTCATAGTTAAATGAGTTTTAAGAATACATTAATTTTGCTGTTAAGTGAGTATAATAAACCTAAATCTAAAAGTGGGCGAATAATAGGGATATGCAATCAGTTTAAACCAAAATGACTAAATTAAAAAAATGAACTGATCGGATTTTTTTGAGCCAATCGACTGACCGAACTCTCTAAAAAAATTGAATCGATCAAATCGATAAAATATTTGTTAATTCGATTTTCAACTAAAATAATCAATATTTTCAGTTCGGTTTGGTTTGGTTTGGCTCCGGTTTGGTTTAGTTTAGTTTCGATTTGGTTCAGTTTAACTCATAATATCGATTTAATTTTGTTCCGATTTGATTATGTTCAATTCATAATATCAATGGTTTGATTTCGATTTAGTTTAATTTGGTTTATTTCCTATTTGATGCGATTCCGATTTGGTTTGATTCAATTTATTATATTAGTTTAATCGGTTTAATCAAATTTCGATTTTCAAAATTGAAATTGAACCTATTTCTAAAAAAAAATTATCCCTAGCCGATATAACTGATATTACCAGTTAAACTGATATAACCGAACTGAACTTTAAGCTTCGACTGGTTCGATTGGTTAATTCGATTTAATGGAACTTTGCTCATCCCAGCGAACAGTGATAAAATTATATTAAATTATTAAATTTTAAAAATGTATAACCTACTATGTAGGCTGTGAAACTAAAATTTGAGCGTACGATGAAACTCAAGAGGGATCCTACGAGTTCATTGATTTAGATTTATATTGATTTAGATATACCTAAGACAATTAATGAGTTTTCTCACTTTTGACATTAGGTTTATCAGATATTAATATATTCTTAGCACTCTTCTAAATATAATAATCCCTTCAATCTTGATTCCATCGTATATTTAATATTTTTAATCATGTTCCTCAACCTTAATTTTAATATGTATTTAGTCTGTTGTGAGATTTATTTTTTTTAAGAGAAAAATAATTCTTTTAAAATCGCTGCAAAGTACTTAAAAGAAAATAAAATATATTTTAATAAAATGATTAACGATAATTATTAAATCCGAGACGATCGATTTGATACTATAGAAATTTTCTATCAACCACTAGAATAAATCGAAAAAAATATTAAATTAAATAGTAAAACCACTAGAGTAAATAGACAAAAATATATATGGAGGTCCATCCTAATAATCATTCTTAGATCCACTATCTATTAAGGGAAAAAAAAATCGTAATAATACATCTCAAACTCTAGATCTTTGATTTAGATGATATAACTATGATACTATGTGGTGATGAATCAGGGATATAAAATTTGAAACTTAGGGAATCTTATAATATCAAGATGGAATTTTTATATATATTATTTTACTTACTATCAAGATTATATATATATATATATATATATATATATATATATATATTCCGACCATCATAGAAAATTCGATGAATCTGATTCGTTATCTCAGGTTAAACAATTAGTTGATTAATTATTTTTAAAAAAAATATATTTTAGTGCTTTATAGATTGAGAAAAAAAAAATGATCAAGGAAGTTTTTTCTAACTTTGGGCGATCGGCTAAGTCATATGGAAGTTTCTCACTGATAATCAGGGTAAATCAAAAAACGCTCACAGTGGACGGTCTAAAAGTCCAGCGTCCCAGGATTCGCGTCCCATTTGAGAAAAAAAAATTCTTACAAATATGTCGTAGTTGGGGATTGAACCATAGATATCTGAAATAGTTACTAGTCGTCCTACTATTGTACCATAACCCCGGTGAGAGATATTTGAATAGATGGTTCAAGTAAAAACATTTTAATTTTATTTTCTTTATACAATCTATTATTTTAAAAGATTCCTTTTTTTAATTTAAAAAAATAGAGACAAAACAACCAAGTCAACTCTGGTCATCAGGCGCGGCGCACGTGATGAATACACTCCCCAAAAGATCGACGAAGGCCTCCCTTCCTCGCCGTCGACCAGAGCGGAGGGCAGCAAGATCGCTCGCCGCCGGGACTCTCCGATGCCGACCGTTGGATCCCCCTCTTCCTCTTCCACGTCCAGCACTTCGATTGTAGTGGACTTGACCGATAATCCCTTGTCGAAGCCTAGCGGCGCCGCCGGACCGGATGCGATGCAATCGTGGTGGGAATCCATCTCCAAAGCACGATCCCGGATCCTTGAACTGGTATATCTTCTTCACTTGCCGGATCTTGCCTCGCTGGCGGACTCTGACCGTCCCGCCAGCTCCCTCCTCGGCTCCCCCGCCGCGCATGCCGCGCTCTCCGTTGCGCTATCCGCCTCCTCCTCGGGATCCGGTGACGACCTGCTCTGCCAGTGGCTTTACGATACTTTCCAGTCATCAGACCCCGATCTCCGCCTCGTCGCCCTTTCCTTCGTACCTCTACTCGCCGGCCTCTACCTCTCCCGCATTGTCTCTTTCTCTTCTTCCAATCCGCCCTCCTTGTCCGGTTTTGAGGCCGTCCTCCTCTCCGTATATGCCGCCGAGGTAAAAGCCCGCGGTGGAAAGCCCGTTCTTGTTTCCATTCCCGATCTCTCCCTCCCCTCCCTCTACCACACACCCCGCCCCTCCGCCTGCCCGGCCACCGCGGCGCCACCCAAAGGGCCCTCCGTTGGCGTCCTCTCCCTTCCTCTAGAACCCCAGATTGATGTAAAGTTCACCAAGCGTTCGTGCATTGTCGCAGTGGCTCTCGATTCCTATTACAAGAAGATCTCTTCCATGCCCAGTCGTTCAAAGATTGATTTTTGCGAGTTTGTTGCTGGATGGGCCGGCCAGGATTGCCCTTGCCGCTTCGATCTCGATGATGGCTACTTGAAGCCGCCGTTGAGCTGTTCTTCCTCCCTGTCATCGTCCTCCTCCCACCAGGTAAGGATTTTTGCCGAGGACAACGGAGTAGTGGGAGGCACTGTGGAGGAGATTCAGAGACTAAATATCCAAGATAGCCATAATGGCAACCTCTATGACAGGAAGGAGGAAGAGGGCAGTGTTCTGAAGAGGGGTTCTAGAGTGCCTCTCCCTTGGGAGCTTTTGCAGCCGGTGCTGAGGATCTTGGGTCACTGTCTTCTTGCACCTCTCAATTCCCAGGAAGTGAGGGATGCAGCATCCATGGCAGTCCGGTGTGTATATGCTCGGGCATCGCATGATCTGTTTTCACAGGCTATTTTGGCATCCCGGAGTTTGATTCAGTTGGATAATATTGCGAGAAGAGTGGAAAACCCAGTAACTTCCCTGGGCAATTCTTCAAAACCCAACACCCCAAGCAAGCCAAAGAAGCCAGAAGTGTTCTTGGTCTCAAAATGATCAGTCAGTAAGTACTATATAGATAGGTGTATAATACAACATAGTCATGTTACCATTTTAAGTTCCTATAGGTATCTGAGATTGTTAATTGTGATGATGCAAGAGAGCAAGTACTGATCCTATTTTTCTCTATATTTTGTGATTATGAGTATGTGCCTTTAGCAGGGATTTCTTTGATTCTTTTTTGTTAAGTAGAACAATTTATTGTGTTCTATTGTGTTATTGAGTATGCACACTACTTGGATCATAGCATGATTGAGTTAGTCTACAATCTTTTGCACCCGTAGGCTATTGATAGATTTAACTTTAGATGCTGAATTATTATGTAGCATATGTATAGTAGTCTTAGAATTTGTCCTTTAGCATAGAATTCATTTTGTAATGTGTTCATCAATCTGAGCTTAGACTGGTAAAGTTGGGATTTTCTATTGAATACTATTGATATGTACACACGGGTGACCTATAGCTCATGAAAAGCCTACTCGCCTGGAGAATTATCTTGTTGTAGGGGACTTCAAAGGAATATTGTCTGGGAGCTTGGGCAATACAGGATCTGTATTAAAGCCTAGTTTTTGAGTTCATAAGATATAAAAAAAAAATCCAATTTAGAGATCTTTGTGAGGAATTGATATACTTAATTCTGTTAGTATGTATATAGAAAGAATCTTTTTACTCACAATCTGTCCAAGTAATGAATTGGATTCAATACTAAAGATTAAATAATTAAAATTCTCTGTACCAGATTATCTCATTTTCCCTTGTGCTTATAGTAGAGACACATGAATTATCACCATGAGGTTGGGAATTAAATCTTGGCGAAATCATATGTTTGCTCTCCTTTATTCGCTAGTTACTGTCCGAGCTAGTAGTCTCCGTAATTTACCTCCTCCGTATTGACCCTAAGACGGGTTGACATAGGTGTTGGGAGAGAGCAAATCGTCTTTTGCCACCATTGTGTGGTCATTAGAAACCATTTTAGGTTCTTAAATGATTGATTCCCTGCTCTCTATGCAAACTTGAAATTGCCATTATGTGGTGTGAAACTTGCACTTGTCTAGTTGCTTATCTGGTTGTTAAACTTCTTTCTTTTAGTTTATATTTCATTGGTTTGTCAGGAACTCTAAGTGATAGAATTTTACTGCCAAAGGAATTTTACTGCAGGACGTAGTTAGAACTTTTATCCGTAAAATAACGTTAATAAAGTTTTTGATTGACTAGACACCCTTCGGTCACTTGGGCAAGGTAAAATCTCACCTTGATCTGCCTTGCTGATTGTTGATAACGCAATCTCCTAGTCATTTGGAAGTTGTTTTGGTCGCCCGTATTCTCCGGGGTACCTTTGAAATTCCTTTGTCAGGAGTTATCACCAGTCATTCATCTTCAGACTCCCTTCTAGTTGCTTAGTGTTAGGGGTTGCAAGGGTGCAAACTTAGTCCCACATTGAGAAACATATGGAAAGATCATAGATTTATAAGAAATATGGTATCTCCATTTGCATGAGGCCTTTTGGGAGAGTCCAAGAGCAAAACTATGAGGGCTTAGGCCCAAAGTGGACAATATCATGTCATTGTGGAGATATCCTAATTCCTTTTGGCCCTAACAAGTGGTATCAGAGCCAGGTTGCTCATCCAGATCTAACCATGTGCGTTAAGCCTTAAATAAAGGATATGTGGCCTCCCGTGTCTTGATCAAAGAGGACCAGTTCTAGTTGTGGCTAGGTGGTGAAGTCCAAGTAGGTCAGGTGGACCGAGGGGCAGAAAGTCCTGGTGGATCAGACATCAAGAACGGAAAGGGTTTCCGTTTATGGTGGAGGCATGTGGTCCTTTGTTTGAGAGGGGGATTGTTAAGAGTTGCAAGGGTGCAAACTTAGTCCCACATTGAGAAACACATGGAAAGATCATAGGTTTATAAGGAATATGGTATCTTCATTGGCATGAGGCCTTTTGGGAGAGCCCAAGAGCAAAACCATGAGGGCTTAGGCCCAAAGTGGACAATATCATGCCATTGTGGAGATATCCTAATTCCTTTTGGTCCTAATGTCATTGTGGAGATATCCTAATTCTTTTGGTCCTAACACTTAGAACCGTCGAACATGTTTCCCTACTGTAATTACACATAATGAGAGGATATAGAATGTAAATTTACTCGTACTTACGTTGGGTCTAGACGTTCAGCCTCCAATTGACTCATCTAGACTGAGTTGTCAAGTTACAGCTACCAACTGATTCCACTTGGACTTGTTTATCAAGCCTTCAGCTTCCAGCTGACTCCAGCAGGACTTGATTCACCTAGTTCTCAACTAGGAATTTATCTGCTAAGTTTTAATTACTTGGACTTGGTTCACTTAGCTTTCGGCTAGAAATTTGTCTACCAATCTTAATCACTTGGCATATTCACCTAGCCTCTAACTAGGAATTTATTTGCTTGGTCTCAACTAAGATTTAACTCATGCCTGACTCCAAATTAGGACTTTAACATGTGTCAAGTAATTTGTATCAACAAACTTGACACAACTAGTTAGGTCACAACCAACCTAACTTTAACCTTAGTCATACATTAAAATTCTGAGTTAATGTTGTATACCTGACACCAACAATCTTTTTTTTTTGATAATATGAAACTCAAGTTAAAGGTAGTAAACAAAATAAGTTAGATTTTGAATTTATATTCAATGTATGAAAAAAATAAAATAGGTTTAGTGTAGTTATACATAATAAATATATAATAATTAAAATATAACTCCTTAAAGATAAGGAATTAAAAATAATTTTATACTTTAACCATTTTCTTTTCTCCCTTTTTTTCTATATTATAATGAGTTAAATTATAAATATAGAGTAAATAAAGTATTAAGGTATATAATCAAATTAGAAAAAATTCAAGCAGATATGCTACTATCAGATAAAGTAATTATAAATAGAGTTCAAGTCAAACACAATCAAACTCAAATCAAATCATCATACTCTAAGTAATAAATTCAAATGGAAGCCAAAATAAACACTATGACCCAATAAAGTCAAGCTAAGTCAAGCAAAATTTAATTTATATCACTAATGGTTGACTTACACGATATGAACCGATAAAGTCAACCATAAGAAGAAGTCAAGCTAAGTCTTCTTCTAAGGGAGTATTTGGGAGAGTTTCTGCTAGCTGCTTTTTAGATTCTAGCTACACAGAAGCACTTTTGAATGTTTGTGAATGATAGATTCTGTTTTAACTTCTGTAATTTTTACTCAAAAGCTAGAAGTAAAAATTTGATGTTTTTTCTACTTCTGCTTTTTTGCTTATGGTATAGAATTAAAAGTTGATATTTATGCCCTTAATAAATTTATCATTTTACATAATTGTCACCATACTTTTAAATAAAATTTTATATTTTATATAATTTATATTTTCAAAATTTTTATACATATTTTTATAAATTTTATCATTTTTTGATATTTTGATATTTATTAATTTTATATATTTTTTAAACATATATATTATTAAAAAATTAATTTTGATATAATATTCAAAATATAATAATAAATATATAAAATATTATTGATGGTGTATCAAATTATATTTAGATAATTAAAAAAATTAATTTATATAGTTTAAGGATATTGTTGTCATTTAATTAAAAATTAAACTTGAAAATAATTATTCATTAAACACTCAAACTTTACCTTGTATCAACTTTTAATTTTTATTTTCAAATACTCCATACTTTATCTTCTCACTTCAAAATAATTTGTATAAGAATCACTTTTCAAGAAGTAAAAGATTTCACAAACACTCCTAAAGTGTATTAAACTCGCCTTCAACTAATGGTTTTGTAAAGATATATGTTACATTAGACTTGAATTCAATATATTTGAGTTCAATATCACCATGTGTTCTTTAACTAAATAATGTTTGTATTCTATGTGTTTGATTCCAGAATGATGTACGAGATTTTTAATTAAATTAATGGAGTTGATGTTATCAATCGTTGCTTGAACCTTTTTGTAATTAAGTTCAGTCTTTTAGTGTGTTCATCCTCCATAATAATTAGGCAACACATCCATCCATAACAACATACTCAGCCTTAGTAGTAGACAAAAATATACAATATTATGTTGGATCGAGAAATGCGAGAGGGGGGGGGGGGGGTGAATGTCGCAAATCGTTCGGATTTAAAAAAGAGTAAGTGCGCAGCGGAAATAAGACACAAAAACAATGCTAACACGGTCGTTTTACTTGGTTCGGAGCCTGTGTCGACTCCTACTCCAAGGCCCACGGTCGTTGACCGTTTTCTGCGGGCAATTCTATAAGTTCGTAAACCAGTTTACAATTATTGAATACAGAATAAGTGCAGTAAACTTATATAATAAGAATTATGCTCTTCTTTTACCGACGTCCGGAGTAGATCGAAGATTTCGGGGCAGCGGGACGTCGTCGGCTCGAGTTGGGCAGTATCTGGAGCAAAGCACGAGAGCAGAAGAGCGTGGAAGTGTCCGAAGAATTGATGCCTGAAGAAGAGGGTCGAGGGTCCTTTATATAGGGCTGGGGGCGCCCGGGATGCTCGGGGCGCCCCCCCACGTGGCTTTCGATCCGGCGAGCCCTCTGGTCAAGGTTGATCTCTACTTCTTCGGGATCACCTTTGACTGGGGCGCCCGACGCGCGCGGGGCGCCCGGGTTGACCGGTCAAGGCTTCATCTTCTTCGCGAGGGTGAGCTGCTGTAGCTGCCAGTGGCGTGGCACAGTGGGCGCCCGCGACACGCGGGGCGCCCGATGCGCGCGGGGCGTTTACTTGCTCTGCTGACTTTGGGTTGACTCTGGGGCGCCCGAAACATCCGGGGCGCCCTGCTCAGCTACTGCCTCACTCATTTGAGGCTCTCTGAGCTGCAGAAACATAGTCCTTCGGTCCTGCATCCAGGGTTAGTCCAAAACAGCAATTAATAAGTTAATTTTACACAGCCTTGGCTGTCTTGGTTCTGACTTTGGGTCTCCAAAATGGAGCCCTAGGTCGAACCGACGCCTAATGTTCCCTCAAGGGGAACGCGTCCTCACCTACTCCTCTCGGGAGAGTTTTACCTGGTGCCAACCGGATCCTCCAGTTGGACTTTTGCCCGGCAGTCCTTCGCCAGGTCTTGAGGTACCAAGCTGGCTTTCGCTTGGTGCCTAGCAGCCCTTCGCTAGGTCTTTACTTCTGGCAGCCCTTCGCCAGTGCCTAGCATTCCTTTGCTAGGGCTTTGTCCATTCTGGCAGTCCTTCGCCAGGACTTTACTTCTGGCAGCCCTTCGCCAGTGCCTAGCATTCCTTTGCTAGGGCTTTGTCCATTCTGGCAGTCCTTCGCCAGTGCCTAGCATTCCTTCGCTAGGACTTTGTCTAGTCTGGCAGTCCTTCGCCAGTGCCTAGCATTCCTTCGCTAGGGCTTTTCCTGTACACTCAAGAAACTTGTTAGACACCAAATAACCCTTAACTTTTGAACCCTTTTGTCAATATCAAAACACAGGTTTGACTTGGGTGCAATCTGCCCCAACAATCTCCCCCTTTTTGATATATGGCAACCTAGTTCAAAAGGTTAAGGAAAAAAATGCTGAAATTGAAATCCTAAGTTGGATTCCCTCCCCCTGGAAGTAATCTCCCCCTAGGTTTTTCAAAAGTAGGTGGTTTTAGTCTAAATACTTAGAAAATTTTATTATCGAAAAACTTTTTAAGTATTGGCTGAGTTTTTCAAAAAAAATGTCCTAAGTTTGAAGAAGTTTTCACATTTTAGCAACTTTTGAGTTTTAGGAAAACTTTTTAAACTTTAGACTTTTTCAGTTTTTTGAAAACTCTTGTTTTTAAAAAAATTTGAGACTTGGAAAACTTTTTCAGACTTAGAAAATTTTCAGGATTTGGAAAAAATTTCAGACTTTAGAAAAAACTTTTCAGAGAATATTTTAAGCAAAAAAAATAATAGCAATTCAGAGCAAAAAAGAATTTTAAGCAAAACAAATTGAGCTTTCAGAGTTAGAAATTTTGGAAAAATATTTTTGTTCCCTGTTTCCTTTCCAACTCTCCCCCTTTGACATATATCAAAAAAAATGCACAAAAAGATATTTGCAATAATAAAGCATTTGCTGTACTGAATTGAGCTAGGACCTAAGTCTGGTTAAATTTTTTAGGGACCTGTCTAACCCATTTAGCTACTTACTAACTGTTATAAACAGTAGCTTTTGCTAGAGTTAGTCAAGTTAAGTGCATTGTTCAAGTTAGATTGTCTAAACTTGACACTTGACCTAATTGATGTTCATTTAGTGCCCCATTTGCTGCCGATGCACTGACTTAAAGCATCTTGAATTGAGGCAAAGACCTAAGCATCTCAACCCTTTCTAGGTTATCAATCAAAAGTATCCTAAGGTGCTTGTGAGATGCTGGCTTCTAAGTCTATAGGTGCATGCAATTCTAGGGTTAGAGCCTAGGCTAATTCCATTTCGAAGAAAAACCTTAATTTTGAAGGGGGTAGTTTTTGAAATAAAACTAAAAAAAATCAAAGTAAAACATTTTTAACAAAGAACTTATTTTAAAATCAATTAAGACATTTTTAATTAAAGCAGAAACCAAAAAGAATGATTCTATTCTACTAAGCATAATCCTAACTTAATCAATTCAGAAATAAACAAGCCAAGTTACGATAAGCATAAGTCAAACAGAAGTCTAGTACAAGTTCACAGAAGTTAATCCTACTCAGTAGGGATAGTCAAATAGGTACAAGTCCAAGTCATCTAGGAAGAGGGACCAGGCTGATCAGGGGAGCCTGGATGCCAGGATCTAAGCATGGTCATCATCTCCTCATACTGGGCGTTTCTTTCGATCCTCTCTGCTGCAAACGCGTTCATATACTCGGTATAGTAGCCCTGATTAGTTTCCAACTGCTCAAGGTGGTAAGCCTCCGATTCCTCCCGGAGTGACTGAACCTGTGTCTCAAGGAGGGATACTCGCTCGTAGAGTGTCGGAGGATCAGGCTGAGCTAAGTCTGCTGCCAAGTCGGCAACGTCGACCTCCTCGTCTGCAATGTCGTGTTCGGCTGGTCGGCGTCTCCAAGTCAGAACCCCGGTGCCCGAGATATCTATACCGGCTAAGGAAAAGTTCCTATATCCTATCTCGTCGAAGTCGGTCATCGTGGTAATCTCGCCGTCAGTGATGTTTCGGCCGTGATAGTGGAGGATCCAGGTGATGACATGGCAGAAGGGGGTGCGGACTCGTCCCTGAGTGGACACACTAGAGGCATGCAGGATACAGTGAAAGATGTGAAGGCCTATATCTATGTCCAGATGGTGGATAAGGGCATAGAGGAGAAAGGTGTGAAAGGGTCTCATGGTGGCTATGTCCCTAGTGGACAAGGGAAGGATGCAACGGACAATTACTCTGTAGAGAGCGTAGTCCTGAATCGGGAGTCGGGTGGAGTGGAACTGCCCTCCTGCAGGGTCCATGGCTTCCCCAAAGAAATAGTTGTATAAGGTGTTCAGGTCAATATGAGAGTAGGGGGCATCGAAAGGCAGGTTCCTTGGAGGGTAGCAACAGAAGATGGACTGAGATGGTCGGAGTCCCAGAAATCGGTTCAGTAGGGTAGGAGTGATGTGCCTTGCATTCCTTGAACGGTAGTGACGAAGCTCAAGTGGTCTTGCCTAATTATGTTGTTATAGAATTCTGCACATAGGGTGTTGTTGATCGAATGTGTGCAGAATACGAGGTTATCCAGTTTATAGTAGTTAATTGCGGACATTGCGACTGGACAGGATTGGGAAAAGAAATGACGGTTAAGGTAACTTGTCTTAATCGGAACGTAGGTGGTTCGAGCGAAAGCTGGTATGCTGTCAGTATTGTCGGGGGCGCCCGGGACGGTCCGGTCGCCCTAGGTTGCAACCTTTTGAATGTTTTGACCAGGTTTGACTTGTTTGACTTCGTTTGACTGTGTTTGACCATGTTTGATTATGTTAACCACAGTTTGACCATGATTATAAAGGCGCAAGCAATGTGGTTTAATTTGAGCATAATTTTCCTGTCTCACTGAATCTAGGGTTTTCAAACACGTTAACCTTAAGGTTTTTGTGAGACAGGTTTGAGGGTAAAAATTAATTTTGAAAATGAATTTTAATTTATTTTGAAAATGTTATTTTAGTTTTGAAAACAGATTTGAAAACAAATAAGTTTAGAAAATTTGAAAAATAGATTAAGTGATTTTGGAAAAAGAAATGAGTTTAAGAAGTAGAAATTTTGAAGACAGATTAGAATCTATAATTATTTGAAATTTGAGTTAGATTCGAATTTGACAAAAGATAATTTGAATTTGAATTTCAGAAATTGGCTTCCAGGTCTTGGCGAGGCACAAGGCCTTCTTTGGCCGTAGCCTTATGGGATCATCCACCCTTTCCTTGACAAAGCCTTTTAATGAAATTTCATTTTCAAATTATATTAGGTCATTTTCTGGTCTAACTAGCTTGGGTCTTGGATCGGTAGCTTCGGCTGGTTTCACCAGTCTAAAGAGACCAAGTAGACTTGATCTTATTAGAGTTGGTTTCCCCAACGTACTATCATCTCACCTCCTCCCAATACTATGTTTTCAAGTTTCAAGTAATCTAGTCCTTAAATCTAAGTATTCCTTAAATCTAAGCATGGCAATTTGCAAAAATTAAATAAACAAACAATTAATCAATTAAAAAATTATCTAAGTATAAAAATTGTTTTGATTTTGGCTCCCCCTGGACTAAAGCCTCTGTATGGGTTAGGCAAGATGTGAATCTTGTCCTTGGGGATCCAAAATTGATTTGAACCAGTTGGTTTAGTCAGGCACAGTTTTGGCACCCATGCCTGAACCTTAGGTCTCGACTGGTTCAGTACAGCAAAGTAAGATCTTTGCCGAGATTTGGTTCTATAGCCAAGTCCGGATCGGTTTAGAACAGACTTCTGTTTTCCCAGAATCAGATCAAGATTCTTGGAACCAGAAGTGAATCGTTCTAAAGCTGTTCTTAAGTCCTTAACTTGAGTTTTCAGGGAGGAATTCTCTGATTCAAGTTTTTCAACTTGATCAGGGGTTCCTTCCTGAAGTTTCTCAGTTAAGGATTTAGAATCAGCTCCCTCTTTCAGAAGTTTTACTTCCTGTCGGAGGGACTCGATTCGGAGTTTGGCTTTCGCCAAATCTCGGGATAGATAGGAAATAAGCGAATTCAATTGTAATTTCGAAAAACCCGTTACCCTTATTTCGCCGTCGTCGGAGAATGTCAGCTTGCCGTCGTCCCGGTCTGAGTCTGAGTCAGTCTCGATTTGATCCGAAGCGGTCAGGGCTAGAAGATTGGACTGGGGTGCTTCTTCTTCTTCTTCTGAGGAAGACTCGTCCCAGGTTGCTTGGAGTGCCTTCTTCTTTTTGGTCTTTTTGGACTCCTTTAGACTTGGACACTCAGTCTTGTAGTGGCCCTTCTTCTTGCATTCGTAGCAGGTTACGTTGGGCTTGTGTTTGTCAGTTGCTGGTTCAGCTGGTTCATCCTTTCTTCGGCTTGTTCTCCGTGTGTTGGTTTGATTCTTCAACTTTTTGTAGTAGCTTCGAGCTAGCCGGACCAGTTCAGATTGATCTTCTTCTTGATCTTCTGTTTCTAAACCTGAGGTAGACTCGGGTTCAACTTGAGTTTTCTTCTTCGTCATTCTTCCTGTTTTCCCTGCAAAGAAAGCTATACTTTTCTCGGCCAAATTGCAGTTAGTTTGTTCATGCAGTTCAAGTTCAGAGAATAACTCATCTAACTTAATTTTTGAAAGATCTCTAGAGACCTTGTATGCATCTACCATAGATGCCCACAAGGTGGTCCTAAGGAACGCGTTTAGGGCATACCTTATAAGATCACGGTTTTGAACCTGGTGACCTATTGCGTGAAGCCCGTTCATCAATTCCTGGATTCTGGCATGGAGCTGGGCTACTGTCTCGTTATCTGCCATTTTGATAGTGAAGAGCTTGTTCAGTAGCAGGTCCCGTTTGCTGATCCTCGTATCTGAAGTTCCTTCGTGGAGCTCGATCAGTTTGGCCCATAGCTCCTTTGCACTGTTGAAGGGGCCTACGCGGTTCAGCTCCTCTTTTGTCAGTCCGCATTGAAGAGTCTGAGTTGCTTTGGCGTCAGCTTTAATTTTGCGTTTGAGGGCAGTGTCCCACTCTGAGTAGTTCTGCGGTACGCCTTCAGCATTTGTGGGAATCATCAGTCCAGACTGGATGATTATCCACATATCCACCTGAGTTTTCAGGTGGACCTCCATTCGACATTTCCAGTAAGGAAAGTCTTCTCCACTGAAAAGTGGAGGTCTGGCGGTGCTAAAGCCTTCTTGGATGGCCATTTGTTCTGAAATTGTCAACAAAAAAAACAAGAATATTCCAAGACTTTGTCTTGGATTAGTAGTGCGGGAAGAAAATAAAAACAATTTCAAGGGGTGTTGCACCAACCTTGAAAGAAAAATTCGAACGAAAATTAAAAAAAATGAGAGAGAAAAACGAAAGAAATCCGAAAAATTTTCAAACTGGTGGTTGCACCAAGTTTGAATTCCCCGCTCTGATACCACTTGTTGGATCGAGAAATGCGAGAGAGGGGGGGTGAATGTCGCAAATCGTTCGGATTTAAAAAAGAGTAAGTGCGCAGCGGAAATAAGACACAAAAACAATGCTAACACGGTCGTTTTACTTGGTTCGGAGCCTGTGTCGACTCCTACTCCAAGGCCCACGGTCGTTGACCGTTTTCTGCGGGCAATTCTATAAGTTCGTAAACCAGTTTACAATTATTGAATACAGAATAAGTGCAGTAAACTTATATAATAAGAATTATGCTCTTCTTTTACCGACGTCCGGAGTAGATCGAAGATTTCGGGGCAGCGGGACGTCGTCGGCTCGAGTTGGGCAGTATCTGGAGCAAAGCACGAGAGCAGAAGAGCGTGGAAGTGTCCGAAGAATTGATGCCTGAAGAAGAGGGTCGAGGGTCCTTTATATAGGGCTGGGGGCGCCCGGGATGCTCGGGGCGCCCCCCCCCCCCACGTGGCTTTCGATCCGGCGAGCCCTCTGGTCAAGGCTGATCTCTACTTCTTCGGGATCACCTTTGACTGGGGCGCCCGACGCGCGCGGGGCGCCCGGGTTGACCGGTCAAGGCTTCATCTTCTTCGCGAGGGTGAGCTGCTGTAGCTGCCAGTGGCGTGGCACAGTGGGCGCCCGCGACACGCGGGGCGCCCGATGCGCGCGGGGCGTTTACTTGCTCTGCTGACTTTGGGTTGACTCTGGGGCGCCCGAAACATCCGGGCGCCCTGCTCAGCTACTGCCTCACTCATTTGAGGCTCTCTGAGCTGCAGAAACACAGTCCTTCGGTCCTGCATCCAGGGTTAGTCCAAAACAGCAATTAATAAGTTAATTTTACACAGCCTTGGCTGTCTTGGTTCTGACTTTGGGTCTCCAAAATGGAGCCCTAGGTCGAACCGACGCCTAATGTTCCCTCAAGGGGAACGCGTCCTCACCTATTCCTCTCGGGAGAGTTTTACCTGGTGCCAATCGGATCCTCCAGTTGGACTTTTGCCCGGCAGTCCTTCGCCAGGTCTTGAGGTACCAAGCTGGCTTTCGCTTGGTGCCTAGCAGCCCTTCGCTAGGTCTTTACTTCTGGCAGCCCTTCGCCAGTGCCTAGCATTCCTTTGCTAGGGCTTTGTCCATTCTGGCAGTCCTTCGCCAGGACTTTACTTCTGGCAGCCCTTCGCCAGTGCCTAGCATTCCTTTGCTAGGGCTTTGTCCATTCTGGCAGTCCTTCGCCAGTGCCTAGCATTCCTTCGCTAGGACTTTGTCTAGTCTGGCAGTCCTTCGCCAGTGCCTAGCATTCCTTCGCTAGGGCTTTTCCTGTACACTCAAGAAACTTGTTAGACACCAAATAACCCTTAACTTTTGAACCCTTTTGTCAATATCAAAACACAGGTTTGACTTGGGTGCAATCTGCCCCAACATATTATTTTCTACTACTCTAGCTTATTAATGATTAACATAGAAATTGACAACTTCTACTTGTGTTTTTTTCTATTTAACTAACATCTTGCATAGTTAGAATTATTAAATCCTATTAAGTTAAAATTGTTTGTCCTTGGATACCATAGTCCTACATTTTGAGTTCCTTTTAGGTATCTTAAAGTTCTTTTAACCATTGTTAGATGTGATTTTTTAGCACAGGATTGAAATAGTGCACATGTATCCACTGAAAACAATATATTTGGTTGACTAACAGTTAGTGAAATAGTGCACACATATCCACTGAAAACAATATATTTGGTTGACTAACAGTTAGGTATAAGAGTTCATCTATAACACTTCTATTATATTTTGCATCGTCATTTTTCCACTTGAGTCATTGTCCAATTTCACATTTAGGTCCATTGACGTTGCTAAATCTTTAGAATTTTTCATTCAAAATTTTTTAATTAGTTCATTAGCATATTTAGTCTGATAGACATAATCTCGTCTTTGGTTTACTTGACTTGTAACCTTAGAAAATAGTTAAGTTTACCTACCAAGTTCATTTGAAATTCGCTTTCTATAGTGGATTTAAAATCTTTTATAAATGAACTATTAGTTGATTCAAAAATAATGTCGTTAACATAAACTTGGGTAATAAAATTACGCTTAGCATGAGTATGGACAAACAAAGTTGGATCAACTTTACCTTGTCTAAATCTTTAGAAATTAAGTAGGTTGACAATCTTTCATATTAAGCTCTAGGAGCTTATTTTAGTTCATAAAGTATCTTTTTATATTTTAGTACATGATTGTGTTTATTTAAGTTTTCAAATCCTGATGATTGGGTTGTGTACCTCTTCTTTAATAAAATCATTTAAAAATACTGACTTTATGTCCATTTGAAGTAGTTTGAAATCTTTATGAGCGACAAAAATAAATGGCATCCTAATTGATTCAAATCTGGTTACTGGGGCATAAGTCTTGTCGTAGTTCAAATTTTCTACTTGACTAAACTCTTGAGCTATAAGACAAACTTTATTCCTAGTAATCTCTCCTTTTTCATTTAGTTTGTTTCTAAAAATCTATTGTAAATAGCATCCTAATTGATTCAAGTCTAACTACTGGGGTATATATCTTGTCATAGTCCAAATTTTCTACTTGACTAAACTCTTGAGCTACAAGACGAGCTTTATTCCTAGTAATCTTTCCTTTTTCATTTAATTTGTTTCTAAAAATCCATTGCGTTCCTATAACAATTTTATCACTTGGTTTTGGTATTGAGTCCATGACTTCGTTTCAATCAAATTGTGTTAACTCTTCTCATGTATCTACGATCCAATTTGGGTCCACAAGAGTTTCGTTTATATTGTTGGTTTTATTTTAGATATTAGAGTTATTTGACTTAAATTTAGATGGGTAGATATGATTCAAACTCCTAAATTTGGATCTCCAATAATTTGTTCAACTAGATGATTAATGTTGATCTTTGATGTTCTTATAGTTTGATTCTCAACTTAAGTTCAAGGTTGATTTTCGTTCGACTCATATCTAGTTTCTCTCAAGTTATTGTTAACTGCCTTATCAGTTTCTAATTGAATAAATAGGTATATTTTGGTCGAGTTTTCTTTATTAAATATTACATTTGAGCTTTCTTCAATTTTAAAGATTTTATTATTATAAATTCTATATCCACTACTATTTGTTGTATACCCTACAAATATTCCTTCATCAATTTTACTGATGAATATTGGTATATTATCTTTAGTGTTTAAGATATATTGCATCCAAAGATTTTTAAAGTATTTAATTGAAGATGTTTTACTAAAAAATACTTCATAAGGTATTTTTTTGTTAAGTTTTGTTAATATGAATTTGATTTTGAACCTAACATGCTATATTAACTGCTGTCCAAAAATAGCTTGATAAATTAAACTTTTTTAATATTGTTCTAGCTGCTTCTGTTAAGGTTCAATTTTTCCTTTAAACTAATCCATTTTGTTGTGGGATCCTAGGACGTAAGAATTCATGTTTGTAGCCACTGTCCAAACAAAATTTCTTAAACACATGATTATCAAATTCTCCTTCATGATCACTTCTAATTTTCTTAATTTTAATGTTCATAAAATTTTCTATTTGTTTAATAAATTGCATAAGTTTATTTAATGTTTCATCTTGTGTTTTAGAAAATACATTCAAGTAAATTTTGAGAATTCGTTAATAATCATTAGACAATATTGACTTTCATTTAATGATTTAATTTTATTACTCTCAAATAAATTCATGTGATTCTTTCTAATATATGAGTTGTTTGACTTGAGTTAGTTGATTTATGGGTTGATCTTATTTGTTTACCCTTTTTACCTGCATCACAATTTAGGTTATTTTATTTGGTTAAGATAGATAAACCTCTAATTAATATATTTTTACTAATATTTAATAAATGTCTAGCATGAGTATAAGCTAATCTCCTATGTCATAGTCTAGTATCTTCTTATTGTGAAATAAAACAAGTATGTGAGAAAGGTAAACTAATGGTATCAATGTTATTTTTCCTAGTTCCTACTAAGATAAATTTAGGTTCTTTGATAGATTTAATAATATATTTGTTAGACAGGAATTCTGTTTTATATCCATTATCAAAAATCTACTTTATATCCATTATCATAAATTTGACTATGTTAAGCAAAATAAAACTTATGTTTTCTACGTATAAAATTATTTTAATGAATAATTTTGAATTTAATTCTATGTTACTTGATCCGAACACTTTCATCTTTTCATTGTTTTCGAAATAGACTACCTTCATTTCCTTGAATTTAAGTGAGGTAAACATTTATTGATTTTTAGTCATGTGTTTTGAGCGGTCATTATCCAACCTCCATTCTTGTTGAATTTTATCTGTAGAGATTTCTGAGTCTGACTTGATGATGAGTGTGTTGAAGCATACTTGTTTTGACTCAGTTTCTTTATTTTGGTAATTAACTTTTCCTATAACTCTTTTGCATCTTTAAATGATCCGACTTTCTCAATTTGAGATGGAGTCAGACCACAAAAAAATTATGATTGTTACTTTTACATTTGTCTAGGCTTCTTGTTTCATGTTGCTTGTCCGTGAGTCAAGTTAACATAACTTACCTTTCGAGTCTCTTGGTAAATTGGTTCCTTTCTCTATGTATTTTCAATATTCTGAATTGATTTGAAGAATGTTTTTCAATTTTTTATTCCAAATGGTAAAACTTTTGTCATTATAAAGAAGAGGACGGGTTATGTTAAATTCTTCTTACAAAGACATATTTCAAAAGAAAATATTTGTTTAATTTGTATTAAGGTCTACGATAGGATATGTGTTTGGTTTGAATTTCATATGGTTATAATTAGGATTTGAATTTGGGTTTGGGCTAGACTCGGGTTATTAATTAGTTAGTTATTTGTTTTGTTCTCAAAGCACAAAGTTTACTCTATGTTAGATTCAGATTTTATTTTGTGCTAATTGAGCAAGAGTTTCCAAAGTAAACTTCTAAGTCATGGCGAGACACAGAGATCTTCTTGAGTATTTGAATAACAACCACTTCCTTAGACAAAACTTACTTAAGAATATGAAGCTAAATTAACTTTAATACAATGTCTTAGTTTAACTAGTTTAGAGTAAGGTGAGTTAACTTTTTCTTGCTCCACTTTGACTAGAAGCACCAAGTAGGATATTCATTACCCAATCTAAACATGCACTTAACTAGGTTTTCCTAATGTACTATCAACTCAACCCGCTTTGATACAAAATTGTTGAATCAAACTCGACGCTAGAGGGTAGCCACAAGGGGGTGGGGGTGAATAGCGTTAATAATTTTTGAAATGAGCAGATAGTAAAACTATTGAATCAAGTAGAATACAGGGGAAAAATAAAAATTACTTAGACCGATTCAATTAAGGCAATATAAGAATGTAAGGATTTAGCTAACAATTAAGCATACAAATAATTAATCAACCAAGCCAGAAGTAAACACATATAGTAATAATAATAATATGATTCTTATTTTTAAATTTCTTCTAGGAAGAGAAATCTTACAGAAAAAGAATATAAAATTAAGCACAATAACAAAATGAGGCAACACAACAAAAATAAAAATGTACTGAAGGTGTTGTCGATCAGAAATGAAGTGCATGTTACAGCGTGTTGTAGCACAGAAGGTGAAGAAGTACTTAAAGCACGAGAATAAGGGTGAATTCTGTATAAATTAGTTATTTAGGAACTTTATCTCGAAGCTCCTTATGCATGACTCTTTCGGTCGTGTGGAGCCTTCCTCGTCGCATGTATCAATGCCAACATGGCTACAACTTTTATTCATAAGATAACCTTAATGAAACTCTCTGATCAATTGGACATCCTCCAATTGCTTGGGCAAGGGTCAAATCTCATCTTGACCCATCTCACGCGAATTGCTGATAATGTCATCTCCCGATCACCTGGAAGCTACTCTGGTCGCTCATATTCTTTGGTCACTTAGACCCTCCGAAATCCCTTTGTTGTATATTATCACCAGACAGTCGCCCCTGGACTCCATTCCGGTTGCCTGGAACTGTCGAACATGCTTCTCTATAGTGGTTAAACATAATAAGTAAATTACATAGTGTAAATTTACTTGCACTGTTGGGTCTAGGCGTTTAGCCTCCAACTGACTCATATTCTAGACTAAGTTGCCAGGCCACAACTCCCAACTGGTTCCACTTGGATTTGTTTGTCAAACCTTCAGTTCCCAACTGACTCCATCTGGCCTAACATCTAGCTAGGAATTTGTCTGTCAAGTGTTAATCATTGGACTTGGTTCACCTAACCTCCGGCTAGAAATTTTTCTACTAAACCTTAATTACTTAGACTTGATTCACCTAACCTCCAACTAGGAATTTATATGCTTGATCTCAACTAAGATTTAGCTCATACCTGACTCCAAATTAGGACTTTAAAACGTTTCTAATAACCTACACATGTAAACTTGACACAACTAGTTAGGCCACAATTATCCTAACTTTAACCTTAGTTAGACATAAAAATTCTAAATTAAATGTTATGTATCCAACACCAAAAATTTTATCTCGAAAATACACCCGGATCCAACGCTCTTGTAGAAGTTACCTGGTAGCCGCTGTAACGTGTTTAAAGTGGTTTAAGATTTAAGATTTAGGGTTACTTCGTGTAAAGCTATCGAGTAGTTGCTACAATGTGTAGAAATTATCGAGTAACTACTATAATGTGTAGAAGCTACTCAGTAGTTACTACAATGTATTTAGGATAAGTGTAGGGTTGATAGCTACTTGTCCAGGCGTCCGAGCTGAAGGCGACCCAATGGTGGCTGAAGCACACCCGGGCTTATGCCGCATCCCTGTGCCTCACCAAGTTTCAACGCGGAGCTTGTGAGTCATGAGCAACAGTTGTGGGATGTGCCCCACTTCTTATCTCTTTTCTTTCTATTAGAGGTTGAGCCTCATTTTTGTACCAGCACTATTTTTAAATGTCAGTATTTCCCTTTTGCGTTTTTAGGCGTGTATGCTTGATGTTTAGTGTAAGTGACCCAAGCAAGGAGATATTTTCCTAACCCCCTTTTGGCCAATGAACACTTAAAGTGCCTGTACGCGAGGGTTTCTGTTAGCCACTCGGGAAGGAGTGTGATTGAAGGGATTCAACCCTTATGAGCGGCAGAGTTGAACACTTGAACGACATAGCTTCCAAGTGTTGGTCACTCGGGCAAACGTGGTGAGTCAAATGAAGACCCGGTCTGAGTCGACTGAATGAAGCCACTGACTCGATTGATTTGGAGCATCATCGCTGAGTGAATTTGATTTAGGGAAGTGTGGGCTGCCTATGTACCTGGCTTAGGAATCAAAGTAAGGCAATCCTTAAGACTTACCCACCTATAGGTCTTTTCGAAACCAGAAATAGTGCACTCGGTCAGGCCTTATTCAGGGAGCGTGGGGCATCATGCGTCCGACTGAGAGTCGATCTGAGGAGATGGATGGGGGTGGATACCGATTGATAGCTCGTGCGAGGACGAGAGTCTGGACACTTGCTCAGGCCGATTCTTAGGAGCGTGGGTCGCCACGCGTCAGATCGGAGACACTGAGCAGAGTGAGGCGCGGGAGCTGAGCCCGCTTATAACTTGCTGGCAAGGCAAGAGTCTGGACACTCGGTCGGGCAAGACTTAGGGAGCGTGGGTCGCCACGCGTCCGACTGAGAGATGATCCGAGGGGTGATTGGGAGCGGATCCCAATTGTAACTCGTGCGGAGACGAGAGTCTGGATACTAGTTCAGGCTGATTCATAAGAGCGTGGACCGCCACGCGTCCGATCAGAGACACTGAACCGAGTGGGGCACGGGAGCTGAGCCCGCTTATAACTTGCTGGCGAGGCAAGAGTCTGGACACTCGGTCGGGCAAGACTCAGGGAGCGTGGGTTGCCACGCGTCCGACTGAGAGCCGATCCGAGGGGTGATTGGGAGCAGATTTCGATTGTAACTCGTGCGGAGACGAGAGTCAGGACCCTGATTCAGGCCGATTCTCAGGAGCGTGGACCACCACGCGTCTGATCGGAGACACTGAACCGAGTGGGGCACGGGAGCTGAGCCCGCTTATAACTTGCTGGCGAGGCAAGAGTCTGGACACTCGGTCGGGCAAGACTCAGGGAGCGTGGGTCGCCACGCGTCCGACTGAGAGCCGATTCGAGGGGTGATTGGGAGCGGATCCCGATTGTAACTCGTGTGGAGATGAGAGTTTGGACACTAGTTCAGGCCGATTCTCAGGAGCGTGGGCCGCCAGGCATCCGATCGGAGACACTGAACTGAGTGGGGCATGGGAGCTGAGCCCGCTTATAACTTGCTGGCGAGGCAAGAGTTTGGACACTCGGTCGGGCAAGACTCAGGGAGCGTGGGTCGCCACGCGTCCGACTGAGAGCGGATCCGAGGGGTGATTGGGAGCGGATCCTGATTGTAACTCGTGCGGAGACGAGAGTCTGGACACTGATTCAGGCTGATTCTCAGGAGCTTGCACGCGTCCGATCAGAGACACCGAACCGAGTGGGGCACGGGAGCTGAGCCCGCTTATAACTTGCTGGCGAGACAAGAGTCTGTACACTCGGTCGGGCAAGACTTAGGGAGCGTGGGTCGTCACCCGTCCGACTGAGAGCCTATCCGAGGGGTGATTGGGAGCGGATCCCGATTGTAACTCATGCGGAAACGAGAGTCTGGACACTGGTTCAGGCCGATTCTCAGGAGCGTGGGCCGTCACGCGTCCGATTGGAGACACTGAACCGAGTGGGGCACGGGAGCTGAGCCCGCTTATAACTTGCTGGCGAGGCAAGAGTCTGGACACTCGGTCGGGCAAGACTCAGGGAGCGTGGGTCGTCACGCGTCCGACTGAGAGCCGATTCGAAGGGTGATTGGGAGTGGATCCCTGCAGATTGAGTGATGACCGGGCATTTCTACTATTATTACAGTCAGGCGGTACATGTGTATTACAAATTATCACTCGGCCTTGCGATAGGGCTGAAGGTGGATCACGCTACATGGCCGATCCAGCCTCTTTCCTTACTCATTCTCTAAGTAATATGCTCTTGAGGTGAGCTTCTGAGTGATTTTGAAAGGTCCTCCCCACTGCGGTTCCAGCTTGCTGACATCTCCCACTGGTTTTATTCTCTTCCAGACAAGGTCTCCGACCTGGAAGGCTCTTGGCAACACCCTCCGATCATATTTCTGCTTCATTTTCTGCCGATACGCAAACATCCGAGCGGCTACCTTATCCCTGATCTCGTCAACGAGGTCCAACTTCAGGCGTCTCCTTTCAACATTATCTTCATCGTATGCCGCCCGTCGATCCGACTCACAGCCGACCTCGACGGGCACTACAACCTCACTTCCGTAAACCAGTTGGAAGGGCATGCTCCCCGTGGTTTCCCTGGGGGTGGTGCGTAGAGCCCATAAGACACTAGGGAGCTCGTCCACCCATGTTCCTCCCGCGTGGTCTAGCTTGGTTTTCAATCCCTTAAGGATTTCTCGATTGGCTACTTCTGTCTGGCCGTTACTCTGTGGATATGCCACAGAAGTGAATGCTTGCTTGATGCCATATTCCGATCACCATTCTTGTATTTTCCTGCTCTGGAACTGCCTCCCATTATCTGATACGATTTTATAAGGGATTCCATACCGGCATAAGATGTTCTGCCACAGGAATTTGATTATGGCTTGCTCGGTGATGCGTGTTAAGGCCTCGGCTTCTATTCATTTAGAAAAGTAGTCCATGGCCATGAGCAGGAACTTCTTTTGAGCTGCGGCGATCGGGAATGATCTCACAATGTTCATGCCCCACTGCTCGAAGGGGCAGGAGACCGCCGACGCCTTCATCATCTCCACGGGTCGGTGCGGGAGGAAATGGTGCTTTTGGCAGGACAGGCAGGTGGAGACTAACTTGTCTGCGTCCTTCTGTAAGGTCGGCCAGTAATAACCGGCCAACAATGCTTTCCGAGCCACCGCTCGAGCTCCAGCGTGGCTTCCGCAAACACCCATGTGGATTTCTCGCCATAGTCCACATCTTCTTCACTCAGGCACTTGAGTAAGGGTTGGGCAAAGGACCTCTTGTAGAGCATGTCGCCGACCATGGTGTACTGAGTTGCCCGTTTTTTAAGCAATTGAGCTTCCTCTTGATCGGCTGGCACAACTCCTTCCGTGCGGTAGGCGATGAGTGGGGTTCTCCAGTCAGATTTCAGCTCCAGCTCGGCTTGTCTTTCTATTTGCATGATCATCAGTGCTGGACCGCCTGGCTGGGGAAGTACCCAGGAGCCGACCGAGCTAGCCAACTCATCCGCCTTGAAGTTGTTTTCCCTTAGAATCTTCTGAACTTGTACCTCCTGAAACTCGACCTTCAATTTCTCATAGGCTTCTATGAAGGCCTGCAACCGATCACTATTAACTTCGAATTGATCGGCGACTTGCTGTGTGACTAGTTGGGAGTTAGAGTAAAGTATTACTCGGGTCGCCCCCACATGCTTGGCGGCTTGCAGCCCGAATATGAGGGTCTCGTACTCAGCCTCATTGTTAGTGGCCCTATATTCCAGTCGGACAGATAAGTGCATCTGCTCCCCTTTCAGGGAAACCATCAGGATGCCAATCTCGCTTCCTGAACGAGCTGACGAGTCATCCACAAATATTTGTCATGCCTCCTCAACTTCGTCAGAATGCAGTTCACTCAGAAAGTTTGCTAGGGCCTGTGCTTTGATGGCCGACCGCACCTGGTACTGGATATCATATTCGCTCAATTCGGTTGTGTTGGATCGAGAAAAACGATAGAGGGGGGGTGAATATCATTAAAACTTTTCGGATTAAAGAAAGAGCAAATACGCAGCGGAGATAAACAAATTACACATAAACACAAGTAGATTTTTACTTGGTTCGGAGTCGCGGTCAGCTCCTACTCCAAGGCCCACGGTCCTTGACCATTTACTTTGAGCAATACTATAATCGCGCAAAAAAGGATTTACAATTTTAAGTACAACAGTATTTCAGAAAATTGAAATGCTACACTTTTCGTTACCAACGCCCGATGTAGATCGTATTTCGGTGCAGAGGGTCGTCATTGGCGCTGAGATCTCAAAGTCGGAGTTTGCCAAGGCGTAGCGCTTGAACGAAAAGCTTTGGAGTGTTGAGAAATTGTGTTGTTGAAGCCTTGGGGTCGAGCCCCTTTTATAGTGCTCAAATGGGCGCCTGATAGGTTGGGGGCGCCTGACACGTGCCCTCCGATCTGCAAATCCTTATCCGCGGGCTCGGTCAGCGCTTATCCTCCCCACTTGGGCGCCTGAGCTGTTGGGGGCGCCCGTGACCTCACAGGCGCCTGATCCGCCTTGGTTCAGTGGCTTCGCAGCTATGTTTTGGATTTTGCCTTCACTCTTGGGCGCTTGTATCCTTACGGGCGCCTGAGCCCATTCGGGCGCCTGTCTCCATTCGGGCGCCTAGGCCCAGTGAAGCACCTTCATTTGCAGACGATCAGTCCTTCGACCCTGCAACTTAGGTTAGTCTCAAAAACATAATAAGCAATAATTACAGTCGTGGCTGTCTTGGTTCTGACTTCGGGTCTCCCAAATGGAACCCTAGGTCGAACCGACGCCTACTGTTCCCTCGACAGGGAACGCATCCTCACCTACTCTTCTCACGAGAGTTTACCTTTTGCCAATCGGCTCCTTCGGTTGGACTTTTGCCCGATCCCCTTGACCAGGTCTTCGTGCCCAACTTCCGGTCAGGTCTTCGATGCCCAGCCCCTTGCCAGGACTTCGTGCCCAGTCCTCGACCAGGACTTCTTTGCCCGACTTCCGGTCAGGTCTTCTTGCCCAGTCATTGACCAGGACTTTTTTGCCCAGCCCTTTGCCAGGACTTCTTGCCTAGTGCACCTAGGACTTCTTCCTGCACACTAAGTGAACAAGTTAGACAACAATAATATCTTAACTTCTGAACCCTTTGCCATTATCAAAACCCAGGTTTGACTTAGGTGCTGCCTGCACCAACAATCTCCCCCTTTTTGATTTATGGCAACCCGGTTCAAAAAGTTAAGTTAAACAAATATAGGTAAAGTACCAGATTTAATTTCCTCCTCCTAGAAGAAATCTCCTCCTGAGTTTTTCAAAAATTCGTGGGGTTTTTGAAAAATGTTTCTAAGTCTTTGTTCCTAAAATTGAAAAGTTTTTTTTTCAGGTTTTCAATACTTAGAAAATTTTCAAAGAGGGATTTAAGTTAGAAAAATTTTCCAACATATTTTTGAGTTGGGTACATAGAAATTTTTCAACACATTTAGCTTTAACACTTAGAAAATCTTCAAGATAATTTTAAAGTTTTGACACAGAGAAAATTTTCAACCGAAAAATTTTAGAGTAAGTATTTAGAATATTTTCGAAAACAATTTCGAGTTAAGTATTTTTTTCAAACTTTCAAAAAGAGCTTAAGTACTTAGAGGAATTTTCAAACATAAATTAACTTTCAAAAAGAGCTTAAGTACTTAGAGGAATTTTCAAACAGAAATTAACTTTCAAAAAGAGCTTAAGTACTTAGAGGAGTTTTAAAATAGAAATTAACTTTCAAAAAAGAACTTAAGTACTTAGAGAACTTTACTTTTTGAAAAAGGAGATAAAAGTTTTGAATTTTGAAAAAAAAAATTAAATTTTAAAACCTTCTTTTCTCTCCTTTCTAATCTCTCCCCCTTTGCCATATATAAAAAAATAGCAAAAAACTGAGTAAGGAAAGTAAGGTGCTGTATTGAACCAATTCTAAGTATAAACTGGACCAAATCAATTTAAAATTCCTCTTTCGGGTCCTGTCTAACCCAGTTAGCTACTTACTAACTATTATAAACAGTAGCTTTCGCTAGGGTTAGTCAAGTTAAGTGATCTGATCAAGTTAAATTTTCTAAGCATGACACTTAACCTGATTACTGTTCAATTGGTATTTATTGCCCCAATTACTGCAGATGCACTAACTTAAGACATCTTGAATCAAGGCATAGACCTAAGCATCTCAACCCAGTCTAGGTTATCAATCAAAAGTACCCTAAGGTGCTTGTGAGATGCTGGCTGCTAGATCTATAGGTGCATGCAGTTCTAGGGTTAGGGCCTAAGCTAAATCCATATGCGAAAAAGCCCTAGTTTTGAAGGGGGTAAGTTTTTTTAATAAAAACTAAGTCGGAAATCATTTTAAAATTAAAACAATAAATGATTTTGTAAATTAAATAAGAAATAAAACAGTTAAAAAAATATAAATAGAGCAGTTTTATTCTACCAAGCATAACCCTAACTGCCTTCTTAGTGAACTGAACTCAGACTCAGGTAAGGGTTTGGTGAAGATATCAGCTAAGTTTGACTTTGAGTTTACATGCTTAAGGACTATTTCACCCCTGGTTATATGATCTCTTACGAAGTGATGTTTAACCTCTATATGTTTAGTTCTAGAGTGTTGGATTGAGTTCTTAGTTAGATTAATTGAACTTATATTATCAATGTAGACTTGATTTTGGGTGTAATCAAGCTGGAAGTCCTTAAGAGTGTGCATCATCCATAAAAGTTGTGCTACACACTCTCCTAAAGTAACATATTCAGCTTCGGTTGTAGATAGAGCTACGCAGTGTTGCTTTCTACTGCACCAACTGACTAGACTATTTCCTAAAAGTTGGCAGCTTCCACTTGTACTCTTTCTATCTAGTTTGCATCCAGCATAGTCAGAATCCGAGTATCCTGACAGGTCAAAAGTTGAGGTCCTAGGATACCAAATCCCTACATTTAGGGTGCCCTTAATGTATGTAAGTATTCTTTTTAGGGTTGCTAAGTGTGTTTCCTTAGCACAGGTTTGGTATCTAGCACACATTCCTATAGCGAAAAGGATATCAGGTCTGTTGGCTGTAAGGTAGAGTAGACTACCAATCATACTTCGATATAGTTTAAGGTCTACAGGTTTACCTTCAGGGTCACTATCTATTTCTACATTGTGGCCATAGGGGTACTTATGCTTTTGGAGTTATCCATTTTAAATTTCTTTATTAACTCCTTAGCATATTTGGATTGATGGACATAATTTTCATCCCTAGTTTGCCTAATTTGTAATCCTAAAAAGAAGTTGAGCTCACCAACTAAGCTCATTTTGAATTCGTTTTCCATTATTTTTATAAATTCTTTTAAAAAATTTGAGTTGGTGGATCCAAAAATTATATCGTCAACATAGATTTGGGCAATAAAAATGTCTCTTTCTAAGGTCTTAACAAAAAGAGTTGAGTCAATTTGTTCTTGGTTAAATTCCTTAGAAATGAGGTAGGTTGATAGGCGTTCATACCATGCCCTAGGTGCTTGTTTTAGTCCATACAGTGCCTTATTGAGTTTGTAAACGTGGTTAGGTTTTTCTAAGTCCTCAAAATCAGGGGTTGTCCTACATAGACTTCTTCTCTAATAAACCCATTCAGAAAGGCTGACTTTACATCCATTTGGTAAAGTTTAAATCCTTTATGGGCTGCAAAGGCTAACAATATTCTAATGGACTCAAGTCTGGCTACTCGGGCATAAGTTTCATCATAGTCTAACCCTTCGACTTGACTGAACCCTTTAGCTACTAAGCGGGCTTTATTTCTAACTATTTCCCCTTGATCATTTAGCTTATTCCTAAATATCCACTTAGTATCAATAATGAATTTGCCCTCAGGTTTAGGTACTAGTTCCCAGACTTGGTTCCTCTCAAATTGGGCTAACTCCTCTTGCATTGCTATGATCCAATCAGGATCAAGTAATACTTCCTCTATAGTCTTAGGTTCAATTTTTAAGGACCTAGTTCTGACTCCTAAGGTTGGATCACCCACAATTTGATCAGTTGGGTGACTGAGTCTGGGTTTCTTAGTTCTTTTATTACTTGGTTCTGCCTCAGGTCCGGCTTGTCGGTTCGATTCAGTATTTGGTTCAATTACTTGGGTTGGTTCAATTATTGGTTCAATTGACTCAGTAGTTGGTTCAATAGTCAGTTCATTTAGAGATTCAACTAGTGGTTCAATTGATGGTTCAATAATTTGTTCATTATCTTCATGATTAATATTTGATGGATTCAGGTTTGGATTATCAGATTTTGAGTTAGTTTCCTCATCAAATATTAAACTGGTTATTTCTTCAATTTTGTTAGTTTGTTTATTGTAGACCATATAGGCCCTACTTGTTGTTGAATGTCCTAAAAATATTCCAGGGGTTGACTTAGACTGAAATTTCCCTAGGTAGTCCTTGGTGTTTAGGATATGGACTTTGCACCCAAAGACCCTTAGGTAGTGTAGGTTTGGAAGTCTATGATAATATAATTCATAGGGAGTTTTATTATGTCGTTTATTGATTAGGATCCTATTTTAGATATAGTAAGTCGTACTAATTGCTTCTGCCCAAAATTGATTAGCTAGATTGAATTCATTGAGCATAGTCCTAGCGGCTTCCTGTAGGGTTCTATTTTTCCGTTCTACTATCCCATTTTGCTGGGGGGTTCTAGGACATGAGAATTCGTGAATGTACTCGTTTATTCTACAAAATTCTTCAAACCTTTGATTCTCAAACTCTCCCCCGTGATCACTCCTAAGTCTTTTGATTTTGGTATCATTTTGATTTTCAATTATCTTACAAAATCAATAAACAAGTTTAGGGTTTCATCCTTAGTCTTTAGAAACCTTACCCAAGTAAACCTAGAGTAATCATCGATAATTACTAAGCAGTACCGGTTTCCGCTTAGTGACTTGGCTCCATGTAAATCAAATAGGTCAAGGTGCAGAAGCTCAAGTGTGGTTTGAGTTAGGTCTAATTGAATTTGTTTATGATTAGACCTGGTTTGTTTACCTTGGTTGCATGATTCACATATCATGTTTTCATGGTTCTTAATTTTTGGTATTCCTTTAATTACACCAAGTTGGGTGATTTTTGAAATTAATCTTAGATTAGTGTGACCTAATCTCCTATGCCAGAGGTTTGATTCTTTTAACTGAGTTATGAAGCATTTAGGTACTAAGGGTAGGTTTATAATGTAAACGTTATTTTTCCTAGTGCCCTTAAGCATGACTTCTGAGTCTTGCAAATTTCTAATCAGACAATCAGAGTTGGTAAAGGTAACTACATAGTATTGGATCAGAAATCGATTTAAGTTCATATTACCTGACAATTACCTTGAGTGTAGCATTATTGCCAAATGCTACTGAGCCTAGGTTTTTGAACTTGAGCTTGGTGAACTTCAATTTATCTCCAGTCATGTGTCTGGAGCAACCGTTATCCAACATCCATTGGTCCAAATCTTTATGTTCCTACACATAAAGAGTTTTCTTGATTTGGATCCAATTAGAGTCAGGAATAGCTTAAATTGAGTTTCACTACCTAGTCTGTCTCACCCAAATTTAGGGTTTTCAATCACGTTAGCCTTATAGGTTTCGTGAGACAGGTTTTGATAGTTAAGATTATTTTGAAAATTTTGATTAATTTTGAAAACAATTAAATTCTTGAAAAGATGTTTAAATCTACAAATAACTGAAATTTTGTGTTAGATTCGAATTTGACAAAAATTAATTTGAATTTGAATTTCAAAAATTGGCTTCCAGGTCTTGGCGAGGCACTAGGCCTTCTTTGGCCGTAGCCTTATGGGATCATCCACCCTTTCCTTGACAAAGCCTTTTAATGAAATTGCATTTTCAAAATTATTCTTTGAAAAATTTCTGGTCTAACTAGTTTGGGTTTTGGATCGGTAGCTTCGGCTAGTTCCGCCAGTCTAAAGAGACCAAGTGAACTTGATCTTATTAGAGTTGGTTTCCCTAACGTACTATCATCTCACCTCCATCCAATACTATGTTGTCAAGTTTCAGTTAAGTTTGTTTAATCCTTAACTAACCATTCCTAAATCTAAGCATGGTAAATTACAGAAATTAAGTAAACAATCAAACAAGCAATTGCAATCAAGAATTAAAATTATTTATCTAATAATGAATATTGTTTTCAGTTTGGCTCCCCCTGGACTAAAGCCACGGTGATGGTTAGGCAAGATGTGAATCTTGTCCTTGGGGATCCAATACTGATTTGATCCAGTCGGTTTGTTCAGGCATAGTTTAGGTACCCATGCCTGAATTTTACCTCTGGACTGATTCAGTACAGCAAAGTAAGATCTTTGCCGGGATTTGGTTATATAGCCCAGTCCGGATCGATTTAGAACTGATTTCTGTTTTCCAAGGATCATGTCAAGACCCTTGGAACCAGATGTAAATCGTTCTAAAGCTGATCTAAGATCCTTAACCTGAGTTTTCAGGGAGGAGTTCTCCTTTTCAAGTTTTTCAACTTGAGTAGGAGTTCCTTCCTGAACCTTCTCGGTTAAGGGTTTAGAGTCAGCTCCCTCTTTCAGGAGTTTTACTTCCTGTCGGAGGGATTCGACTCGGAGTTTGGCTTTTGCCAAATCTCGAGAAAGAAATGAAATTAATTCAGTTAATTGACATCTATTAAAACCAGTTACCTTAATTTCGCCGTCTTCTGTAAATGTCAGCTCGCCGTCGTCCTGTTCTGATTCGGACTCAGTCTCGACTTTTTCTGAGGCGGTCAGAGCTAGTAGGTTTGATTGGGGTGCTTCTTTTTCTTCTTCCGAGGAAGACTCGTCCCAGGTTGCTTGGAGCGCCTTTTTTCTTCTTGTCTTTTTGACTTCCTTTAAGTTTGGGCATTCTGTCTTGTAGTGGCCCTTTTTCTTGCACTCGTAGCAGGTTACGTTGGGCTTATTTTTATCACTTGCGGGTTCAGCTGGTTCGTCCTTTCTTCGGTTGATTTTCCGTTTGTTGGTTCGGTTCTTCAGCTCCTTGTAGTAGCTTCGGGCTAGTCGGACCAGCTTCGTTTGATCTCCTTCTTCATCTTCTGAGTCTGAGTTAGACTCGGGTTCAGGTTCAGGCTTCTTCTTCGTTGTCCTTAGAGTTTTACCTGCAACGAAAGCAATACCTTTCTCGACCATATTGGTGTTAGTTTGTTCGTGCAGTTCTAGTTCAGAAAATAATTCATCTAATTTTATTTTTGAAAGATCCCTTGAGACCTTGTATGCATCTACCATAGATGCCCACAAGGTGTTTCTAGGGAACGCGTTTAAGGCATACCTTATTAAGTCACGGTTTTCAACCTTGTGACCTATTGTGTGAAGACCGTTCATTAACTCTTGGATTCGTGCGTGGAGCTGGGCTGCTGTTTCGTTGTCGGCCATCTTGATGGTGTAGAGTTTGTTCAGTAGTAGATCCCTCTTACTGATTCGAGTATCTGATGTCCCTTCGTGTAGCTCGATCAGTTTTGCCCAGAGCTCTTTCGCACTGTTGAAGGGGCCCACGCGGTTCAGCTCCTCTTTCGTCAATCCGCATTGAAGCGTCTGAGTCGCTTTTGTGTCGGCTTCTATCTTGTGTTTTAGGGCGTTGTCCCATTCAGAGTAGCTTTGAGGAAGTCCTTCGGCGTTTCTGGGGATCTCCAGACCGGACTGGATAATGATCCACATGTCCACCTGAGTTTTCAGGTGGACCTCCATGCGGCTTTTCCAGTAGGAAAAGTCTTCTCCACTGAAGAGTGGAGGTCTAGCGGTGCTAAATCCCTCTTGCATGGCCATTCGATCTGTAAAAGAAAACTAACAAGAAAATGTCCCAAGACTTGGTCTTGGATTAGTAGTGCGGGATAAGAATAATAAAATATTAAAAAGAATTTAAAAAATTCGAATGAGAATAAAAAAAGAAAGAAAATCCGAAAATATTTTCAAACTGGTGGTTGCACCAAGTTTGAACTTCCCCGCTCTGATACCACTTGTTGGATCGAGAAAACCGATAGAGGGGGGGTGAATATCGGAAATCATTCGGAATTTCGTAAAGAGCAATTGCACAGCGGAAGTAAAAATAAACACAACACAGAGACACAGTCGATTTTACTTGGTTCGGAGCCTGTGTCGACTCCTACTCCAAGGCCCACGGTCGTTGACCGTTTACTTTGGGCAATTCTATATAAAGCGCAATAATAGTTACAGAATTTGGTTACAAAGTAAGTGCACGAAAATAATAATAAAGAATTGCACTCTTCGTTACCGACGTCCGGAGTGTATTGACTTTTTCGGGGCAGCGGGACGTCGTCGGCTCGAGTTGGAGTGTTTCCGGAGCAAGGCACTAGCGTAGAAGAGCTTTGAGGCGTTGAAAGAATTGATGATCGGAAGCCTTGGTCGAGGGCCCTTTATATAGGGCCAGGGGGCGCCCGGGACGTCGGGGGCGCCCCCCACGTGTCCTTCGATCCGGTTCAATCTCGGTCAGCGTCTGATCCCCTTATCTTCGGGATCCGCTTTGACCGGGGCGCCCGGAGCGCTCGGGGCACCCGGGTTGACCGGGTCAAATCTTATCTTCTGGCTTCGAAGGCTTCTGGTCTGAGGCATGCACATGGGGGTGCCCGGGAGCACGGGGGCGCCCCGCCCAGCAGCTGTTCGAACCCTTTTTTCTTTGACTTGTTTTGTATGCACCTTGGGGGCGCCCGGGACACTCCGGGCGCCCTACTCAGCCATTGCCTCTCTCCTTTGAGGCTTTCTGAGCTGCAGACACACGTTCCTTCGGTCCTGCATCCAGGGTTAGTCCAAAACACAATGCAACAATAAAATATTTATTTATACAGCCTTAGCTGTCTTGGTTCTGACTTTGGTCTCCAAAATGGAGCCCTAGGTCGAACCGACGCCTACTGTTCCCTCGACGGGGAACGCGTCCTCACCTACTCCTCTCGGGAGAGTTTACCTGATGCCAACCGCTCCTTTGGTTGGACTTTTGCCTGACGGTCCTTTGTCAGGGCTTGGATACTGGCTGTCCTTCGCCAGTTGCCTAGCAGTCCTTCACTAGGGCTTTGCTACTGGCAGTCCTTCGCCAGTTGCCTAGCTTTCCTTCGCTAGGACTTTATCATGCTTGCTTAAACTTAACTTTTTGAACTAAGGTTGCCATAAATCAAAAAGGGGGAGATTGTTGGTGCAGAATGCACCAAAGTCAAACCTGTGTTTTGATAATGGCAACAGAGGTCAAAAGTTAAGTCTTACTTGTGTTTCTAACAAGTTACTCTAGTGTGCAGAGATAAAGTCCTAGCGAAGGACTGCTAGGCAACTGGCGAAGGACTGCCAGTAGCAAAGCCCTAGCGAAGGACTGCTAGACAACTGGCGAAGGACTGCCAGTAGCAAAGCCCTAGCGAAGGACTGCTAGGCAACTGGCGAAGGACAGCCAGTATCCAAGCCCTAGCGAAGGACTGCTAGGCAACTGACGAAGGACTGCCAGTATCCAAGAACTGACAAAGGACCGTCAGGCAAAAGTCCAACCAAAGGAGCGGTTGGCATCAGGTAAACTCTCCCGAGAGGAGTAGGTGAGGACGCATTCCCCGTCGAGGGAACAGTAGGCGTCGGTTCGACCTAGGGCTCCATTTTGGAGACCAAAGTCAGAACCAAGACAGCTAAGGCTGTATAAATAAATATTTTATTGTTGCATTGTGTTTTGGACTAACCCTGGATGCAGGACCGAAGGAACGTGTGTCTGCAGCTCAGAAAACCTCAAAGGAGAGAGGCAATGGCTGAGTAGGGCGCCCGGAGTGTCCCGGGCGCCCCCAAGGTGCATACAAAACAAGTCAAAGAAAAAAGGGTTCGAACAGCTGCTGGGCGGGGCCCCCCGTGCTCCCGGGCGCCCCTGCTGCTCCCGGGCGCCCCCGCTGCTCCCGGGCGCCCCCGCTGCTCCCAGGCGCCCCCAGCGTCCCGGGCGCCCCCATGTGCATGCCTCGGACCAGAAGCCTTCGAAGCCAGAAGATAAGATTTGACCCGGTCAACCCGGGCGCCCCGAGCGCTCCGGGCACCCCGGTCAAAGCGGATCCCGAAGATAAGGGGATCAGACGCTGACCGAGATTAAACCGGATCGAAGGACACGTGGGGGGCGCCCCCGACGTCCCGGGCGCCCCCTGGCCCTATATAAAGGGCCCTCGACCAAGGCTTCCGATCATCAATTCTTTCAACGCCTCAAAGCTCTTCTACGCTCGTGCCTTGCTCCGGAAACACTCCAACTCGAGCTGACGACGTCCCGCTGCCCCGAAAAAGTCAATACACTCCGGACGTCGGTAACGAAGAGCGCAATTCTTTATTATTATTTTCGTGCACTTACTTTGTAACCAAATTCTGTAGCTATTATTGCGCTTCATATAGAATTGCCCAAAGTAAACGGTCAACGACCGTGGGCCTTGGAGTAGGAGTCGACACAGGCTCCGAACCAAGTAAAATCGACTGTGTCTCTGTGTTGTGTTTATTTTTACTTCCGCTGTGCAATTGCTCTTTACGAAATTTCGAACGATTTCCGATATTCACCCCCCCCCCTCTATCAGTTTTCTCGATCCAACATATAGCTAGTATCACATAATTGACTTATGCTAAGCAAATTAAATTTAAAGTTCTCAACCAAGAGTACCTTTTTAATTACAAAATCATATTTAAGTTCAATGTTACCTGACTCAATGACTTTGAGTGTAGCATTGTTGTCAAATGCTACTGAGCCTAGGTTCTTGAACTTGAGTTTGGTGAATTTCAATTTGTCTCCAGTCATGTGTCTGGGGCATCCACTATCCAACATCCATTGGTTCAAATCTTTATGTTCCTACACATAAAGAATTTGATGATTTGGATCCAATTAGAATTAAGGATAGTCTAAATTGATTTTCACAACCTAATCTGTCTCACCCAATCTGTAGTTATCAATCATGTTAACCTTATGGGTTTTATGAGACAGGTTTTAATAGAAGTAAAGATTTTATTATGACAAACATGATTAATTTTGAAAAGTTAAACTAATTTTAAAAACAATTAATTATGCTTTAAATTTATTTTTTTTATTTAAAAAAATAGTTGAATCTAAGATTAATTGAAATCTGTGTTAGATTCAAATTTGACAATAGTAAAGTGAATTTGGTTTTCAATAATCAGCTTCCAGGTCTTGGCGAGACATTAGGGTTTCTTTGGCCGTAGCCTTATTGGATCATCAACCCTTTCCTTGACAAAGCCTTTTATTGAAAATCCATCTTCAAGTTACTTCTTGAAGATTTTGGTCTAACTAGTTTGGGTCTTGGATCGGTAGCTTCGGCTAGTTCTGCCAGAATGGCTTCCCTAACGTACTATCATCTCACCTCCACCCAATACTATGTTATTCAAATTTTAGTTAATCGGTTTAGTCCTTAATCTAACCAGTCCTAGGTCTAAGCATGGTAATTTGCAGAAAATAAATAAACAAGCAAGCATGCAATTTTAAAATGAGAAAAGAATTTATCTAACTATAAAAATTATTTTTAAGTTGGCTCCCCGTGGACTAAAGCCACGGTAATGATTAGGCAAGATATGAATCTTGTCCTTGGGGATCCAATACTGGTTTGGTCCAGCTTAGTTGTTCAGGCAAAGTTTGGGTCCCCATGCCTGAACCTTGGACCTAGATTGGTTCAATACAGCATAGTATGACCTTTGTCTAGACTTGGTTCGATATCCTAACCCGGATCGATTTAGAACGGACTTCTGTTTTCCAAGGATCATGTCAAGACCCTTGGAACCCGAAGTGAATCGTTCTAAAGTTGCTCTAAGGTCCTTGACTTGAGTTTTCAAGGAGAAGTTCTCTTTCTCAAGCTTTTCAACTTGAGTAGAGGTTCCTTCTTGAACCTTCTCGGTCAAAGATTTAGAGTCAGCTCCCTCTTTCAGGAGTTTTACTTCCTGTCGGAGGGACTCGACTCGGATTTTGACTTTCGCCAAGTTACTAGATAAATATTCAATTAACTCTGATAATTGAACTTTAGAATAACCACTTATAGTTATTTTATCGTCCTCCGAAATTATGAGCTTTCCGTCGTCCGGCTCCCATTCTGATCAAGTGTCAATGTCTTCCGAAGCAGTCAAGGCGAGCAGGTTCGATTGTGGGACCTCTTCTTCTTCTTCGGAGGATGACTCGTCCCACGCGGCTTGAAGGGCCTTCTTCCTTCGAGTCTTCTTGGCTTCTTTCAGATTAGGGCACTCCGATTTGTAGTGTCCCTTCTTGTTGCATTCGTAGCAGGTTACGTTTGATTTGGTCTTAGACGTTGAGGGTTCAGCTGGATCTTCCTTCTTTCGGCTGACTTTTCTTTTGTTGGTCTGATGCTTCAGCTCCTTGTAGTAGTCCTGGGCTAGCCGAACTAGCTTGGGTCGATCCCCTTCGCTGTCTTCTGAGTCTGAGTCTGAGTCAGACTCGGGTGGAGGTTGAGGCTTTTTCTTGGCCACCTTTCCTTGGGTTTTTCCTGCAAGAAAAGCAATACCTTTCTCGGCTAAAGTACAGTTAGTCTGCTCATGTAATTCTAATTCTGAAAATAATTCGTCTAATTTAATTTTAAAAAGATCCCTAGAAACTTTGTAAGCATCTACCATAAATGCCCACAAAGTATTTCTTGGGAAAGCGTTTAGGGTATACCTGATAAGGTCACGGTTTTCTACCTTGTGACCGATTGTGTGCAGGCCGTTCATCAGCTCCTGGATCCTGGCGTGGAGCTGGGCTGCTGACTCGCCTTCGTTCATTTTGATTGTGTACAATTTGTTCAGCAGTAGGTCCCTTTTGCTGATTCTGGTGTCGGAGGTACCTTGGTGCAATTCAATCAACTTACTCCAGAGTTCCTTCGCACTGTTGAAGGGTCCCACCCGGTTCAGTTCTTCTTTGGTTAATCCGCATTGGAGTGTCTGGGTTGCCTTTTCATCAGCCTCGATCTTCTTCTTCAACGAGGCATCCCATTCCGTGTAGTGCTGTGCTACTCCATCAGCATTTTTTAGGATTTCCAAACCAGATTGGATTATGATCCACATATCCACCTGAGTTTTCAGGTGGACTTCCATCCGACTCTTCCAGTAGGAGAAGTCTTCTCCACTGAAGAGTGGGGCCTGGCTATGCTGAAACCCTCTTGCATGACCATTTAAAATTTCTGAAATAACAAAAAAAATAGAGAAATTCTGTCCCAAGACTTAGTCTTGGATTAGTAGTGTGGGAATAAAATAATTGAGAAAAAGCGATCGAGTGGTGTTGCACCAACCTCGATTAACGAGAAAAATTCGAAAGAAAAAGAAATTAAAAATTTCGTAAAATCCGAAAAACTCTCAAATTGGTGGTTGCACCAAATTTGAGCCACCCACTCTGATACCACTTGTTGGATCGAGAAAAACGATAGAGGGGGGTGAATATCATTAAAACTTTTTGGATTAAAGAAAGAGCAAATACACAGCGGAGATAAACAAATCACACAGAAACACAAGTAGATTTTTACTTGGTTCGAAGTCGCGATCGACTCCTACTCCAAGGCCCACGGTCCTTGACCGTTTACTTTGGGCAATACTATAATCGCGTAAAAAAGGATTTACAATTTTAAGTACAACAGTATTTCAGAAAATTGAAATGCTACACTTTTCGTTACCGACGCCCGATGTAGATCGTATTTCGGTGCAGAGGGTCGTCGTCGGCGCTGAGATCTCGAAGTCGGAATTTGCCGAGGCGTAGCGCTTAAACGAAAGCTTTAGAGCGTTGAGAAATTGTGTTGTTGAAGCCTTGGGGTCGAGCCCCTTTTATAGTGCTCAAACGGGCGCCTGATAGGTTGGGGGCGCCTAACACGTGCCCTCCGATCTGCGAATCCTTATCCGCGGGCTCGGTCAGCGCTTATTCTCCCCACTTGGGCGCCTGAGCTGTTGGGGGCGCCCGTGACCTCACAGGCGCTTGATCCGCCTTGGTTCAGTGGCTTCACAGCTATGTTTTGGGTTTTGCCTTCACTCTTGGGCGCCCGTATCCTTACGGGCGCCTGAGCCCATTCGGGAGCCTATCTCCATTAGGGTGCCTAGGCCCAGTGAAGCACCTTCACTTGCAGACGATCAGTCCTTCGACCCTGCAACTTAGGTTAGTCCCCTAAACATAATAAGCAATAATTACAGCCGTGGCTGTCTTGGTTCTGACTTCGGGTCTCCCAAATGGAACCCTAGGTCGAACCGACGCCTACTATTCCCTCGACGGGGAACGCGTCCTCACCTACTCCTCTCAGGAGAGTTTACCTTTTGCCAACCGGCTCCTCCGGTTGGACTTTTGCTCGATCCCCTTAACTAGGTCTTCGTGCCCAACTTCCAGTCAGGTCTTCGGTGCCCAACCCCTTGCCAGGACTTCGTGCCCAGTCCTCGACCAGGATTTCTTTGCCCGACTTCCGGTCAGGTCTTCTTGCCCAGACCTTGATCAGGACTTCTTTACCCAGCCCTTTGCCAGGACTTCTTACCTAGTGCACCTAGGACTTCTTCCTGCACACTCAATGAACAAGTTAGACAACAATAATATCTTAACCTCTGAACCCTTTGTCATTATCAAAACCCAGGTTTGACTTAGGTGCTGCCTGCACCAACAGATTGCCCACTTGATCAACCGACCGGATGCTTTGGGATTAGAGGCCACTCGGCCCAAATTGCTGTTCGTCAATACCACTATGGGATGCGCCAAGAAATAAGGCCGAAGCCTTCGGGCACCTAACAACAACACGTACACCAACTTCTCGAGTGTCGTGTAGCGGCACTCGGCTCCTTTTAATAGGTGTGCAAAGAAATACACGGGGTGTTGCTCGGCTGCTTCTTGTTTGACGAGCACCATACTAACCGAGTCAGCCGAGGCGGCAAGGTACACGTACAACATTTCCCCAACCTCTGGCTTGGCTAGCACGAGTAGCTCAGGGAGATAAGCCTTCAATTCCTCGAACGTCTTATCACAATCGGCGTCCCACTGAAAGTTGATGGCTTTGTGGAGGGTTTTGAAGAATGGCAACCCTCGTTTGGCTGATCGGGAGATGAACCGGACAGGGCTGTGATCCGTCCAGTGAGCCGCTGCGCTTCTCGGAGATTTCTTGGCGAGGGCATGTCCAGTAAGGCCTTGACCTTGCTGGGATTAGCCTTAATGCCCCGCTCAGTCACAATGTATCCGAGGAATTTCCCGCTCCGGGTGCTGAAGAGACACTTAGCAGGATTCAATTTAAGCCCGTACCTGCGCAGTGTCTGGCATGTCTCCTCAACATCGGCTATCAAGTCTCTTGCTCGGATGGACTTGATGAGGATGTCGCCCACATATACTTCAATATTTCTCCCGATCTGAGCCCGGAAGACCTTGTTCATCATTCGCTGGTATGTGGCTCCAGCGTTCTTCAATCCGAACGGCATGACAGTGTAACAGTAAGTACCGTCCGCCGTGATGAAGATGACCTTCTCCTGGTCCTCGACAGCCAGGGGTACTTGATGATATCCCTGGTAAGCGTCCAGCATGGATATGAACTCACTGCCAGCCATCGAGTCCACCATCTGGTCGATCCGAGGCAGGGGATAGCAATCCTTTGGGCAAGCCTTATTGAGATCTCGGAAGTCGATGCAGACTCGCCACTTATTGTCTGGCTTGGGTACCAACACAACGTTGGCTAACCAGGCGGGGAACTGCACTTCCCTAATGTGGTCGGCCTCCAGCAGCTTCTCTATCTCAGCCCAAATCACTTTTTTTTGTTTGGTACTGAAGTCCTGCTTCCTTTGCTTGACGGGCCGAGCATGGGGATAAACATGGAGGTGGTGCTCTGCCACCTCCGATCGGACGCCTTTCAGCTCTTTGACTGACCAGGCAAAAACATCTTGGTTCTGAGCCAAGCATTCCAGCAAGGGCTTCTTCAGCTCCTCAGGCAGCCCTGCTACAGTCTTGACTCGGGCCTCTTCCCGATCTGGGAGGAGTTGTACCTCCTCCTTGTCCTCGTGCAACTCGGCCCACGGGGAGGCTTGGACCATGTTGCAATATGAGAAGGGACGCGGAGCCTTTTAGCTCTCCACCCGGACGTCGTCGACGTAGCACCTCCGGGCCACTCTCTGGTCGCGCCTGACCTCTCCTACCTTGTCCCCGACCGGGAACTTGACCTTCAGGTAGAAGGTAGAGGCGACGGCTCAAAATTCGTTAAGGGTCGGTTGACCCAGGATGGCGTTGTAGGCGGAGGGAGCATTAACCACCAAGAAAGTGGACCATCTAGTCCTCTTCAGCGGTTCCTCGCCTAAGGAAATGGCCAGTTAGATCTAGTCGATCAGCTGTACCTGGTTCCCCGTGAAGCCAAACAACGGGGTCGCCACCAAGTCCAACTGGGACATCTCTATTTGAAGCTGGTCGAACGCCTTCTTGTACAGAATATTGACCGAGCTTCCAGTATCCACGATGGTGCGATGGACTTGGTAGTTGGCGATGACGGTCGTAATGACCAGCGCGTCATCGTGTGGGACCTCTAGTCCCTGTAGATATTGGGGCCCGAAACTGATTTGGGGCCCCGCTGCCTGCGCCGAACTAGGGCCGACTTGATGAATCTCCAACCGGTGCACCTACGCCTTTCAAGCTCGGTTGGAATCTCCTCCAGTGGATCCGCCCGAGATGACATTTACGCCCCTTGGACAGCGTTCTGCTGGTTGGCATGCTTCTCCTCCATTTCTTCGGCCTCAGGCCGGTTCTCCTGAGGGAATAGATTGCGGGCAACCGGGGGATTTCCTCAGAGTTCTTCGGTGACTGGGTCGATGGCCCTGCCTCCTCGGCCTAAGCCGCGACCTGGGGACGCTTGTCGCCCTCGCCCCCGCGGAGTTGGAGCCTGACCTCGTCCAGCCTGTCGACATTCCTCAGTGGCGTGTCCGTGGCTCTGGTGGAACGTGCAGTACGGCCTCCATAGGATCGGGAGGCACCCTTGGTCCACCAGCTGTACATGCCGTCTCCCCCCCCCCCCCCCCGATTGGTCGATGAGCCCACGGGGGCTGCGAATAGGTCCGCCTGGAGATTTGGTGTTCTGGGCGGGACTAGGAGGTGCCGGTTACCCGACTCCTTCTTCCGAGTAGCCTGGGCCTCCTCCACGTTAATATACTTGACAGTCTTGCCCAGTAGGCTATCGAAGTCCTTCGGGGGCTTCCTAATCAGCGAGCGGAAGAAATCCCCTTATTGTAATCCCTGGGAGAAAGCACTGACCAGGACCTCTGAAGTGGCGGTTGGTACATCCAGGGCCACTCCGTTGAATCTTTTGATGTAGGCCCGGAGAGTTTCCTTCGGGCCTTGCTTCAGAGCAAACAGGTTGAGGCTCATCCTGTGGTGCCTCCTGCTGCTGGCGAAGTGTTGGAGGAAAACCCTCCTGAGCTCCTCAAAGCCCGTGACCGACCCATCGGGGAGTCGGTCGAACCACCTTTGGGCAGGGCCCGAGAGAGTGGTTAGAAAAGCTCGACACTTGACACCTTCCGGATATTGATGAAGCAGAGCCGCGCTCTCGAACTTCATCAGGTGCTCCTCTGGGTCGGTGGCCCACGCATACTCGGGGATCGTGAAGAAACGGAGATGATGGGGAACAGGATCTTCCAGGATCCAAGAGGAGAAGGGACTGCGTACCAGGATGGAAGGTCGGCCGGAGCCTTTCCCTTGTCTGGCCGAGGTGCATGCACTTGGTTAGATGTGGAAGCCTCTGCTGAGTCGACTTCTTCACCCTGGTCCCGATAGAAGGCTGCGGGAAAAGGTATAGCACCACCTTCAGGTCGAGCGGGCCTTCCTTGGCCTCCTGAAGGCCGGCGCGCCGCAGGTTCTGGTACGCGGGGCATCTGGCTTCCGGCTTGTGAAGGCCTTTGAGGAGTCCTTCGAGCTCTGGCAGCCATCAAGGTCTCGTATTCCTCGCGGGTGACAGTCATCAGGACTTGGTTGGGATCTTCCATCTTCACTTCTGATCAGGTTACTGGGTCCCTCCTTCTAGCGCCAAATTTGATCCAGTCGCGAAGTGAGGTGGTCTTCCCAAAAGCGAGATGGTCCTCCGGAGAGCACGAACTGCTGAGGCTGGCCACAAAACTCGCTACTGACCTGCAAGACAGGGACCGTTAGAACCCGCCGGGAAATGTCCCCGGCCAGGCACTCCGACGGTCAAGTCAGTCCTCGAGGCAAGCAGAAGGAAAGCAATAGAACAGTAAGAATGCACTATTGCGCGTACCTGTGAGATGCGGAGTGAGGAGACTTATATAGCCGGGGAAGCTGACAGTTCCTGCCCCGCCTGCCACCTTTTGTCCTGTAGCGAAGATAAGGCGATACGTACCCAGAGGTGGCAGGGTGAGGCGATGCACACCGGAATAAGGAAAGGGGCGCTGTCAATTTAAATGCTAACGTCGTTCGGCGTCGCTCGGCCTAACACCCGTGTACGTGGTCATGGTACGGGGGGAGAGGGGGGACAGGATATGACAGGAAGATCAAGCCATCAGCGGGATACCCGTCGTTTGGGGCCAAGGTGGCGCCAGTCCTGCGCCGACCCCGTACTGCTTCTGGTAGTCTGGTGTCAGGGAGTGGTTGTTCTGCATGCTGAGGCCGACTGAGGGCCTAGAAGGAAGGTGCCGACTGAGGGCACTGATTGATGAGGGGCGACTGGGGGCTTAGAAGGAAGGTGCCGACTGAGGGCACTAACCGATGAAGCCGACTGAGGGCCTAGAAGGAAGGTGCCAACTGAGAGCACTGGCTGATGAGGCCGACTGGGGGCCAAGAAGGATTGTATCGGGTAAAAGTCTTCTCTAGTTCGGGCTTACCCCAGGAGCGTGGGCCGCCACGCGTCGCCTGGGAGCTGAACTGAGAGGGGTAATAGATTGAGTTAGGCCTTATCTGTATGCACAGGATCTCAGGGAGCGTGGGTCACCACACTCCTAATCGAGGCCACTAAATCGAGCAGTGTGTCAGCATATAACTACTGCCTGTGTTTTTAAGAGGCTTTGAGTTTGAGTGTCCCCGTCCCGGGAGGACCTGGTGATACTGCGCAGGAGTCCTCTGGGATTCGGGATCTTTCTGGGGGCTCTGAACCCCTTAGTCTTGACGATGATCCGGCCCATCCCTTCGCGTTTCCCGAGGGGGCTAGGCCAGGTTGCCCGTATACCTCCCATGGCTCCTGAAGCCTACTAATCTATCCTCTGCTGACGAGGCGCCAGGCTGCCGAGTCAGACTACACCTAAGCTGACCCGGGATCATATAGTAATTATTTTATAATTATTATGATATTGTTCTTTATTATAATGGTTCATCGTAGCTATTATAATATATAATAATTAATTACAACTACTATAATCTATAACAATTATCCCACGTTTATAATCAGTTGGTTAAATAGTGAAAAAATTTAATAATAAAATACGATCTATTCTCGACGGACGTATACTCTCTAAAAAAAAAATCATTTCACTCTAATCATTTGCCGATCGATTACAAATTAATCTCATAATTTATTTTTCTTCATCTTAAGTTGAATATAATCATCTTTTATGCATACAATATATAGTAATTATGAAATAGTTACTGCAACATCTAACAACTAATACAACATTGTTATACTATTATAATAACTATTTAATACATTATATTTAGGTAGATACTATAATAATTTTAAAGTGATTTTATCTAAGTTTAAATAATTTTGATGAAAATAATAATTATATTTTTAATATAATAATTTTTAATATTTAGAATTTTAATTGAAAGTTTTAAAATTTAATTTTAATTGTGTAGTAGTTATTTAAATAGTTTTTATAATTATGCATTAGCTATTAAGTAGATTCTATCATTGTGAAGTAACTATTTTGGTTGTTGTTATAATTGTTTTATGATTTTAATTAATTTTAATTGATTTTATTAAAGTTTAAGTAATTTTGATTTAGTTGATGAAGAATATTTTGATATAATAATATTTTAATTTAGTAATTTTGATTAAAATAAATAAATAAATTTCCAAAAAATAATATGATAATATTGAAATAAAAAGATATTTTAGATGTAAAATACTTTTTAAAAAGATGTTTTTCGATTATTTAAATATCTTTTTAATTTTTGCCCAACTTTTAAGATGGTATTTGTTTATCATTTTGTAAAAGGGTAAATAATTTTAAATCTCTTATATTTTCTATCTAGTTTTATTTATTTTTTTTATTTAAAAAATAGCATTTGATCCATTGTTTTTTATCGAGTTACATTTTGCCCTTTATATTTTCTATCAAATAGTATTTTACCCCTTATTTAAAAAATAATGTTTGATAGCCTTTGACCAAAAGTCAGATGTGAAAAAATTTATAAAAGATAATTGTGTTCTTATCTTTTTTTTAATTGACTGCAAGAGAAAAAAAATATATTAAATTGATCATTTTATCCTTCGGTAAAAATCCTAACAAAATTCATATATGCATAGGCATAAACAATAGAAAAAATAGCAACTCTGAAAGGGATAACTAGCCAAAAACTCATTCTACCACCGTCATCAAACCAAAGAAGAGTCATAATTCTAAATTAATGAATCAAAATCAAATGAATATGAAACAAAATTCATCATTAAAAATCTTCTTCTCATCATTAAATGTAGCGTATAATTAAGTAGGAGTGAAATATTGGTATAACAAAATCACACCATATGCACATCAAAGACATTACAAAATTCAGGGAGGAAGCTTATATGCTGTTGTGACTACAAGGTTAGTACTCAATATTTTAATAAACCACAAAAATCCAAAACCACTAACATTTAATGGATATTAACTAACATTTATAGGCTGACGTGAGTTCTTCTAGTGGATGGATGAAATAGGAAAACACAAAAATTTACATCCATCATTTTTCTGCATGCATTGGAAGAGCCCACATCCATTATTTTTTGCATGCAAATAATAATTAATATTCATTTAATGTCAGTGGTTTTGAGTTTATATGGTATATTAAGATATTTGAGATTAACCTTATAGTCACAATAGTCTATAAACTTCTTTTCTGGATTTTGTAATGACTTTGATGTGCGTATTGCTGCAATTTTGCTACACAAATACTTCACTCTGACTTCATTGTGTGTCACATTTGATGTTAAGGAGGAGATTTTTAATGATAAACTTCGTTACATCTTTATTTGATTTTGGCTTACCAATTTAGAATTCTGATTCTTTCTTGGTTTGATGAGGATAGTAGAATGAGTTTTTGACTAGTTATTCTTTTCAGAGTTGTTATTTTTTTAATATTTATGTTGGGGGATACATGAATTTTGTTAGGATTTACGAATGATATAATGGTCAATTTAATATATTTTTTTCTCTTGAGGTTTATCAAATAATGATAAAAAAATACAATGACATAATTATCTTTTATAAGTTTTCTCATATTTAGCTTTCGGTCGGTGAGAATTAAATATTATTTTTTAAATACAGGAGCAAAATAATACTTGATAAAAATTATAAGGAGGCAAAATGCAAATCGATAGACAATGAGAGGATTAAATATTATTTTTTAAATATAGAGAGGTAAAATGTAAGTCGATAGAAAATATAGAGAGATTTAAAATTATTTATCCAAAATATGCATGAAAAATTAATATAGAATTATATTAAATTTATTGTATTCATTTTGCTTATTTAATTTATTGTTATATATATTTTTTTAACTATTAAAGGTCTGTCCACCATCGTCAAACCCTCGATCGAACGATCCCCTGCTCGCTCCGGCGGCGCCCTATCCTTTTCCTCCTTTCACCTCCGACCATCCGCTACCGACTACGCCGCTTCTCGATCCGACTTCTGTTTTGTCGAACATAAGTACCTCAGGAAGGTTTCCGAATCGCATGCTTCCCGGCTAACACTCCTCTCTGGATTCCATCCGATGATGGCGCCGGCGGCGGAAAAGAATAAGAAGGTGGGAATCAGCGAGGAAGATGTGTCCTTGCTCCTTCAAAGGTTTGAATTCTATCCTCCACGTGCATTAGTACCGTTTTCTGGAAGCTCATTTCTTATTATTTCGTTGATCTATGTGAAGATTCGTTGTACTGGTTTCGAGATTTATGCAAATTTAGCGTAATGATTGTGTTACAGTGGTGCTATAGTCTGATTCATCTTGCAATCTTTTATAAGAGCCCCAACTACCATTTTCTCTGACTAGGCGAGGCGGAATGGAAATCCCTTCTCTGGATCCTTTATGTTGCTGCACGTCCTCCTCTAGTGATTCCATAATTGAGCGCAATCTTTTCTATTTTCACTAGCCCGCTATAGGCCATTTAGACCGAGGTCTACGTCTTTGTCAACATCCACGATTAACTCCGTTGCATTTGATTCTACTCAAGTAAGATTTAGCAGAAGATATTCTCCTGCCTTCGTTTGATTGGAAGGAAGCCCTGATGCACCACCTTTACTTGATGAAAACCTGGCATTCCTCTTCCCTCAATAAATTTGAAGGAAGTTTTGATGTCTTCTCCTTTTCTCGATCATCTAAGTGTGCCCTTGTGCTGATTGATCTGAAGGAACACTTAACATGTCCCCTGTATTCGACTAATAATCGAACTCTTGAGTAGTTCACAACAAAAATTTCAGTGACTGATCAATTGCAAAATACAAAAAAAAAAAGATATCCAAATTTTCTTGTTGGTCAATTGATTATTTTTGAGGGGGAGGGGGAGGGGAAGTGTTATTATCCTGGGTTAAAGACTCATTCAAGTACTGATTCAAATCTAGAATTTGTTTCCTTTTTTCTCTACAATGAATTAGTCTTTTATTTTCAATTTGATAACTTATTTTCTTGTAAGCAAGGCACTCCCCTTGGATGCCTATAAATTATCACAATATCACCCACTTGTTTCTTTTTGGATATCACTAAATAGTAAAATAATAGCCTTGAGGCGTTTGGAATTTGATTCTGTCAATGCTTATCTCTGCCCAGTCTCTTTTGATATTTTATCAAGATAGATATATGGTTGTCAATTTTCTGTATTTGTTTCATAATTTTGAAGAAGGGGTGCCTTGGCTTAACAATAAAGTTGTTGCTGTGTGACCTAGAGGTCACAGGTTAAAGTTGTGGAAATAACTTCATGCAATGCAGGATAAAATTGCATATAATAGATCTAATGTAGTTCGATCTTTCCCCGGCACCTCACATTGGTGGGAGCTTCATGCACCGGATTGCCTTTTATTTTAGAATTCTAAAACATCTAAATAATGGTAGTATTTGATTGGATCAGAATGGCTAAGAAACAAAGTTGAAAAAAGGAAAAAAAATCACAAACTATATGTAAAAATAAAATAAAATAGTTTAACATATGAAACAACAAAATGTGTTAAAAATCATTATGGTATGATATGTTGTATCACCCTCAACATTTTCTATTTCATTCAAAATGACCATGTTAAGTTATTAATCAAAATATTAACTATGATATTATTATTTGAATATAATAAAATATTTATAATATAAATATTACTAATTTTACTATTTATTAGCCAAATGTTTACTATGTATTACATATAAAATTTAACAGCTACTGATAATAACAGTAGTAATAACTTATTATTATATATTTTAATAGTAATAACTTATTGCCTATTACTTGATAACGAATATGGCATCAACCCCCTAATCTTACCTTATACATTTACAAGGTTCTAAAATTCGCTAGGCGCTAGTCGGACGCTAAACTAGCGCCTAGCGCCTAGGTCGCATAGGCGGGGATTAGACGGCTCTAGGCAGATTAATCGGTATCAACATAATTAACATAATAAATCACATATTATAACTCCAAGTCCAACATAATAACATCAAATTTAAAATGAGTTTAAACTTCAAAATTACATAACTAATAAAATATCATAGTCATAGAACACAAACTCAAATTTAAAATGAGTTCAAACTTCAACATTACACTAATAAAATATCATAGACACAAACTTAATATTATCGGACACAAACTCAATATCAAATTTATTCTACTTCTTCTTCTCCATAATTTTCAACAACTTGGTCTTCATCGGACACAAACTCAATATTATCATTGTGTTCTTCTTCTTCTTCGGATTCAAAATCATCCTCTTCTTTTTCTTCGAGGTTGTAGATTTTCATCTGCTCCACTTGCTTCATTAACCATTTGCCATGTGAGCTCAGAACCTAATTCAACTTCATCATCTTCCCCACCATCCACAATCCAATATTGTGCATTTGAAGCATCTTTTGCAAGGACATCGACATTTCTTTCTTTTTCTCTTTTTTGTTTGTTCAACAATCTAGCATTAAATTGGATAAATACTAGATTGTTCAATCTATTGACATCTAACATGTTTCTTTTCTTTGTGTGAATCTAAAAAAAGAGAGTAAATATTAAAGTTAGTAACATGAATATATACTTTACTTTAATTAAAGAATAAAGACTTAAAGTTTAAAACTTACTCCTTCAAATGTACTCCAATTTCTTTCACACTCAGATACACTTGTAGTTAATGAAAGTATCCTCAATGTCACTCTTAGCAAGTTAGGTGTGTGAGCACCGTATGTACTCCACCATGCACATAGATCAAATGTATATCATTTTTTTCACATAATTTTGCTGCTAGTGTTTTTCCAAATAACTCAGTCTTGTCTCTATATTTTGCAAATTCCTTGTTAATAATTGTATCTTGTAGATCCAACTCATTGGCATGCAAAATTTCTATACATTCAAAAATCCCGATCGCAACCTCCTCATAAAGAGCAATAGAATTATCTTTATAGTAAAAATAGGGATTCAACAAAAAGGCAGTGGTATGCAATGATGTATCAACTTTATCTTTCATTTTTGACTCAATAATTGCTATGATAGGCTGATAATTTGATTCCATGTTGTTCAGGGTCACCTTAATATCTCTTTAGCTTGAAGAAGCTCCCCATATAGAAACCCTATCGATGACTTTTTATCTCCATTTACCAATCGAAGAACTCTAACCAAAGGAGCAAATATTTTCAAACAAAGTGACACACCATTCTAAAAACTCATGCTCATCATATTAGAGTGAGCCAATTTTCCTTTATTTGTCTTTGACCATTTACATGTCTCCCACGTATCACTTGTCAACATGACCCTTAAACTTATTTTTTTTTCAATCAAATTTTGCAATGTGAGAAAATTTGATGCAAACCTGGTAACTCTTGGCCGGACTATGCCTCTTTTCTTCGTGAAACTTCTCATCAATGACAAATTCTTATGGTGAGCATAAATGAAAATAGTAAAAGATTTGGATTGGTCAATAACCTTTTTATATCGTGGAAGCTTGCCAATACTTTCAAGCATGAGATTAACAGTGTGAGTTGCACATGAACTCCAAAAGATCCCAAGTTGCTTTTCTTTCATCAATTTAGCTGCAGTCATATTTTTGGTGGCATTGTCTGTTACAATCAGATCAATATTCTGAGCTCCTACTTGTTCAACACACTTGTCAACATACTCAAAAATAAGTTCAGCTGTATGCGCCTCATCTGAAGATTCCTTGGACTCTAAAAATGTAGTACCCGCCTTGCAATTAACACACAAATTTAAGATGCTTCTTCTTTTTCTATCACTCCATGCATTGGTCATGATTGAGCATCCATTCTTTGCCCATTCTTCTTCATGTTTCTTCAACTATTGTTTTGTTCTTTCAACTTCGGCTTTTAACAGTAGTTCCCTTAGTTGATATTGAGTTGGAGGCTTGAATCCTGGTCCAAATTGACCCATTGCTATCATTAGTTGCTTGAAGCTATCATTATCAATGACTTTGAATGGAATTCCATTTTCATAAACCCATCTCCCAACATATTGTTGAACTTGTTGAGTTCTCTCCTTGAAAAGAGCCTCATTTATATTTTTTTGGCGAAGCACTTTACTCCCACTTGAACTTACAATTTCTAGAGAAATTGCTGATGCAAATCTATCTATAGGGCCAAGAGGAAGAGGTTTTTTAGATGGATCTATCCCTTCAATTTCAGAACCTTCTTCTTCATCAGGAGAAATAGAAATAGTCACCTCTGCTCTACAACTTTGTTCTTCCATTATTTTGTTCTTCTTTCTGTTCCTCCCTTCTAAAATAGTCTGTTTGCACTTGTTTTTATCTTCTTGAGATGCTTTTCGACAACTAGATACATTTCCAGGTATATTTCCTATGTGCTCCTTAATCCTATATACTCCTCCCGACATTATTTTTTCACATAGCTTGCATTTAATTTTGTCGAGGTTCTTAGGATCAATTAACATCCTAAACTCCCATCCGATGTCATTTGACTTTCTTCTAAGAATCCCGGATTCAGGTTGAGTAACTGATGCTGTCGAAGATGGATTGCTTGCCATTGTAATTGTAATAACCTGAAAAATAATTTAAAAACAAATTTAAGAACTTTAGAATCATTAATAAATTATAACAAATCAAAAATATATATATATATACAATAATTAAGATATAATTATAATTTATATTTAAAATATTTTGATTTTAAAAGTTATGATTATTGAAATTAATAAATATATAAATTAGCAAATTAAAATTATCCTAATATAAATTTGATTTATATAAATTAATAAAATTTATTATAATTTTTTAAATTTTAAATATAAATTTTTGAATAAAAATATGATTTATAATTATAAATATGATTTTAAATATAACATATTTAATAAGATTTATAATTAATAAAACTTATCAAAAAATTTATTTTTAAATATATTTTTGATATAATTTTTTTAAGATAATTTAATTAGGATTTGGAGAAGCCAATTCAAATTTTCTATTTATTTGAGGAAATATTTAAATTAAATAAAATAATAAATATAAATAAAAAAATAAAAAAAATATAGCGCCCGCAGGCGCAGGATCAGGCGCTGCCGGTAGTGTCGCCGAGACTTTCGGCGGTGCCGGATGTCTCCTGCAACAAGTCCGACGGCGTCAGAAATGTCCTGCGACATGTCCGGGGCTCTCGGAAGCGTCGCGGGACGCTTCTGGTGGCGCCGGACGTGTCGCCGAAGCCATTCGACACCGCCGGAACAATCCTGCGACACGTCTTGCACCGTCGGAAATGTCCCACGACGCTGGAAGCCACAACAGACGATACGCTGGAAAAATAAAAAAAACTAAACATACTTGCTGCTATGCGCAATACCGGAGGATGCAACGACGATTCCAAAGGAGCAACGACGCTGGCTGGAGGCAGATGAATCGACACAACAGGCTTTTAGGCCTTTTAAAACAAAAAAAGGAAAAAGATCCCGCAAAAGACGCGACGCACCGCCTGGCACCCCATCGCGCCGCCTGGGTCCTCTGTGCGACGCCTAGCGCTGCATAGACCGCCTAGGCGGCCCTTCCGCCTAGCTTGGCTGTGGAAGCCAAGCTTGGGGCGGCCGGTGGCCGTCGAGCGCCTAGGCGGCCGCCTAGGGCGCAATTTTGAACACTGTATGTTTACTACCACTTATATATGTTCTACTAACATACTGATACTTTAATACTGGTTATAATGTACCTCACCTTGATCAATCAATACACTGCTAACATTATTATTACCTAATATACTAAAGGAAACTTTCGTGGGGCCGGGCTGGTCACCCCAAGTTCGTCTGTTACCTGGTCCAACATTTTTTTTAATATACTAAAGGAACCTAATAGCTATTAGTGTATTGGTTTCCACTTCTCATAGGTCCCTGTTCAAGACTTCCTTATTGTTCCTTATCAAATAGTATTTAATTAATCATTGATTGTGTGATTATTTATCAATTAATCTCTAGTTATCATAGGGGTATCGTCAGAGGCTTCCTCCTCTGTGGTTCTAACAATTTTATGGCCATTCTTATTATCCTGAAATGAGAACTCCAGAGGACAATTTTCTTTCTCTTTGTGGCTCCCTCTTCTCTTGAAGATCTATTCTTCCTGTGGGACAAACAATAGTCACTGACTTCTTTAACGCAATTCAATGACTTTGGCAAGGGACGTAGCAGAGTGGATCTCCTCATGATGAACCTTGGAACTTCAATTGAGAACAAAAGCTTGTTTCCTAGTTTTTTCCCCTCTTCAATTCTCAGCCGAAACAAAATTGATGAAAAATTGGTTGGGTTGAAAAAAAAAGGGTCATTTCTTTCAAATTTACACGAATTCCTTTGATTTTAGCTGAAACTTCCACTATTTCCAAGTGCATCTTTGGTTTTCCTGCAACCCTCAAACATGTCTGAGATATCTGCCAGAATCAGATAGGATCTTGCTTGCCCAATCCAACTTGACAGAAAAGGTGTTGGTCCCAAACATGAAGGCAAAATGTTAAGGGTGTGTTAGGCCTAGAGAACTAGCATAAAGTTTGTTTTAGATTTATGAATCTGAAATTGCCTACCTTAAATAGGAGGAGCAAATACAACTTGATGATAATGTGTAGCACAAGAAAATCTATCCTGCATAAAATTTTTCTGCTCGAGCAATAACTGCAAGCTTAATTTGCAATTGAGTTGCTTAAATTTCAAATTTTCCATTTAGAAAACTGATGCCAAATATCAGAATTCTCTGTCGTGATATATTACTTTGGAGTTTTACTGTTTGGGATAATTATGTGCTGCAATCAACGAGTTGAAATTGCATCTTGGTAATTTTATTATTTTATTTTTATTGATTGAGTGTTGGTCTTGTAGGTACAATCCAACAACAATTCTTACTCTCCTCCAAGAGGTTTCTCAGGTTGCCAGTGTAACAATAGATTGGCATGCACTTGTCAAAAGAACTGCAACAGGAATTACCAGTGCTCTAGAGTACCAGATGCTGTGGCGGCATTTGGCCTACCATCATGCTTTGTTGGAAAAGATTGACGATGGAGCTGATCCTTTGGTTTGTTCAGTTTTATAGTTCTTACTTCTGACCATTGATTTCTTTTGGTGCTGCCATGTTGATTGCACCATTACACCTATATTTAGGATAGGAATTTAGCATTTTGTGACCATTCTTTTGGTTGTGATTCAGATTCTTCTTTAGTTCATACAATTTGTGGGGTGTGTCATAAAATATCCCTTCACAATTTTGAAATATTTTTAGATTAGACATCAAATTTGGATCTGTCACTGCATTGGTCACTTAAATATCTAGCTCATGATTGTAGCAAGTGGTGAAAATGCTAAGATATGTTTTCTAAAGTTTGGTTTAAGAATGTATTCTTGTCTTGATTCTCTTTAACTGGTCTTTATTGGCTCCATTGAAGCAAAATATTAGGTTCATCCAGATTGTAACAAGCTTTGTTCAAATTTGGATTGGTCGTCTTTTGGATCTTTGAAGTGAGATAGACTATGAACTTTCTCAACTACCTTGAGACCTTATTTTTCTTAATAAGTAACATTGTGGCCTAAAATGTGATTTAAAATGTCACAGATCAAACTGTCTGACAGTTTCTTACCATATATTGAATATTACTAAAGTTTCAATTGTTAGTAGCTTCATATATTATACATTCATAGTAATGTGGACAAGAAAGTAGTTTAATAAGATCAACCAATGACTTTTTCAGCTCACCCTCTGTATTTCTGTTTCTGACTGGTAACATGCATAGGCTAAATTGGTGACATCCCATCATTTTCTGTAGATTGGTCAAAAACTGTCCTATCCCAGTGGAGGATCAGAAGAGCTGCCATTTCATAGGAAAGGATTGCCTCAAACATTGTCCACTTTGTCTATCCCTTTGATTATGGTTTTGTGCAAGTATTTTGTTTGTGATAGCTCCAGTTCTGATTTGAAACTTTGTGGTTGCCCTGTTTGATTGAGAGAGAGCTAAATTAATCAGCCTGTTCAGCCTGTGGTAGGTTCCCAATCAACAAACCTTTAGGTCCAAATGCAGATTGGCGTTGACAAGTTCTCTAGTCATTTGCTTGGCTAACAGCCGGTCTGATGAGCTTCTCTTAACCAAAATTTCTTTTTTAATTCATATTTGTCATGTGTTCGTATATTGACTTTCTCTGATGTCAATCGCCATTGATAGATCATGCAGAAATTTCAATTTGGTTATGATTAATGAAAATGCATAATTTGATCTCTTATGAAATTGCAGGATGATGAGAGTGATCTGGAACTAGAAGTAGAAGCTGTTCCTGCTGCAAATAGTGAAGTCTTGTCTGAAGCTGCAGCATGTGTCAGGGTATTATCCTCTGAGTTCGTATTATCTTGCAGCTGCAACATATATGATGCATAGTGAAGTCTTGAATTTGTAATGAAGAGTGCTTCAATTTTATTTTTGGAATGTTTAGTTTCTCGCTGTTAGGAGAAGAACAGGCCAACCTCCTCCATTGAAACATGAGTTCTTTTTGGGACGTGGATCCTGTAATTCCCATGTACATCTATAGGAGCAGGTGTGTTCCCTCACACACCCCCTGTCCCACACGATTTGCAGATTGGCCTTGATATCATAATGAGGTGCAAAGCAAGCTAAGGAACAATTAAAATGAGTATCCAATTGGGAGGAGCTTCTACTGTTTTTGAGCATGCCCAATACCGTCCTAAACTTATGGTTTCAGATGTCCTAAACTTTTTGGATGAAGCATATTGTTTAGATTGTTGGAATGATACCAATAGAAAACATATTGTTTAGATTGTTGGTATGATATCAATATTGTATTGCCATTGGTATATATCATTGTCATCTGTGCCAAATATCAACTGAGACAAGGTTTGTCTCAGTCACTATTATTGGGACTCAGTTGAGATGGGAAGATTGGTCCATCATGGTTGGTACTATTTGAAATTGGCTGAGACAGGATGAGTCCCTTGTCATGCTTTATCCTTGGATTCTTTAAGCTCATCACCAGTAGGGGATGAAACACTATAAAATGTGTGGGGAAGAGAAGCACCAATTGATCACTAGAAACACTAAAATGGAGTGATGCTGGAGTAAAAGAAATCAAAATGTATCCCTATCATATACTTGTGCTTTATCTAAGTTCAAGTTGATGAATGGTTAACTGAAGTATATTTATGGAGATGTGGAGAAATCAAATGTTACAAGAGCATTATTTGATTTGGATTTTTTTGGGAAATTCCATAATTGATCTAACTAGGATGCTACAGTGCTACAGGAGCCAATGTTGTTGTTCGATGCATAACGCTCATTCTAGTATTAATAAAGTCTAATTATTAGTTGGGATACTTGTTAGGTTTTAGTAATTTGAGGCACTAAAAAATTAATTCAATTTACTTTCTACTTGTTATAGACTTATACTTGGAGTTAAACAAGATGAGTGGAAGACGACTGTAGAATTAAAATTCATTTTAGTTGATGTCCACATGCTAAAAAAGTGTGTCGAAGTGTGCTTCACCTTAACACAGATTGGTTCTTAAGCCATACTGTTTTAGCCTGAGAGAATTCTAGGTTTGAAGCTTATTTAAGATGGTTTCAACATGCTGAAGCCACAGAATGGTCTAAAACCATTCCCTTTTGGATGGAGATTAGAACTATGACATACCTAAACTCTCTATGGGAACCACCGTGGATGTCCTGAAAATAACAATTAATTTTTGGTTAAATTATGATTTAACAATGTTATTCATCATCTCTCTCAGAAACTGGTCTTCATGTGATCTGCCAAGATTGTTTAGGACTAACCATATCAACTTATTTTCTTTTCAGTTCAAGTCCCATTAAAATGAATTGACAAACTTTTTTAATTTACGACTACTATTCTTTGGAATTGTAGGATAATTGATGGAACAATCTTCTCAATCTAGTTGTGTAAGTACATACAAGTTTTGCTTGTTCAGCTTTCTGGAATTAATTTGATCATAAGAGATCTAAAGCTACAATTGGATTATTGGAAGTGGGACAAAGATCTCTGGGTTTGAGTATATTGAGAAATACATCTTGTTCTGGTTCATAGAATAATTTTAGGAAGATTAATTGTTACTTCCAAGGATTCGCTTAGCATTGAGCGTCATTGTATGTAGCTTAATTGTTATTACTACTATATGTTGGCACTGCCAATTTCCAGTTTTAAAGATCTTAATAGCAATTTATAATGGATGATGCTGTTAGTTATAATGTTTCTTTGGGAAGGATTTTTTGTCTTTTGCATTTGGATTATCCACAGAATTCCAAGTGTTCTGACCTGAAAGTATCTCATATCGTATTTATGCTTAGGTATTGATGTCCTATGGCGTATCACGGGAACATAGCCTAACAAATCGTACAAATGCAGAAGCTCCTTCATCTCTGAATGGATTCAGTGATCAGAATTTACGAGTCCCATTAGACAAGCAGCAACAGTCGCGAGCCAATCGTGGAACTAATGTTACAGTTGCTACTCTTCAGAGGCAGTCTCTGGCCATGGGAACATCAGCTGAAGGATTTGAAGGAAATGGATCTGGTTCAAGCTTTCCTCCAAAAAAGAAGAGAAAACTATGGACCAAAGAGGAGGATATGGAACTAATATCTGCAGTTCAGAAGTTTGGTGAAGGGAATTGGTCAAACATTCTCAAAGGAGATTTCAAGCACAACAGAACTGCTTCACAACTATCACAGGTAGCTAACCATGCTCATAGAATACATCTTTTTTCAAACTAAACCTATGGTGGTTGGCCAAATGGTGCTTGAGTAATTATACTCAAAAGTTTTGTTATTAGGAAGAAGTGAACTGCAAAAGAAAAACCTCACCTATTGTTTTTTTTCCTGTTGGATATCTGTTGCTTTACATCTTATATTTATCTATTGGGATTTCCAATTTCAGGGTGATTAATATAAGGTGACCATGGTCATTTTATAGCCAATCCCAAAAAGTTGGGATTAACAAATGGTTTGTTGATGCTATGACTTTAATCATCTTGTGGCTAGTAGTTATTACGTGCTTGCAGAATGTTTTACTGTTAGTTTCATCCTCAAGCTTTTTTGGTCTATCCATCTGCTGAACCTTTTTATGGATTGAAGAAAATTGGTTTGAACATGGTTAGCATTCCTATTTATCAAGTGAACAGATGTTTAGCTAATGAAACCTCAAAGTTGACTGAATTGAATCACCTTCCCTCAAGTGGAAAAGTCTTATATTATAACAAACCTGACCTTAGAAAGCTGTTCATGTAAAATCATCCCCTTTTTATCTAAGATGGCAAGGTTTTGTCAGACATTAGTCCTTTTTCATTTTCTCTTGTTGCTAGGAAGAAATTTTGCCTGCATTTTTTTTGCATTTCTTTACATAAGATGATACTCTAGATTTTGTATTTGTTCAGAGATGGGCCATTATTAGGAAGCGTGATGCTAACTTACTTCAAGGTTCCAGTAACAAGTTAGCCAGCTCAACACGGTCTGAGGAGAGGCTGGCAACACAAAAGGCAATTTCTTTGGCACTTGATATGCCTAAATCTGGAAGATTATCGGCTATACTATCAGGTTCTTTCTCTAGTATTTTGTCTTTACCTTGTTTGCCTGCTTCTGCAATTCAACGGTCCATGCAAATGTACACATGAAAATGCTACTTATTGCACTCTCAGCCTCTCTTCTTTTCTAACAAAGAAGAGCATCATTGAATTCAGACGGCTGAAGTTCTCTTTGATCCTTTGGATGGATCCACCATACTTTCATCTGTATTTTATTTTTATTTTGTTCTTATGGAGTTTGGCTTATGAACAAAAAGCATTCTGCACTGGACTTTTAAACCAGGTGGAACACAATCAATTGCAACTTCAAGTTCTCCAGCACTTTCAACTGCTCCATCTGATGCGCTGCCAATTTCAAGTCCCCCGCCTAACCAACAACAACAAGCTTCTCTGGTTATTTCTCCAAAAATAATCATGAATACTTTGAACAAACCTCAGACAATCCCAAAGAAGTCTTTGGTTCCTGCTAAGCCTTCCGTTGGTCCAAACTCTTTGATACAAGCTGCTGCATTTGCTGCAGGAGGGCGCATTGCTACTCCTTCCACCGCTGCCTCCTTGTTCAGAGCTGCACAATCAAAAAATGCTGTTCACATCAGACCTGGAGGAGGTGCTCGATCTTCTCCTATCAACAATATTAAACCATTGACTCTGGCTAACACAACAGGCCAACAGTCCATGAGTGCTCGTTCCAGTAGAGTTACTGCTACTACACTTACATCATCTCAGGCAAATACTATGTCAGTGTCACCTAGGACCAAGCTAGGAGGTCTTCAAGTGCAAGGCTGCCATGGAAGGGCTGCAAACAGTCCTCTAAATGTTGCATCAACAAGTCAACGAGCAACCATAGAATCCACTTCAGACACTCTCTCCCCTGAAATATCCGAGAAAAATGACGATGCAGATAGTTCTGCCATTGATGTGGACGACTTACTTGTTGAAGAAATAAAATGTGAAGATGACATGGAATTCGATGAAATAATGGCTCCAGACCAACAGATGGACCTGCTCATTGGGGATATTAGTGCAAATGAGGACAATGATTTTGACAGCGCTTATGATGCAGAAGCAACTTCAGACAAGCAGTTGGATGAAAATGAGAACAAAACAGTGAACGATGTACTTCCCTCAGATATAGACTCCACTGAGAACAAGAGTTTGGAAGTTAATGATAGTGAGGATCGCATTCCACCTGAGGAGAAGCCTACTTTGCCCAATGACGAGTCTAACAAGAGTAACTGTGGGGAACATGTTGCGCTTGAGAATAGGACTACTACACCTATTTGCAATGATCAGAATGATAATGCAGAAGGGTTAAATGGTTTTGCAGAAATTATGGTGGAGAAAGCTGAAAGCTCTGCAGAACTTCATCCGGATCTGACACAAGAAGATGCTTCTTCAGGTGGAAAGTTACTCAACAATGATGACAGCGTTGTGATAAATGGCAAACAGGCCGAGCCAGGTGAGTCGAAGGCAGCGGAGGATTCGTCACAGGGAAATTAGTGCAAGTGCTTGCAAGTGAGACATAATTACCTTCTGCAACATGGAAAGCTCGTAACGAAAGGACTTTTGTTGATTGCCATTTAGTCAATGCTACTGAAGTTCGAACTAGTGGTGTTTTTGATTCCTCTGTGATGCATTTGATTTCAGCGATATTTTCACATTGTCATGGAATAATAATTCTCAAGTATGATCGTAAAAACAAATTTGAATAACTAATTTGCTTGGAATTGTTAACGCATCAATAATTTTTGGGTAAAAATAGGACGCTCTATATTTATCAAATTATCATATAGTTCTTTTTTCTTTTTTTTTTTAAAAGAAAGTAAAAGGACGTTCCATTTGATGTTTTATTTCGGAAATGCTTCTTATTTCGACAGAACTGTAGCAGAAGTTATAAGGTTTAGGATTTAATTTGATTTTTTAGGGGTTAAAATTTAACAAAGTCAGTGTGTCCATTCTTCTTATGTATTAGTCACAGTATCTGAGTCAATTTTCATATTTTATCCTCTATATTAATTCTGAGATAGATTGATGAGATGAATAAATCGTCTTTTGCTGATAAAGATTTAATTTGATTAAAATGAAATAATCCATTGCCCCATGTGTCAGATTGTACTGCCATTGCCCTGTTTGTAAATGTTACTGATTAATTAATCACCTGATTTTAAGGTCATTTTCAACCATAAAAAAACACACTCGAAGTTTAGAAGGATGTTTTGACCAACATCTTGCATTAATATCTTGGAATAATCTCAAATAAATCAAGAATTATCATTATACATTCAAATAGTGGCTAGGTACGAGATGAATATCTTAAAACCGGCTTTTGAACATGTATAAATTTTTTTTAATTACTATTATTTATCTGTTTTTTTAAATTGATTAATTCAGAAAATGCATCGACGATTAAAATAAATTTAAAAATATTCCTAATGGACAATTTAATAGTTTAACATCCCAACCCATTAAATGGAATAATTAAAAAAATGTTTTAGAGATATGGAAGCCTCTACGATTTTAGCAGTCTATGGCTCCAAAATTTTTTCAGTGGCTTATCTGGCTTCAAAATGGACTTTTCAGTGTTTACAAATAATATTTCATTGACTCGTCAGCTAAAGCTAATGTTAGATATTGGGTCTTAAAAGATCAAATATAATTTTATTAAAAAAAATCGAGATATCATCAATCGATGAAAGTCAGAATTGATTTCGAAAATGAAATCTACGTTTCGCGTAGATGAATATAAACTATTAATTTGCTCAAAATTGATTACGGGTGAATGAGAAATTAATTGTTTAAAGTCAGCCCAAAAATAGAATGGAAGGAAGTAGATAGGGAGTAGTCCCACATCTGTAAATTCCAAGAATGTTTGCTTCCTTATATGTGTTGTGTTAATGGAGTTAATAAAAGAAAAATACAGGTATTCTTTTCTCACGGGCGAGCAAGTGCGAGCACCTGCGAGCCCATGGTCCACCACTTGCCACACTCGCACGCGTGCATTGAGTGCTTTGTTGGCGCATTTTGCACTTCGCAAGGAGTATTAAGGAGCTTAAATTTATGTTCCAGGTGACATTGCAGTGCCTACGTGACACTCGGATGACGTGTCATGTTCACATATGACGTGGTAGTACTTATGTGACATTCGGGTAGGTAGAGAGAGATGACTGGACTGCTGATTGGGCGAACGAATGACAACCGTTGGATCGAAGAGGGGTACTGGATCGCAAGTGACGCGATATAGAAAGTTGATTGCGAAGAGTCACGATCTAGCCATTGGTGATGAGACTTGATTCGAAACGTCAAATTGAATCTGGCGGTTGAGGTCAAAGGGAGGTCTGAAGGGTTACAATCATCCAAATCTGACGACTGAGATCAAAGGACTATCTGAAGGGTTACAACCCTCCAGATTGAACGACCCAGATAAATCCTAAACCAAATGTCACAGCCACTCACTAGATTCTGGAATTATTTATTCAATCATCGGAAAATAAGACTCAATCATATTTAGCATACATCTCATCTTCTGTATCCAGAGTCCAAAGAAGGTTTCCTGGTCTCGAAATTTGAAGTGATGTTATTTCGAGGCATTGTCGTTGTATTTTGAGAAACGAATTACTGTAATCTGTGAGCACCTGTAGTGGAGCAATATTGTTTTACAGAGATAGTGTCGAATACTAGTCTTGACGATCTTATATTAGTTTGCATCCTCCCCGGCGGCAACCCAATCGACCCCGGCGGCAACCCAACCGACTCACAATCGTAAAACGATATTGTGCAAACTGATATGACCTTGATCGATGATGTTCTTATCACCGTTCCACATGAAGAGAAGCCGGAGAAGTTCAATGGAACCGACTTCAAACGATGGCAGCAGAAGATGCTATTCTATCTGACAATGTTAAACCTCGTACGGTTTTTGCTTGAAGACCCACCAGCCACTACGGAAGGTGATTCCAATAGCAAGGTTGCATGCGATGCGTGGTCGCAAGGAGATTTCTTGTGCCACAACTACGTTCTCAACGTATTGGACAACACGTTGTATAACATGTATAGTCCGATGGAGATGACAAAATCTCTGTAAGAATCACTAGAAAAGAAATACAAAATTGAAAGTGTCGGATTGAAGAAATTCATTGTCAGTAGGTTTCTGGATTTCAAGATGGTGGATTCCAAGAGCATGATGTCTCAAGTCCAAGACATGCAACTAATATTGTATAATCTAGATGTCGAAGGCATGAAACTGCACGAGTCATTTAAAGTAGCCACGGTAATCAAGAAACACCCTCTGTCGTGGAAGAATTTTAAAAATTACCTCAAGCACAAGCAAAAGGAGATGGGCATGAAGACCTGATCCTGAGGCTACGAATAGAGTAGAAGCTATCCAACTCCAGAGGATCAAAGCGGGTTGTCGACGAGATGTCCAACCTGGTTAAGCCGAACGCCAAGAAGCCGAAGCAATCCAAAAAGAAGGCTCAAGGCAAGAAATTCAAGGGCTTGTGCTACAACCGCGGAAAGTTAGGACACATGTCCATGGATTGTAGACGTTCGAAGAAACCAAACAAGAGTCAGAAGAATGTTGCAAACCAGGTCACAACTTCTGATGACATGGAATTGGATCTCACTGCAGTCGTGTTTAAAGCCAATACGTGGTGGACAACCCGAAGTAGTAGTGGATCGATACTGGAGCAACACGTCATATCTGTTCTGATAAGACGATGCTCTCCAAGTATACTCCGATAAGTGGAAGAAAGCTCTATCTGGTCAATTCCACTACATAGCCGATTATCGGACTGTAGAAAGTTATTCTGAAGATGACGTCTGGGAAGGAGTTACCACTCATTGATGTGCTCCACGTTCCCGACATAAGGAAGAACCTAGTTTCTGGATCCCCACTTGTCAAGGTCGGCTTTAGACTAGTGTTCCAGTCAAACAATTTTATACTTACGAAGATTAGTGTCTTCGTAGGTAAGGGGTACTTAGAACAGAGTCTGTACAAAATGGTTGTAATGACTGTACACCGTGAATTTGATGGTAATAAAATAAAAGCTTCCAGCTAAGTTGTTGAGTGTTTTAATTTATGACATAATCGACTTAGACATGTCAATAATAATACTCTAAAACATCTAGTCATATTAAATTTATTACCAAACGTCAATGTTGACGAAACACACAAATGTGAAGTGTGTGTGGATGCAAAGATGACGAGACTACCTTTTCATTCAGTCAAAAGGTTAACCACTTTTCTAGAATTGATACATAGTGATCTATGTGACTTAAAATTTGTGCAAACTAGAGGAGATAAAAAGTATATTATTACTTTTATCAATAACTGCATGAGGTTCTGTTATATTTTTCTTTTAAGAAGTAAAGATGAAGTCTTAGAGACTTTTAGAACCTATAAAATAGAAGTTGAGAATCAACTTGATAAATGAATTAAAATAATTCATAGCGATAGAGGTGGAGAATATGGTGCACCGTTTGATGAGTTTTGTTCAGAATCTGACATTATCTATCAGATAACGGCGCTATACTCGCCTCAATCAAATGATGTTGCTGAACGTAAAAATTGGATACTAAAGGAAATGATGAATGTCTTGTTGATAAATTCAGGCTTACTCTAGAACTTATAGGGGGAAGTTATAATTTGGCAAATTATATTCTCAATAAAATCCCTCACATGAAAAACGATAAAACGTCATACAAAATATAGAAGGTCACGAGCAATCGTACAAATACTTGAAAGTGTGGGAGTGCTTGGCAAAGGTCGAAGTACCCAAGCTAAAGCATGTAATGATCAGACCTAAAATTCTCGATGCAATATTTGTCGGATATGCTCATAACAGCAGTGCATATCGTTTCATAGTTCACAGTCAGACATTTCTGATATTCATGTGCGAACAAACATAGAATCTCGGAATGCAATATTCTTTGAAAATGTATTCCCAAATAAGAAGGAAAACGTTCATAGTGATTGCAATAGAAGTTCTAATGAAAAAAATGTTTCTGAACTTAGTTGAAGTAAAAGGACTATCGACGATCAAAGCGCAGAGTCACGTCGGAGCAAACAGGCTAGAGTTGAGAAATCGTTTGGGATGGACTTCATGACTTTTATGTCGGAAATGGACCTAAGAATATTAAGCGAAACTCTTTCTAGTCTCGACGCCCATTGTGGAAAGAAGTTGTTAATAATGAAATCGAGTCTATCATGAATAAACATACTTGGGAATTAATGGACCTTTCTTCTGGTACTAAACCATTAGATTGTAAGTGGATACTAAATCGCAAGAATAAATCTGATGGATCGATTGACAAGTATAAGGTTAGACTTGTAGCCAAAGGGTTCAAACAAAAAGAATGTCTTGACTACTTCGATATCTACTCACCCTGTGACAAGGATTAAATCCATACGAGTGCTGATAGCCATCGCCGCACTGTACGACCTTGAAATATATCAAATGGATGTTAAGATTGCTTTCTTAATTGGTGAGTTGGAAGAAGAAATCTATATAGAGTAACCCGAGGGGTTCGTAGCTTCAGGAAAAGAGGAAAAGGTATGTTGACTTGTTAAACCGTTATATGGACTTAAACAAGCGCCTAAATAATGACATGAAATATTTGTCAAAATAATACTGTCAAACGAATTCAAAATAAATGAATGTGACAAATGCATTTATGTCAAAATCATACTTGAAAGTCATATAATAGTTTGTCTATAAGTAGACGACATGCTTGTAACGAGCAGTAATCATGAGATAATCATGAGTACAAAGAGAATGTTTACCAACAATTTTGATATGAAAGATATGAGTCGAGCAGATATTATATTGGGAATTAAAAATTCTCAGGACATCTGATAGGATAGTTTTGACACAATCCCACTATGTAGAGTCGGTATTGAAAAAGTTCAATACGTATGATCTCTTTACAGTAAAAATACCTATGGATCTAAGTCAACACTTAGCGAAAAATCATGGTGAGCCCATATTGTAATTGGAATATTCTCGAATAATAGGTAGCTTGATGTATCTCATAAACTGCACACGTCCGGATATTGCCTGTACAGTCAACAAGCTGAGTCATTTTACGAGTAATCCAAATGACACCCATTGGAAGACACTGATGCGAGTTTTTAAATATTTGAAATATACTATGAACTACGGATTACATTATGCAAGATATCTTGTTGTCTTAGAGGGATAATGTGATGCTAATTGGATATCAGATACAAAAGATTCCAAATCCACTAGTGGATATGTATTCACGATTGGTGGGGGATGGTATCTTGGAAGTCCACTAAGCAAACATGCATTGCTTGATCAACTATGGAATCCGAGTTTATAACATTAGACAAAGCAGCTGAAGAAGCTGAATGACTGCAGAATTTTTTATAAGATATTTCGTGATGAACGAAATCTGTGCCCGCCGTACTTATATACTGTGATAGTCAATCGAAGATTAGAAGGACACAGAGTAATATGTATAATGGTAAGTCACGACATATACGTCGTAAACACAATACCATTAGGCACTTGATCTTGAATGGAGTGATTGCAATCGAGTATATCAAGTCCAAAGATAATTTGGCAAATTTCTTACGAAGGGGCTAAGTCAAGATCAAGTTTACTGCTCATCGAGAAGTATGAGATTAAAAATATACAACTGAAACGACTGTAGTAGTAACTCAACCTTATTGATTGGAGATCCCAGGATCTTGGTTCAATGAGACAACGAAGTTATAGAAGTTGTATTACAACACACGAGATATATTATCTCTATCTCAATCCTAGGATGAACATGTGTTGTCCTACCACATGTAGTGAGGTTAAGCTTATGCTTTTAATGATTTCAATACCTTTATAAGGTGGAGTATGGTTGGATACTCTTGATAAAAGTGTCACCTATGTGAGTGTGAAGACATATCTCTTTAATGAAACACTCATGAATCCAAGATGATGGTCATGGCCAAAACGGAACCAACTATGAGAACCAAAAGTAGATGAGATAAGTCTCTGTATGGGTGTTATTGTCTTAGTATACATAAATAGCTGAGCAGTTCAAGACATCACGTTCACTGCACACCTTAGTATGCTAGATAGCGTTCCACTATGGAAAGTTCAAAGTCACAACTACCTCTCCCGATGCATTGACTTATCGATTGGACTCTTGTAAAGTGTCAGTATGCATACACGCATTAATTTCCATTTATGTCGGGAATTATTGGATATTAGGTCTTAAAAGATCAAATATGATTTTGCAAGAAAAAATTGGGGTGTTATCAATTGATAAATGTCAGAAATGACTTCAAAAACGAAATTTACGTTTCGCGTAGATGAATTTGTTGAGAATCGATGACTCGGCTAGAGGGAGGCGAATAGTCGATCACCCACTAATTGTGGTTCTTCTTCCTACGATGATTAGTGCACAGCAGAATACAAAATAAACTAGACTAACAAAAGAAAATCAAACCGTAACACTTATCATTTAACGTGGTTCGGAGATTGCTTACTCCTACTCCACGACAGTCCTTAAGGTGGACGATCCCGATCCGTTAGTGCCTGACTCCTCGGAAATCTCCGACTAGCTCGTGTAGCTCCTTGTGGGTGGAGAAACCTCACCACAAACTCACCAAGAATGCTAGAGCTCAAGGAAGACTACTAATAAGCTTTAACCAAGCTTCTTTCGTCAACCTTAGCTAGTCATCCCGAGTTCTCTTAAATAGAACTTAGTTGTTGAACTAGCCATTACCAGTCGACTGCTCCACCCGAATTCGAATATTACAGCTCAACGTTCGAATTTCAGCCACACTAATCGACTGCATAGAAGATCAGTCGATTGATATTTCTGTGACCTTTACCAGTTGACTGCTTCCAACAGCAGTCGACTACCCAAACCCTAAACCTAGGGTTTCAACCCGAGTACAGTCATTCTGCACTTGTTCTCGCTTGACCAACCTAGATCTAGCCTTCTATCCTCCTCCATTAGCCTTGCGTCCCTCGAATGCCTCTCCATCCTTCATAACTTATCTTCTAGAGCTTTTTTCAGCCTCGATCCTTGTTGTCGGGTCTTCCTTCACCAAGATCCCGCTTGGACTTTCCTTGTTGTACCTGTATCCTGCACACTAACAATGCATATCAAATACAATAATAAACCTAACTTAAACCTTTGCCTAAACATCAAAACCTAGGGCACCTAGATTGCTCCAATAGAATCTAGATTATTAATTTGCTCAAAATCGATTACGGATAAATGAGAAATTAATTATTTAAAGTCAACCCAAAAATAACATAGAAGGAAGTAGATGGGGAGTAGTCCCACATCTGTAAATTCTATGAGTGTTTGCTTCCTTATATGCATTGTTGTGTCAATGGAGTTAACAAAAGAAAAATACAGGTGTTCTCTTCTCACGGGCGAGCAGGTGATCGCACATGTGAGCTCACGGCCCGCCACCCGCCACGCACGCATGCACATAATGAGCGCTTTATTGGTGCACTTTGCACTTCGCATGTACGCATTGTCGCGAGGAACATTGAGGAGCTTAAATTTATGCTCTAGGTGATGTGGCAGTGCCTACATGGCACTCGAATGACATGTCATGTTCACATGTGATGTGGTAGTGCCTATGTGACATTTGGGTAGGCAAAGAGAGATGACTGGACTGTTGACTAGGTGAACGAATAGCAACCATTAGATCGAAGAGGGGTGCTGGATCGCAAGTGACGTGATCTGGAGTGTTGATCGCGAAGAGTCGCGATCTGACCATTGATGATGAGACTTGATCTGAAGAGTCAGATCGAATCTGGTGGCTGAGATCAAAAGGGGATCTGAAGGGTTACAACCATCCAAATCTGGCAGCTGAGATCAAAGGGCTATCTAAAGGGTTACAATCCTTTAGATCAAACGACCCAGATAAATCCTAAACCAAAGGTCACAACCACTCACCAAAGGGTACCTCACCTCTTCTCCTTATATAAGTATAATCCTCTGGATGTTGGAATTATTCATTCAATCATCGGAAAACAAGACTTAATCATATTTAGCATACATCTCATCTTTTGCATCCAGAGTCCAAAAAGCCTACAAGAAGGTTCGCTGGTCTCGAAATTTAAAGTGCTGCTATTTCGAGACATCGTCGTTGTATTTTGGGAATCGAATTGCTGCTATCCATGAGCACTTATAGCGGAGCAATATCATTTTACGGATATAGTGTCGAATATTAGCCTCGACTATCTTATATCAGTTTACATCCTCTCTGGCAGCAACCCAACTGAATCATAGCTAACAGATATTTACTCATGGTGACAAAAAACTATTCATTCGTCCCTAGTATCATAGTCAATCCTGTTAGGACCGGTAGGAGAGCTAGAGGGGGTGATTAGCTCCGATCTTTACTCGTTGATGATTTGTTACGGCGGAAGACTCGAGCAATGCTAACACCTCTATTTTACTTGGTATCCACCTCCTTGAGGTGACTAATCCAAGGGTCCACTCTCCTCACTCTCTCATACACTATGAAAGATCTCCTTCTTGAGGTGGAGAAACCTCTTACAAGCTTTCAAGAAGATACAACAAGAATCCAAGCAAATATAAAAGAAATCTTATAAAATTTACACAACTTAGCTCTCTTTGCTTTCCTTGCTATCTTCAAGCTTGAAATCGCCTCCTGATCCTTGGAAATGCACCAGCACTAAACTCCAATGACTCATATGAAATGGGATGAAGGAGGAGGAAGCTGCGCGAGTGATGCCGAGCCCATGCCGTTTCGAACCTGCGTGAAAACCTTATATACCTGACGCCTAGGGCTCCCTAATCGACTGCCCAATCGATCCCAATTGATTACCACGTCAGACTTAGCCGTTCAATGGCTAGTTTTTGAAGCTTAATCGATTAGCCAATCGTAATCGATTGTCGAATCGATTCAGCACCTTTCTGTGCTCTCGCGTCATACTGCGGTAATCGATCGCCTGATCGATTACCGAACCCCTTAATTAATTGACCAATCGATTCAACCACCTTATGTTCTCGCAACTCATTTCTTTCAATCGATCACCTAATCGATTCACACCTTCCTTAATCGATTGCCCAATCGATCAAGAAAGCTTCTGTTCGTGAGAAACCAACCCCAATCGATTACCCAATCAATTGATCCCTTGCCTAACCTTTGTCCACCTTGACCTGTTAGGACTTCTTTACCAAGTGTTTGATCAACCTTTGACCAACTTGGATTTCCCTTGCCTAGCTCTCTTGGTAGACTTCCACCTTGCCAGCGTGCGATCTCCCCGATCCACCTGGACTTCACCTAGTCCTACTAGTGTTGGATCTTGTACGGTTGCAAGAGGGGGTGAATAGCAAATCGTCGGCTTTCTTGTACCTACGTTGTTAGTTGCGCAAGCGGAAATACAAACAAAACTAAACTAACAACAAAGAACAATGCTAACAGGAAGATTTACTTGGTATTCACCCCTAAGGGTAACTAATCTAAGAATCCTTCGGTGGATCACTCCTCGGATAACCTCCGGCTAGCCCTTGTCGCTCCTTGTGGATGGAGAAATCTCGCCACAACATTGAGTACACAACCTGAGCACAAAGACTACTTTTGGCCTTTAACCAAGACCAAATTCGTCAAACCTTTCAGCCAACACGAAGTCCTCTTAAATAGGACTAAGGCTAAAAACCCTCGCCACCAGTCGACTGCTCCCAGGACAGTCAACTGGTGCCACTGAAAATCGACTGTTGCACCCTAACGTTCGAATTTTCAGCCAACTCATCAGTCGCTACCAGTCGACTGCTCCCAGGGCAGTCGACTGGTCCAGAGATGACTGCCTTCTGTGAGTTTTATCAGTCGACTGTCCCAATGGCAGTCGACTGCCCCACTCACACACCTAGGGTTTCCCTTCCCGAGTACACTTCTCTCAGCACTTGAACCCTAGGATTTCCCGAGTACAATCACACAACACTCGTACCCTCACGACTCGACTGTCTCCTCATCAGCAGCCTCGACTATTGCCTTCGCGCCCTCTTCATCTTCGGCTCCCGTCCCTCGGATGCACACAAGCCTCTAGCTTGTCTCCATGTCATCCTTCACGTATGCCTCGAAGTCCGCACCCCTCAGCTCATCGTCCCTGCTACACCAAGGTCCCTCGGGTGCACACAAGCCTCCAGCTTGTCTCCATGCCACCCTTCACCGTACCGAGGTCGTCTAGCTAAGCTAATATGTGTAACCTGCACATCCTGCACACTCACATACACATATCAAATACACAAGGGTAAACCTAACTTAAACCCTTTGCCCAAACATCAAAACACATGGTCACTCAGGACCATAGATTGCCTCAACAACTAGGACTTTTCCCATGCCAGCGTGCGATCTCCCCCTTGTTGGAAACGGATGGCTAGAGAGGGGGGGGTGAATATAGCCAATCACTTTTATCTTTGGCAAGTAACAAGTTTCTGCACTTAATCTTATCAGTAGCACAGCGGAAGAAATAAAACCACAGAGCAGTGCAGAAAACCAAAACAGAAATCGAGAACAATCGACCACAGCTAGCAAGATCGCTAACAAGGAGGGTTTACAAGGTTCGGGGATAACTTGCCCCTACTCCTTGGCGTGCCCTTAAGGTGGGTGATCCCTTGATCGTCGGCAGATCAAGCCCCGGTTAGCACCGGATATAAAGCAACCTCCTTCTCGGTGGAGAAACCTCTCCACAGCATTTCAATCACAGATAAGTGTTTAAGCCCAATGAAACAACAAGAAAGATCTTACTCAAGCACTCAGCAAGGACAAGAACACAGCAAGCTTCCCTGAGCTCCACCCAGTGGCGATCTCACGCAAGAACCCTTCTTCGTGTCTTCCCACTGTCGGACTCCCAGCTCCTTGTTCTCTCCTTCAAGCACTCAAGTAATGGATGATTGCTTCTCGATCAGTAGCTTGCTCAATGTGATGAAACTTCAAGAAAGCAGCAAGCTTGTTGTGGAGAACTCAAGGCGCAGCAAGAAGACAGTATTCGAACTCTGCTTCACTGAAGCTATCTTCCGTCCCTTTTGTTTCTCCACTAAGCATCAAGTAACCTCATCTCCAGCAGCCTCCAGATGTCTCACTGCCAACGCCAGCTACCACTGAACCCTTACTGAACTTCCTGAGCTCCCTCAGCCAAGCTTCAGTCAGCGGCTTCAGTCCTGCAGCTCCAACCGTTGCAACCTGAGATGAGAAACGGACAAACCTGCTCCAAGGAAAGCCTCCATTGACTTCTCCTTGAGTATTTAAATCCTCCCCTGTCACCTGTAGCTTAATCAGACTGTTAGAGCAGCGTATCACACAGTAAATCAAATATCAGATGTAAGCAGCAGCGAATCGGATACGTTCAGACGCGATCAGAGCGTCTGACAATGCAATTTGAATTAAAGTGATCGGTCACCGGACCGATCAGAGCGATCCCTGATCGGTCACCAGACCGATCAGGCTGGGTCCAGACCGATCAGGCTCCGTTCTGATCGATCCCCAATGCTCAATTAGAAATTGCGATTTCCTTGTGACTCTTCTGGATCGATCACCAGACCGATCCCAGAGTGTGGATCGATCACCCGACCGATCCACCCCTTTATTGGGCGATTTCTGAGCTTTGTAATCCAGACCCCCTGATCGGTCATCGGACCGATCAGGCAACCTCCTGATCGGTCACCAGACCGATCAGATCATGATCAGACCGATCAGACTCCGTCCTGATCGGTCATAGTGAAGAACCTGCGATGCTGGATCGTTCTTCAGAACGATCTGCACAGTGATCCTGATCGGTTATCAGACCGATAGGGTGCAGATCAGCAAGGGAACTCAACCTCACTATTTGCTCCTGATCGGTCACCAGACCGATCAGGAGCCAAGTAGTGGGTGAAACACGCACTCCCTGATCGGTCACCGGATCGATCAGAAGCAGTACAGTAGGATCCCAACCTCACTGTGTGCACCCTGATCGGTCACCAGACCGATTAGTCATCACTGGATCGATCACCAGACCGATCCATGAAGGAGCAGCGTGCCAAACTCCCTGATCGGTCACCAGACCGATCCAGGGACTCAAACTTAGCCCTTCAAGCTAAGTTTTCATCCACCTTAACCCTCCAAGCTAAGGATTTTTCACCTAACCCTCCAAGTTGAGAATTTGCACCTAACCCTCCAAGTTAAGACTTTTCACCTAGCCCTCCAAGCTAGGACTTTTCACCTAGCCCTCCAAGCTAGGATTTTTCACCCAACTCTTCCGGATTAGGACTTTCCACACCTAGCCCTCCAAGCTAGGACCTGACCCTCCAAGCCAGGACTTTTTCACCTAATTCTCCAAGATGAGAATTTGCACCTAACACTCCAAGTTAGGACTTTTCACCTAGCTCTCCAAGCTAGGACTTTTCACCCACCTCTTCCGAATTAGGACTTTTCACACACCTAGCCCTCCAAGCTAGGATTTTCAACACCTAACCCTCCAGGTTAGGATTTTCCCAATACCATGCCTGATCCCCGATCAGGACTTAATCATAATCAATAATCATCCACCTAAACTAAAATCGGTGTCAACACCAAAACAACAATCAGGGCCAGACTGCATCAACACCCGATCCACCTGGACTTCATCTAGTCTCACTAGGACTTTTCCCATGCCAGCATGCGATCTCCCCGATCCACCTGGACTTCACTTAGTCCCCCTAGGACTTTTCTTGTGCTAGTGTGCGATCTCCCCGATCCACCTGGACTTCACCTAGTCCCACTAGGTGTGCCTAGTCCCCTAGGACTTTTCTCATGCCAGCGTGCGATCTCCCCGATCCACCTGGACTTCACCTAGTCCCACTAGGTGTGCCTAGTCCCCCTAGGACTTTTCAGTCAAGGCTCCAGTCAACCTTGACCCACTTGACATCATACGATATTCAAATATCATATGATATTCAAACATCATTATCAAACATTGAAACATCCAACCTTAAGCTTATCAAGCTTATCAAACATAAGCTCACTCGAGCCTAGTCAAACTAAGTCAACCCTGACCTAACAAAGATTGCAACAATAAATCCATCTAAGAATTAATATAAAAAAGTTAAATCATAGAGATTACTAACTCTAATAGTAACTTGCGCATAAGGAAGATTAAATATCTGATTTCATCCGGATTTAATCGTCAAACTTCACAATAACTCATGGATTAATAATTGTCTATCCGAACAACTAATACACACTCACGTAGGTAGAAAGAACGGATCTAAGAAAAAAAATTATAAAATGACCGTCGTATAAAATTGAATATTAAATTATAACTAGAAGAAATAGAAGATGAAAGTTCTACGGATGAAAATGTTAAAATAGAAATATAAGAATGGGCAGTGTAATAAAATGGAAATATTAGAAAACGATTGAAATTATGCTTATTGAGAAAAAATTTCAATACATATTTAACATAGTACGAATATATTAATTAATTGATATAAAATTATGATAAATATTAGAGTTATCTATTTAGATTAAGTCGATTGAAATGATTCATCCTATCAAATAATTTAAACGGATTAAATTAAAATTTTATCAATATATTTTAAGATAGATCCAAGTCGACCAACCTGTTTAGGACCACGGACCGCATGGGTCGGTCCATAGTAAGCTTAGGTTGGCTTGTGGATTAAGAAAAAAAATTCTAAAATTTAAAACTACTATTTTTTACATAACCTAGTAGATAACTTTCCGAAATTACTAAATCACGTAATATAGTTTGAAAATAATCAAACCACGTATTCATTTTCCGTTTTACCCCTAATCAACCGTCTGGTAAAAAAATTAGTTGAATCGATTTCCATTTGAAAATTAGTCGACCAATTTATTTTACCAGTCGAATCGATTTTGTTCTGTATCAAAACTTTAAAATTACAAAGAAATTAGTCGATTGATTTATGTTTTATACCATTAATGTTTTATATAAAATCGATTTTGGATAAAATTGATTGATAGATCAAATGATCTCGAATTTACATGAAATTAGTTCCTCTATGTGCAACTAGTTTTCCTTAATTATATCGATACCATAAAAAAAATACAAAATTGGCTAATAAATTAAACTACCTCATATTAACATGAAACTAGTTCCTATATGTTCGTTTAATTCTTTTGATTATATCTATACCCTTAAATATTAATTCGATCTAATATATATTAAGAGCAGTGATATTTTGAACATGAATGTATTAAAAAAATTTAATTCATATTAAAAAAATCACTGCTATAAATATATTGTGTCAAATTGATATTTGAGGATATGAATATAATTAAAAAAACTAGACAAACACGTATAAACTAGTTTGTATCAATCCGAGGATGTTTGGTCCATCAATTGATTTTGGTTACACGCAAACATCAATTTGACTCAATATATTGAGATGATTGAATTTTTTGAATATGAATTAGATTTTTAGAACAATCATTCCTCTCAATATACATTCGTGTTAAAAAAAATCGTTGTTCTCAATATATTGGATCAAATTGACATTTGAGACAATGAATATAATCATAAGAATTAGACAAATAAATAAAAGTTAGTTAATGTCAATCCAAGGTCATTTAGTCGATCAGCAAGTTTTGGACAGTAATTTTTTAAACATGAATTAGATTTTTTTGAACATATTTGTGGTAAAAAATCACCGCTCCCAATATATTGGGTCAAATTACTTCTCTCAAAAAATTACTTCTCTCAATATATTGGATCAAATTCTTGTTTGAGGGCACGAATATAATTAGGAAAATTAGACGAATACATAGGAGTTAGTTTTATGTCAAGACGAGGTCGTTTGATCCATCAATCGATTTTGGACAAAATCAGTTAATGAATCAAACATCCTCGGATTGATATGAAACTAGTTCATATGTGTTTGTCTAGTTCTCCTGATTATATACATGCCCTCAAACGTCAATTTGACTTAATCTATTGAGAATGATGATTTTTTGAACACGTATTAAATTTTTCGAATGCATTCGTGTTCAAATATCACTGCTCCTAATATATTGGATCGAATTAATATTTAAGGGTATGAATATAATCAGAAGAATTAGGTAAACACATACGAGCTAGCTTCATATCAATTCGAGGTCATTTGATTCGTGAGTCGATTTTAAACTATTTGAAAGCATGAATATAATTAGAACTATTTGAGAGCATTGATATAATTAAAAGAACTAGTCAAACATATAAAAATTAATTTTATATTAATCTAAGATCATTTGATTAATCAATTAATTTTATCCTAAGTTAATTTTATGTAAAGCATCAACGGTATAAAATGTAAGTCGACTGATTTCTTGAGACTTTTAAAGTTTCGGTACAGAAATCAAATAGAAATCAAAAAGTGAATACGTAATTTTATCATTTTCAAACAATCATACTTATTTAGTAATATCAAAAAATTATCTACTAGATTTGGTAAAAAGTCATTAAAATTAAAGTGAAAAATTCTTAATGAGCTCATGAACTTCACCTGCATAATCCAAAATCCAAATTTAAAATAATCAATATTTTTTTTATTTTTTTATTTTGGTCTCGTGCATTAGTTGTCTAACTCATGATCCATCTTAGATTGGAAATTAATTTTCCACCCACTCCATCGTATGACAAGTTTTTAGTGAGTCTAACTCGCCCTCTTGCCCAAATGATGAATACATGATATTTTTAATGTAATGATAAAAATCAATCTCAGGAGATGATGATTTATATTTTCAACTCCACCATATACCTAAGGACTAGTAAGTAAATAATGAAACAGAACAAACTAATGGAACACGAACTGCAGAGAAAAAACAGAGGGTTCTCTGAGCAAAATAAAACTCTCAACTCACTATTCTCCATGTTGATTTTCTGAGAATGTCTAAAATTTTCTTCCTTGAAAATTCTAATGATCCAAACAGAACAAAGAGAAATAGTTCAAAACAGGACATATCGGAACTATAAGCAGGCGAGAGAGAATGATGTGAGGTTGCTTTTAGCCTTTCAGTTGGAATATGTATCTACAGAAAAGTATATTCCATTATTGGCTCAGCTGCCACACAAATGGCAGCACCAACTTTTGCTAACAATTAACATACAGCAGGAGTAAGCAAAGCAGGATGGGCGGCAGGCTCTCCAAATGATGTAGACAGGATCGATCATCTTTCTTCATTGGCCGCAAATCATCATATCGACACATGAACTAGGAACGCGGATCAACTGCTCGAGCAGGGCAAGGCTGTCATTGGAAAAGAACTGAGGATGAGTGCTTGTAACTGGAGCCGCTGGTCTTGATGGGGTATGCAACAGGTCTGTCCTTCAGACTAGCAGTGGGAACAACCACATCCGAAGGGTTCGATTGACCGTTCTCACCATGACCAGGACGCATCCAAATCCTGATATGCCCCTCCCTTGAAATCGTCACTATAGATTCATAGGTAAATATCACGCCAGAGAGGGGATCAACGTGCGCTCTGTGGGCAACTTGAGGCGAAATTTTAGGGATGTCTACCATTCTTGGAGCAGGCTGGAGGAAGCCCACAGGGATAACACTATCCCAGTGGGCAGAATGACTTCCGCTACTGAAAGTCGGTGAACCACCAGGAGGACCACGAAGTGGGATGACAATTTCATCCATGGCCAGGTCCCACAACAGTAGTTGTGTGTCCTGCAAGGGTGTATCCATAAAGATACAGATTGAAGGAGAAAACATACAGCCTCTAAAACCTTCAAAAATGAAGGTCCAAATAGCTCAAACACACAACAATGCTTCACAACCTACTATAAAGCTTGTTTACATGGTTATAAACTTTACCTGACCAACTGAACCAAAACGATACACGACATTTTCACCGGAGCCTTCTGAATTTGGTGCAGACCAATGGGAATCAAAAGCAACTCCACTAACCTGATGATCATCAATTATAAGTATACTTGAAATAGACAAATAAATCAGATAGGAACTGGTTGTCTCGTTTTATTAGACATACCCATGAATTATGGCCCTCACCCCATGCTACTATCTTCCTATCCTCGGTACTCCAAACTTGCACTAGATCATCTTCTCCGCCGGTTAAAATATATTTGCCATCCGAACTAAAATAGTTAATAGCAGTCAATCTAACTTCCTCATAATTAAATCAAACTTGAAGTATTGATAAAGTTTTTCAATAATGGCATATTTGCAGAAGCAAAGATCATCTTCTGCAGTCTTTAGATGATATGGCACATAAAAGACAACATGACAAAACACATCTATGGAAAATAGAAGGTATGTATTGAGAAAATATGTAGGTAAGATCCTGAAGTTTAGATGTTAAAAAGCTACCTCAGCGGTTTGTTTTATCAAATTGTATACACATCGATATCTCTAAAAATGTTAGCTCTGAAAGAAATAACCACTAAGCAGGATAAGTAGATTTACCAACAAATGAGTGGAATATTAAGAATTGCATGGGTACGTAGTAGATACCTCCAAGTACAACATAGCAAGGCACCATAATAGCTCTTCCCACCGAATTTTAGTTGCTCTTTTGCGAAATCAAAAACTCTTAAATAACCTGCCAAGTTAAGCTGTTTGAGGTTAATCAGGAAACACAATAGAGCAAATTCCTAGTAGAAATTGTAAAATTGCTAATTAAATGCATACCATCTCGGCCAACAGTAGCTAAGCATGTTCCATCACATGAAAAAGATAAACTATTGACTGAACCCTGACAAATTCGCCATCTAGCAACTGGATTGCTCTGCAAGAAGATCAACAGATGCCAGTAATTTAAAGAACATAACAATTTCCAAGACCGTCATGAACAAATCCTCAGATGTCAAGAGACACCAACAAAAAGATCATGAATAAAATCCTAAAACCACAAGAAGGAAACTAAGCATGCTGAAAAAAAAAATCAAGTTTCATCATGCTGTGAAAAATCAAGTCTCCGAATGAAACATTATTTATGAACCAAGAACAATTAACTTAGTCAGAAACTGGCTACATAGATGCCCATCTCCATGAATTAGAATGGTTAAGTTTGTACTAGATCTATGCAAAGATTTAGAATGTGTATCAGTCAAAATAAGATTCATATTGACATTTTATGATATTTTATGTAAACAAATCAATATGCCAGGGTGACAACTCCCACATTACATTTAATCATATCACAGGAGTTGGAACTTTAAAACGCTAAAGAATAACCAAACAAAGGCTAACATAGAAATCTTTCTTTATCAACTCAAACCACTCTGTGACCTCACATTCATTATTATGGTAACATATGTCCTGCGACCAAATTTAAAAGAAGAAATAAACGCAAGGCTATTCAAACTTGTGGCAACGATGTTTTTAGTTCTAGCAAAATATAATTGAGAACCTAATCAAATTTTCTTCAAGAATATATGAGTTGAATTTTGAAGGGAAGTCTTGGTGCAACAGTAAAGTTGTTGCCGTGTGACCTAAAGATTGCCCTTGGAGTCTCAGAAATAGCCTCTTGTAAAGTAAAGTAAGGCTACATACAATAGATTCTTCCCCAAGATTCCATAATAGCAGGAGCTTCATGCATCAGTCTACAATTTAATATATGAGTTGAATTTTAATGTCTACTCCAGCTTGAGCTTCCTATGTTAAACTAATATCCAAAATACAAGCTGCCTATAAATCATATTTATAAAACCCCAGTGAAGCAGCTGAGAGGGCCTGTGGTCTGGCTTGTCTTGGTAGTTTAAACAAATACATAATCAGTTTTTTAAGAATGTCGTTCCATTAATCAGAATGTGACCTAAACATATTTCATGCTCTTCCCCAAGTTCCACTTCATACTCATAGCTAGGAGTGATGCACATAGGCAAACAATATATGTAACATTTTTATATAAGCTTTTACAGTAGAGCCAGTCTAACTAAGATGACAAAAATATAGTAAATTTATTTAAAAAGTAAATAAAATAATATCCATCTTTGAATTAGTTTACTTAATTTGAATCAGTTTATTTTGTGAGCTGATTTATTTATTTTGCATCATTCTCACCCATTAAATGAATGGACAAAAATTGATATAATCCCTTCTGACAACAAAAGTACAATCAATATTGAAAGCCCATTCCAGTGGATAAGGTTTGTGAACCACCATTAGGAACAGTTATTATCTGTGCACCTTGGAGTCTTCATAAAACATAATGGATCTTTCTGCAGTCTTATGGGTGAATAAACTAGTATACTATTATTTACTAAAAAATCATTATTCAGGAGCCTGAATTAAACCGTTTTCCTTGACTTTAATAGTGCATTATCGTCCTGAACATACAACCATTTTTAGCTCTAGTTGTTTTATGGTTGATGTGTGGAAAGTGAAACCATGACAACAAACTTTCTCGCATGTGTCATTAATCTAGTAGGATTACAAAGTAAGCTGCAATTACTCAATGTAACCGGACTAGCATTTTTGAACATGCACATTAGATCATGATATTTTCTTCAAAGGACAACCACCTCAATTGCATTAACTTTGTGTTATAGTGACAATTTGTGGTTACCTAAGTGTGGCAAAATACAATGGTCAAAAATAAAAAATTGCCATTTAATTTTGACACCACAAGGAAAACCAAGTCATGCAAAAGTAATATTTTTTATTCCTAATTTATCAAAGCCTTGTTCATTTTCTGAGCTCATCATCACTGCAGTAACTTTTACAAGAAAATAGTGAACACACATAATAACATCATTTAAAAGTTCGCATGAAAAAAATCAAGCACAAGTAAAGAATATTTTATAAAGCATAAACTTAGAGAACTCAACTATCACAAGAGACCTAAATTATTACTGAAATTTTCGAAGAGATAATCAATGGACTAATACTGCAATAATTAACAAGGTTTTTGCTAAGAACATAAGAATGGCATTGTATCAAAGACAGAACACAAAGATAGAATAACATGCTGCGGCTAAACACTTGACAGCATGTATCAGACATCTGTTAAGGCTAGACACCTTGTTATCAAGGACAGTTTGTCACAGCATAAATACAACTGTCCCACATCATGGGCAAACAAGCATAATGAATACAAAGAAATTAAATAAATACATATGAATATACCAAATAATTCATGTAGTTAGCTGCATGGTGAATGCACGACAGATTGGCAGAACGTATAATGACAAATAAATATCTATTGAATACACAATCATAATGCACATAAAAGAGCTACATTGAAGATTAGACATCATCAAATCTTAAAGATGCTACCTTGCTTGACCGTGCATGGGAAACAACAAATTGAGTTTGATCTTTAACGACAGGAAAAGAGCAATCAGCAGTTCCATCCTTGTTCTAAAGAGAAATGGTGGAAATTTCAGTAACGATTTAAGGTAAAAAAAGAGTTGATAAAATTCAGAGTATTCGGAGTATTATCTAATTGTTTGTCGAAGACTGACTTTTTCATATACATATACATTTCCATCAGCATGACCAACAACAAATGTGCCATCACCTTCTGGAACCCATGCAATACAAGTGCATTTACTGCAAAAACAATGGAAGTACAGGTATAAATATTGTATGACTGATAATAAGAAGCAAGCAAAAGACTTCAACAATGCATATAAAACAGTCCATAATCTGCACTCCGTATCCAACAAAATTTATGCACACTATGCATGAGAAAAAATGGTACCTTCTTTTGTCAATATTAATCCATCATTTGAGAACTTAAAGAAAATCACACTTTTTCCGGATAACATGTGTGAGAATAATTACATATATGATTCTCATTTACTCACATGTCACTCAGCTTATATCTGCTAAAACCTGGATAGAAGCATCAGCTGTAAATCCTTAAGAGTCCAAGAAAAAAGTGGGCAAACACAGGTAATCTATGGATAATTAACATACAAATCAAATGACTAAATCAATATTACTGCAATCAACCTGTAAGACTAAATTATGTTTCTTCACATGATGACTTATCAAATCAGGTTCTCTCAAATATGCATTCCTATTTGTCTTTTTTATCGAAGTACAACCTTTAAAGCCATCTACAAGGATACCAAAATGAATTATGCAACCATCAAGGTGAGTAGTAATCCTTCCTGTCATGGATTTGGAAAATCCGCCAATTTCCAATTCTGGAAAGCATTGATAAAAATGTACTATTTTCCATTGAATTCCACAAATTATAAATAACCTGACAAAAGAAGCCGAATGAACTGTGGAGCTCTATGAAAAACAATTGTTTATTAAAAGTTTGACCATGGTAATCAACCATTTGTCAAATAACTTAAAAAATGCATCAACTCAGTAACAAAAAACTCATACTTGGTCAGAATATCACAAAATTTCCTAATAGGAAGCATTTACTGGATGTCATTTACATTATATGCAACATCCAAATCCCTTTCTAACATGCATTGAGATACCACCAGTAAATGGATGAATTAATGTTAGGTATAGTCATTATTTACCATGATCATGGGAATGAAAATGGGTAAACTTTCAACATGAAGTCATGCACTGTGTGACAGGGGTAGAAAATGAATTCAAGGTATTTAGATGATAATTAGAACTACATACAGGGCAATGGACATCCTGAGCAGTTGGCATGCATATTCTAATGAAAAAACAATGACATGCGAAATAATTAACATAATGAAGACCAAAATCAAAGGATCGGTGTGATGTCAATCATAAGAATTTTAAACATGTTCTAATGAGTAATACATGCCTATTACTAACAGCGCCATCTTTATTATAATGCTGAGCTGCAACAAGCTTCCTTCCTGGATCCTGTAGTTGTTGTCTCAACGACACCGAGTATACTAGAAAACCAAGCAGGTGGAATAATTATTATCGTCAATTTAACAAGAAAATTGTAAACAATAGTCTAAATTGGAGTCGGGGAAAAAATGATATACCATCCCCTGAGTGCAAACCAATAATCAAATCATGTCCATCCTTCACCTCTGAATCAAAGGCGTGGCAAACTGGATTAGAATTGCTAAAATGGATGGCCTTGATAGGATCCTAAAAACATGACAAGTCATCAGCTGCAATCAGATCTCAAGTTCAGTGAAATAAATGAAGCGATCTAATTAACAAGATGAAAACCTTGTCTTGTGAATTGAGATCGCTGATGAAAAGAGTGTCGGCCGAGGTGAAGACAAGATAAGTGCCCTTCCCATCATAGTTAACCACCGGCAGAGAACTACTTGATCCTGCTGAGGTTCCGAAAGACCCTCCAATCTTGCTACTTCCTGATGTAGCCCGACTCACCCCATTACCGCCGACATAGCTGAGCGCCCGGCTTCCATTTCCCGCACCAAGCAGCCTAGCCGCTGCTGACCTCACACCACCAGAGATCGGGGTCGACGGAGCGGACGAAGCCTGGTTCGTTGGCTTCTCCTTGAGATAAGCGATAGTCAACTGCAAATTGAAACCACGATCACAAAATTTCAACTTTTAACAAACTACTAAAACAAGTTCCAAAAAAAGAAAAAAGAGAGAGAGAAAAGAATCCAAGGCCGAGACACCTGCGATACAGTTTTGCCGTGAGAGTAGTGCGGAACAGCGGTTGGGTGTGTCTTCTCGTACTGCAGTTTGTACCGACCCTCCGGAGTCTTAAAGTAGGTCTTGAGACCCGGCGACTGAGGATTCACGGGGGCGGACGAAGACGACATGGTCAACGAATTAGGTTTTCCGATCACACCAATGGCGGCCTAACAATCATTCCTCCACTCTTCTTCGTCTCCCTCCGAATCGGAGGCGATCAAAAGACAGGAATTAGGGCTAAAGTTCGAAATATCTACAGAGAGGAAGCCGCCAACAACTGTCGGTTTGATCCTGTGTCGCTCTTCGTCGTCGATCTCCGCAGCGTCGGCTTCCGCAGAGAACTAATCGAGCGATGAGAGAGAGAAGGGGAGACGACAAATTAAGGAAAAGTGAGGATTAAAAACAAAGAGGGCAGGGGAAATTGGGCTTGAAATGGTGGCGTCTGTTGATATCGACCGTCCATAATGCGAAGTGATGGGTGATTAAGAGAATCAACGGCGCACGATTTATAAAGTCAACCCAGCAAAAAACGTAGACTGCGTTGTTTCGCTGTTTCCACCTTCCTGGTCAATGCAGACGTGAGATTTACAAATTACACCTCGAGAGTTCGACTTATTTAAGAAAACTTTAATCCACTATATGACTTATTATTTGTTATACTAATAATACTATTACTACTAATAATATAACAATATTCCTCAAAAATTAAATAATATAAAACGTCAATTTGTCGCACATTTACACGAAATTTTTACAAGAATGTTATAAAAAAATAAAATATTATTATCTTAACTTTAAATTTGAAATGTTATGCTAATACAATAAGAATCAAATAAGTTGCATACTAATACACATAGTTTTTATATTTTATTAATAAAGATATTTAATTTTTTAAATATTTTAAAAAATGATAATGTTTATTCATATTAAATTAATTTTAAATGTCTTAAATTTTTAGCATTTAATTATTAAATATATTTAATTTTTTAAATATAAAATTGATAATGTTTATTTATATTAAATTAATTTTAAATGTCTTAAATTTTTAGCATTTAATTATTAAATATATTTAATTTTTTAAATATCAAAACATAGATATGTATCTACATTAATTCTTCTACCTAACTGTCTCCCTACATTAATGCGTGCGCTTTGTCAGTGTATCATTTAATTAGAAAATATAATTTAATTTTTATCATTGCAATTTTTTTTTTTAAAAAAAATTAATTATTATTATCAACACCATTTGAAATGAGATCGTCTTCGAAGCTGTAAGAAAATGGGACGTTATGTCCGAAGTTATGCTATCGCTTTTATCAATCTAATTAATGTTGCCGTGCTGCGTAAATATCATCCCATCCATCTCCCCTCTGGAAGTTAGTTATTCCTTCTTCAGCAAGCTTTCGGCCTTCCGCTTCTACAGGCTCTGAGAGCAGTAGCATCAAGCCTGGATTCGATCGAAGACTCCCACGGGCCACAAGCACTGGCAGATGGACCCGATCATGTTCTTCTCCGGTGCCAAAGTGGTGGCAGATGCGGCCAAGTCTGCATGCCTTCGGCGACGCTGCCGACAAGGTCGACAAATCTGCCACCGCCGAGTGACCTCTTACTTGCTCGGTGCTGTGACTCACTGCACCAAGATAGAGGAAAGTAGTTACGGAAAGGATATGGAGCAGGCGGAGACGTATCTAAACGGTATCGCACCACTGGTGGTTCAGCCGTCGTCGCCACTCCGAAGACGGAGGAAGCAACGATGAAAGCTTTGTTGATGCCTCGAGGACAGATGCAAGCGCGAAATCAGAGGAAGCAAAGGCAAAGAAAGCTCCTCCGGCAAAGCCCGATCTGGAGGGGCAGCTCACTTGCTTGGAAGCAGAGATAGTTCTTAAGCAGACTTGGATGACAGCCCATACATAAATCCATCTCTGTGCGATATTGATTTTAGGATTTATATAGCACTAAAATGTTATTATTTTTTAAAATCTAATATTATAATGTATTGTTCTTTTAATGCAGCATTTTCAGAAATTTAAAATTAGACGTGACTTTTGAGAATTTCATTCAATTGTAAAATTTAAAACATATTATATGAAATATTAAATTGATGATATATTAGATTTATAAACAAATATGAACTTTCGAGAATTAATCTAAAAATTAGATGGGTCTTTTGAGAATTTTCTAACTTTAAATGTGTCCTTTTTATCCATACTTGAAATTCAAAACATATTATAGAACACATTCAATTGATGATATATTAGATTTACAATAAAATTAAAATATTATTAAATATCAAAAAATAATTTTAAATTTTACAATTACATTAAAATCCAAATAGAATGAATATTTTATTTTAAAGGTCAACTTTCAAGTTTACGATGGATGTACCCGTATTAGTTTCGCTATATATGAATTTAATAAAAAAAATAATCACTGATAGAATCAATTGTTTGATATAAACACCCATTTACCATGAAGATTCTCTATTAGTTACACACTCACTCTAGCAACACACCTAACAAAAAGTTAATCAGTATGCTTTAATGTCATTAGCATAAGCTTAACCCTGACTCAACGGAGAAAGATATAATAGATGGAAAATGCCACATTAACAGATCAGGATCAAGCTGCCTTTGATTGTGCAAAATCAAATGGTCATCCAATTTGCCTACATAAAAAATTAACAAGAAGCTGATTTGATATTATGGCATGCCATACAAGTCAAAGCAATGGACACAATACTATCACTCACAACGAATCAATTAACTCACTAACCACCCACAGATACCACCTACAAAGAAGTCTCTGGATTTGGAAAATCAATAATGTCCAAACTAAAAGGAATAGATCTCGGATCGGATCCGATTTGTCATTGTTGTAAGAATCTATGGAAACATGGCAATGAGTAGCCTCCTGAAAGCCATAAAGAAGGCATGCAAAGATCCTGATTTTAAGATCACGGTGGAACATCTGGGACTTGTGCTGGAAACTGAAGTGCTTCAAGCCTTCATATCCCTTCCTTCGTGGAAATCTTGAAAGTCAGGAATAAATTAAAAGGTAATAATAATATTCGAGGTTTGTTTCACAAAATTATGACTAAGCATGAAGCAGAAGACCGGCATTTATAACTCAATTTCAAATATTTTTCTCTTTTCGTTCGTGCCAGGATGAATGTGATACATAAGATGCAAAATACCTTCATGAGCTTCTGATATGGACTTTTGGATAAGATCCTCTATTTCATCCACAATTGCATCGTGACAAAAGATGTATTGCTCCTGAGAATCATAGTAGAAAGTATTCAGTGGTAGAACTAGTAAGCATTGCTGATGATAGCCCTTCTGCTAAATTAGACGGTATCAATGGTATTCTTAGCTCAAGTTATCATGACTCATGAAATAAATTGGCCAAAATATTTAAACCAAGAATCACAATTAATTAAAGCAGGTATACTTTAGGAATTTTCTAGTGGAAACAATAAGACATCAAATGTTCGACATGCATAAATATACATAGAATTGGTCCATTGCCTTGAACATGTAATCAAGATGGCTTTGATCAAAGAAAGTCACCTTCTGATGAACATCATTCATGCCTGTGGAATGTGAAAATTATTTGTTTGTTTATGCATGCGAAAACACGCAAGCTAAGATATTGGCTCTTCGCTCACCTAAATCATAAATCATTCTAATCGCCCATAATTATTTCAGATTCTACCTTCATGACACTAGGCACTTGCAGCCTTCTAACTTGGGTGCAAGCAATTCCTAGAGTTCTGCAGAACTTCAATAATACATGGTCCCAAGTAATGATAAAAAGTTCTGATGAGACAAAGCTATCGACTAATCTGGAAAGCTTACTTGTCCGATACGTGAAGGTTTTCTATATTTAATTTGCATATTTCAGAAAATAAAATAAAGTCATTAAAATTCTAAAAAAGTAAATATTTACCCTGTTGGTGCAAAATGCATATGTAATAAGCAGTTATCCTTTAGGGTTTCGATGTTTGACTATATACTTAAGTTAGTGACATTATATATGTTTGACAATATAAGGTGTAGTCAAAGTGATCAAGGGTTAAACCAAATAGGACCTTATGTTTGGTAGGGTAAATCCAAGTTTGATCAGTTTGACAAAGGGTTAGCCAAACAAGATCTGATGTTTGACAGAGTAAATAGAACCCAGGGTTGGTTAGTTTGACCAAGGCATTAAACCAAACCAGACTTGAGGTTTGGTATATTTACCTGAAGATTGGAAGAAGTCTAGTCAGGATCATGATGGCTAGCAAAGGAGTTATTTTGGTGAAAGAAACCTGATGAGTGAAGCTGGGTCCTAGCAAGGGAAACTAGGTAGAAGAAATCCTAGTGAGTGAAGTTAGGTGAACTAAATCCTGGTGAGTGAAGCTGGGTCATAGCAAGGGAAGTTAGGTGGAATAAATCCTAGGTGGAATAAATCCTGGTAGACTAAGTCCTGGTGAGTGAAGTTGGACACGAAGTCTTGGTCCAAGGGATTGAGCACTAAGTCCTGGTCGGGGATCGGACAACGGAATCTTTACCGAGCGAGGGTTGTCGGACAGAAGTAGAGACGGGTCGAGGTCGGACGTCTCCAGATCCGAGTTCTCGTAGGCCGAGCAAAAGTCCAGCCGGAGGTCCCGGTTGGCAAAAGCTTTAGTCGAGCGGGGATCGCGAACAAAAGTAGAGACGAGTCGAGGTCGGACGTCTCGAGATTCGGGTTCTCGGAGGCTGAGCGAAAGTCCAACCGAAGGTTCCGGTTGGCAAACGTAACTTCTCCAGGGTGGAGTAGGTGAGGACGCGTTCCCCGGGAAAGGGAACATTAGGCGTCAGTTCAACCTAGGGTTTCGGGTGAAATCCAAAGTCAGAACAAATCGATTAAGGCTAAGATTATGTGTGCTTTTGTCTTGTGTTTGTTGTCTTGCAGGTATAGAGTTGGAGGCAAGATAGGAGAGCAAACACAGGGGAAACAAGACCTGGGAAATACCTTCCTGGGCGCCTGACTTGAATCAGGCGCCCAAAAAGCTTAGGCGCCCCAGTTGGGGCAGCCACCTCCCAGGCGCCTGGGAAGGTTGGGTGTTATCTTTCCCGAGTTCATTGCTACGGATGGAACATTGACCACACGTGGTAGGCGCCCAAGAGCTCACAGGCGCCCGAGAAGTTAGTATATAAAGGGGTTCGACCCCTCATCTCAGAACATCACTTTCTACATCCGCTAAAGCATCTTGTGTGAAGCAAACACGCTCAAGTCGAAGCTCTGCGATCAAGGAGGCTCCAGGAGGAAGTGCGCTGAACTTCGGACTTCCAAAGTTGGCCGAGTTTTTTTTTTGGTTTGCTTTTTATTTACGAATTGAATTTATTTATTCTTTGTTTGTAATTTAAACTGTAAGACGGGTTTCTCCGCCTCTGGAAAGTCCGGAAAGGAGACCACTAGTGGAGACTCACGTTGAGTGCTTAGGCCTTGGATGTACTGACCCTGGGGGGTTGGGAACCAAGTAAATCCCGCATGTTTCTCGTCTTTCTTTGTTTTATTTTATTTTTTCGCTGCGTACTAACTCTGATAGAAAAACGAAGTTTTCCGACGAAATTCCGGCAAATCGTTCAAGCCGATATTCACCCCCCCTCTATCGACCGGCACCGATCCTACAAGTGGTATCAGAGCCTGGAAGCTCTTCACCGGACTAACAGCCGAAGGAGCAACAACGCTAGGAATTGAGGGGGAGCAAGGGTGAATACAGATATAATTTTAAATTATGTCAATTTTCAAATTTCATATTATATGTTTCAAGTGCAGCGAGAGAGGACACTATAAAAACCAGTGTCCTACTCGTAAGATTCGATCTTTCCCACCGGCGACAACGAAGGAATCGGTGCCAGGAGTCCGGAAGGACAAGAGTCACATCCGCTGCTTCAGATGCCAAAAGCTAGGACATTACAAGAACCAGTGCCCAGATTGGAAAAAGGCTCGATCCACAACGCCGACAAATGCAACCACGGTAAAGGAGGTACGGAAAGTAAATTTTTGCAAAAATGTTTTATAATTTCGGAAAAATTAGATCTTCCTGCTAAATTAAGTTATCTGCATAATCAGTTAACTATAGTGCATGACAAATTAGTTAGTAATGGATTCAACATAGATAATAGTAAAATACAAAATATTAATTCTTTAATCCTTAATATTAATACTATAATTTTCGAAATTAATAATAATTCTAATATTTCTGATAATGTTAAGGATGATAATTATGCTTTAAATTCTAATATTTCTGATAATGCTAAGGAAGACGATAAAATCTTAACTTCTAATAATATTGCTGATAATCTTAATATTTTTGAACATAATATTAAAAATGATACTCTAGATAATGTTGAAGATAATACTCTAGATAATGTTAAGATGTATACTAAAAGTCTTGCCTTTTCTGTATGGTCATCCACGTTTTGAAAGAGAATCACAATAATACTGATGCGTATTTATATTAGTATATGCATATAAGGCCAATACCTTGCATTATAGATAACATGGTGTGTGGTGACGCACAGAAGATCATGTTATCAGTCCCTTGCATAGTATAAGTACAGGCTCACAACCGAGATGGAGTTGGACAAACCATCGGGATGGTTGTAGTGTAATTAGGTGTGGTTTGTCTTGACCATAGAATTACACTAGTGTGCTTTGTGTGCATTGAGCAGGTCCAAAACCAGAGATCATCCAATTTGTACTGACTTGATAATTGGATTAGACCTCGGATTTATTATGGAGTACAATCCCTAAATCCCGATATAATAACGGGCATGCGTAATTAATAATTATTTCTTTGATTTACCAATGGGCGAGATTTATTCTGCTAAATCGATAAACCCGGTAAGTTGGGAAATAATATTAATTATATGGTGTGCTGTTGATTATTGACGGAATCCGTGTCCTGGTGAGTCGGGATGATGATGCCCCCTTGATGAGCTCAAAAGGTTCATCATGTTAAACCCTGCAGGTGGATTTGATCCGACATGATGATAAGGTTGAGTGGTACTAGTCAAGGAGCCAGAAGTCGATTAATTAAAATTGTCAGTAATTTAAATTAATCGACGGGCATTCGATATCTTAAACACGGGGGGATGGATGACTCATAATAGGTGGAGCCCATATGAAAATATGGGGGTTGGTGAGGAAGTTCAATGGAGATCCTTTAGTGGAATGGATCTTCATTAATGGATTGGTTTTAGATCCATTAGTGGGCCAAGATCCAACTCCTCCTCTTGGTCCCTACCTTAGCCCTATATAAACCCCATGAGATCATGAAACCAAGGCTTAATCCATCACATAGCAAACTCGGGGCTCTCTCTCTCTTATTATTTTTCCCTCTCCCTCTCTCCTAGGGTTCGACCGCGCGGGTAGAGAAGAAGAAGACACACAAGGTTGGGAAGAAGGAGAAGGCTTGTCTTCCTCTCTATTCCCTCCTCTCTTCTCCTTCTCTTATGCGGGCACGATGTGGAGAAGCTGCTTGGAGCAGTCGGCGGCAAGGAACTAGGCTTGCGGCGCCGGCGGTGAGGAAGGAAAAAAGAAAGAGGCCGGCGGGTTTTTGGGGAGAAGAAGCAACTTCTTCTTCCTTCTTCTTCTACATCTTAATCCTCCATTGCCTCTGCTGATCAGAGGACTTGTGGCCGACGACTTCAGGCGACCTTGGAGGGCCGGCGGCACACGAGTGGGAGGTGAAGAAGCCGACGGTGTCAAAACCCTAAAGCTAGGGTTTTGGTTCGGCTAGAGAAGAGGAGTTTGGTTGGAGCGCCTTGGTGATCTTGGACCTCGGTAGCTCGTCGCCCACACGACGTCCGGGAGGGAAGGAACATAAGGTAGAAGGCTACGAGGTAAAGAGAGGTATATTTCTCTCTCGGCTCTATTATCTTGTCTAGTCATTTCATGTGATTAATAATTGATTATTAATGTTTTGATTGATTGTTAATCATAGATAATAATTAATTATTTAGACCCCGATTATAAACACAAAAACCGGCGATCCACTCGTCGTCTTTTCCGCGGTCATTTCGTTAGAAGAATTACAAGGCTCGATCTTTGTGATTGGCCAAGTTGTAATTCGTACCAAACGATACGATGATGAGATGGTCGTTGGGAGACGGGTCTCCATTCAGATTAATTTTTTAATCCGTAGACATGGAGAGATCTCTCAAGGACGACCAAGTATTCGCTAGGGAAACCCGCCAAGTCATACCCATCAGATAATGTTGAAGATAATACTCTCTACATTTCTGAATATAATGCTACAACTTTAGTTAATAGTCATGAAAATTATTCTACCTATTATGAAGATAATGATACAATTTCAAATTCGGAATATAACTCTGAAGATGAGGATGAAGATGAAAATAAAGATGAATTTATTAAAATTAAAGCTACATTAAATAAGGTTTACAAAAATTCAAATGAAGCAAAAGTATTAAACAAACTTGAAAAATTAAATGAAAAAGAAATAATAGATGATTCAGATATTTTTGAATTAATGGAAATGATGCAACTAGACCCAAAATTGTTAACCAATTAAACCTTAATTAATTCTTAACTAATTAAACCTTAATTAATTCTTAACTAATTTCAACCTTAATTAATAATTTAAACTTTGATTAATTCTTAACTAATTAAATCATAATTAATTCTTAATAATTTCAACCTTAATTAATAATTTAAACTTTGATTAATTCTTAACTATTTAAATCATAATTAATTCTTAATAATTTCAACCTTAATTAATTCTTAATAATTTAAATTAATTCTTAATAATTTCAACCTTAATTGACTCTTAATAACTTTAATTAATTCTTTCAACTTTAATTAATCCTTAATAATTTAAACTTTAATTAATACTTAATAATTTAAACTTTAATTAATCATTAATAATTTAAATCATAATTAATTCTTAATAGTGTAAACCTTAATTAATTCTTAATAACTTAAACCTTAATTAATCCTTAATAACTTAAATCCTTATAAAATTCTACAACTTAAAGTTTAAATAACTCTTAAAAACCTATATTTTAATAACTTAAATCTTAAATCTTAATTAATTAACAATTCAACAAATTTAATCCTTAATTCAACAAAATCCACGAACTAAATTTCAATTAATTACCTTTAGATATGAAATTAAATAAAATCCTACCCAACTGAAACTTCCAACTACATAACTATAAATATATTAATGAGGGTTGACATATTTGCGGGTTCATACGGTCTGTATCAAATCGAGAATTTGATACTTTATTAGAAACTTAATTAAAATGTTTTGACTTGATTGACTCATGCATAAATGTCATGCCCATGCATTTGCCTATTTTTTTTCTTAAATATCTGTCATGTCATTCATGTTTATTTTCTGCTTAGTTTAGAATGGATAGATAGGAAACAGATTGATTGATACTTGCCTAACCTAGTACCAGGGTGGGGTGAGATGATAGTACGTTAGGGAAGCTTGGTCTAAGAAGTCAGGAAAGGTAAGGAGTACAGGACTTGATCGTATCGAGAATTTGATACTTTATTAGAAATTTAATTAAAATGTTTTGACTTAATTGACTCATGCATAAATGTCATGCCCATGCATTTGCCTATTTTTTTTCTTAAATATTTGTCATGTCATTCATGTTTATTTTCTACTTAGTTTAAAATGGATAGATAGGAAACAGATTGATTGATACTTGCCTAACCTAGTACCAGGGTGGGGTAAGATGATAACACGTTAGGGAAGCTTGGTCTAGGAAGTCAGGAAAGGTAAGGAGTACAGGACTTGATCGACCTAGCTAAGTGAAACTAGCCGAAGATACCTCGCCATATTCTAGACTAGTTAGACTAAAGTTTTTCAAAGAGTAAATTAAAAGTATTCTTTCTTTAAAAGGCTTTGTCTAAGGAAAGGATTGATGATCTAATAAGGATACGGGCAAAGAAGGCCTCTGTGCCTCGCCAAGACCTGGAAGCCGATTATTGAAAATTACTTTTAAGCTACTAATTGATTAAACTTGAATCTAACTCAAGGTCAAGCAATCTATAAATTAAACTAAAAAAAATTATTCAAGCATCTCACAAACACCCATAAGGAAACCATGTTTGTTTGTATTGCGGCACTTAGAATGGGTGAGATGTTAAGGACTAATTAATTGACAAATATTTTTTCAAAATGCTTTCAAAATCTTTAAGATATGTTCTTAAAAATCTATTTTCAAAATAATGTTTAAACATAATAATGTTTTAATGAATTTCATGCTTGATTGGGTGCTTAGCTATAAATATATATTTTAAAAATTATATATCTTTTCGAAAGTTGTTTGACCTACACTTAGACACAAACCTTCTAGGTCAACACTAAAGTCCCTTAAGACACTTAAGTAGAGGTCCTTGTAGTTAACAAGGGTAGCCAGAAGGTGTCAGGTTCAGGGGGAGTCTTTATTTTGTTGGATTTTTAGAAAACTATTTTTCAAAATTACTCTTTTCAAAAATTATATCTTTCAAAATGCTTTTCGAAAAATATTTTTTTTTAAAAAAAGGTTATTATGCATTTCAAAATATTTTTCGAAAAATACTTTTACAAATATTATTTCAAAATGTATTTCAAAAATGTGCTAATTGCTCTTTTGATTTGGATGAACTCTAAAGACACATAGGAAGTATTCTTAATGATCTACAAGAATTCCTAAGATTGTGTCAGATTTAGGGGGAGTCCAAGTCAAAAGAAATTAATGTACTATTAATGATTATTTCAATATATTCTTTTTATATTCTTTTCATTTGAATCAAACCCTAAGACTCAGAGGAAGATCACTTGTGGTCAATAAGCTTCCTAGGACTGTGTCAAGTTTAGGGGAAGGTCAAATTAAAAGAACTGTTAAAAGTTTCAAAAATATTATGTTTTCATACACTATCTTTTCAAAATCATTTGAAAACATAATATTCTCTTTTCAAAACTCATCTTGAAAATCTTTTTGTCTTTTAAATACTTTTGAAAATCTTTGAATCCTTATCTTGAGTTTGAAAAAATTTCTAAGACACTTAGGAAAATTTTCCTTGTAGTTAACAAGGTTTCTAGGATTCTGTCAGACTGAAAAAGAAACCAAATCAAGAAAATTATTATTTTTCAAAACCAAATTCCATTGAAAATATCCCGTTAGGGAAAATCCCTAAGACACATAGGAATTTTTTGTGGTCAACAAGATTCCTAGGATTGTGTCAGACTTAGGGAAGTTCAATTTTTTTTAAAAAATATATTCACATATTGTTGGTGCAATATTATTTAAAGTACTTAGTGCCTATTTTCTAGAACAAGTACTTAGTTTTTTTTTCTTTTCATTTTAAAAATAATTTTTTTTTAGAATGATTTTTTTTTTTTTTTATTTTTTCTGGAAAAAAAATAAAAAAAATTTAAAATCATTAAAAAAAAAAAAAAAAAAATAGGGGGAAGAGTTTTGAAAATCATTCTTCAAAAAATATATATATCTTAAGTATTTTCAAAAGGGAAGAGAGATTATCTTAAAAGGGGAAGAAAAGCTTAAGTTAGATTCTTTTTCAAAATCTTATTGTTGGTGCAAATTTTTTTTCGTTATTTCCTTTTGATGTGTGATAAAGGGGGAGAGAGGCTTAAGTTAGATTTTTTTCGTTTTCTCCCAAATTTTAACCTAGAACCTTTATACCTAACCTAATTTAATATTATTGTCAAACATCAAAAAGGGGGAGATTGTTGGTGCAAAATGCATCAGTAATGAACAGTCATCCTCCAGGGTTTCGATGTTTGACTATATACTTAAGTTAGTGACATTATATATGTTTGACAATATAGGTATAGTTAAAGTGATCAAGGGTTAAACCAAACAGAACCTTATGTTTGGTAGGGCAAACCCAGGTTTGATCAGTTTGATAAAGGGTTAGCCAAACAGGATCTGATGTTTGGCAGAGTGAATAGAACCCAGGGTTGGTCAATTTAACCAAGAGATCAAACCAAACCGGACTTGAGGTTTGGTATATTACCTGAAGATTGGAAGAAGTCTAGTCAGGATCATAATGACTAGCAAAGAGTTATTTTGGTGAAAGAAACCCTGGTGAGTGAAGCTGGGTCCTAGCAAGGGAAGCTAGGTTGAAGAAATCCTAGTGAGTGAAGCTAGGTGAACTAAATCCTAGTGAGTGAAGCTGGGTCCTAGCAAGAGAAGCTAGGTGGAATAAATCCTAGTGAGTGAAGCTAGGTGGACTAAGTCAGTGAGTGAAGCTGGGCACGAAGTCTTGGTCCGGGGGACTGAGCACTAAGTCCTGGTCGGGAATCGGGCAACGGAGTCTTTGCCGAGCGAGGGTTGTCGGACAGAAGTAGAGACGGGTCGAGGTCGGACGTCTCGAGATCCGAGTTCCCGGAGGCCGAGCAAAGGTCCAGCCGGAGGTCCCGGTTGGCAAAAGCTTTAGTCGAGCGGGGATCACGAACAGAAGTAGAGACGGGTCGAGGTCGGACGTCTCGAGATTCGAGTTCTCGGAGGCTGAGCGAAAGTCCAACCGGAGGTTCCGGTTGGCAAACGTAACTTCTCCAGGGTGGAGTAGGTGAGGGCGCGTTCCCCGGGAAAGGGAACATTAGGCGTCGGTTCGACCTAGGGTTTCGGGTGAAATCCAAAGTCAGAACCAATCGATTAAGGCTAAGATTATGTGTGCTTTTGTCTTGTGTTTGTTGTCTTGCAGGTACCTGGAGTTGGAGGCAAGATAGGAGAGCAAACACAGGGGAAACAAGACCTGGGAAATACCTTCCTGGGCGCCTGACTTGAATCAGGCGCCTGAAGCTTGGGCGCCCCAGTTGGGGCAGCCACCTCCCAGGCGCCTGAGGGTTCCAGGCGCCTGGGAAGCCCAGGCGCTTGGGAAGGCTGGGTGTTATCTTTCCCGAGTTCGTTGCTACGGATGGAACTTTGACCACACGTGGCAGGCGCCCAAGAGCTCACAGGCGCCCGAGAAGTTAGTATATAAAGGGGTTCGACCCCTCATCTCAGAACATCACTTTCTACATCCGCTAAAGCATCTTGTGTGAAGCAAACACGCTCATGTCGAAGCTCTGCGACCAAGGAGGCTCCAGGAGGAAGTGCGTTGCACTTCGAACTTCCATAGTTGGCCGAGTTTTTTTTTGGTTTGCTTTTTATTTACGAATTGAATTTATTTATTCTTTGTTTGTAATTCAAACTGTAAGACGGGTTTCTGCGCCTCCGGAAAGTCCGGAAAGGAGACCACTAGTGGACTCACGTTGAGTGCTTAGGCCTTGGATGTACTGACCCTGGGGGTTGGGAACCAAGTAAATCCCGCGTGTTTCTCTTGTCTTTTTTTGTTTTATTTTATTTTTCCGCTGCGTACTAACTCTGATAGAAAGACGAAGTTTTCCGACGAAATTCTGGCAAATCGTTCGAGTCGATATTCACCCCCCCTTTATCGACCGACACCGATCCTACATACCCCACATTCATCTCTAATAAATTTAAATTTGTCAAAAAAAAATTAGATATTTAGTTTATTTCTATTTTCTCTAAGAAACAAAAAAAATGTAAGAAGAAATTTTCCCAACCAAACACTCATGAAGCTAAAATTGGTAGTTTTTTTTTAAAAAAAATCCCCCATCAAAGGATATGTGTATCACATCCTCGTGAACTCATATGCTACTTGGTAGAAAACATGATTGAGAATCTGAAATAAGATACCAATGTTTGGACCATCCCAATCCGTTGAGATCTGAACTCAGCAACAGTTTTCATGAGGTCTAAGGAAGACATATCACCAATGAGAACCCTTTGGATTGTGTTGTGTATGGCACAATATGTACCAGTCCTTCCAATACCTGCACTGAGTGATAGCAAGATTTTGTCAACAGTGGATCTATAGGAAGAAGTATATCGAGACAACTTTAGATTTAAACCTGCAATGCACAACAATAGGGCCATCTTTGGGTGGGATATGATATGCCCTTTTTAAAATTTCTCGAACAGCTGAAGTATCACCAGGCACTCCATGATCAGGCCATTCCAGATGTTGGATATGGAGAACAGAAAGGGCTGGCTTCATCAACTACCAAAAAACCACCAAGTATAACATCACAACATCAAAGATTAGGGATCAAGTTTAAAGTTCAATAATGAGAAGCTTCTATAAAAAGATAATAAAGACTTAAAATTCAATCGAACAACAGAATAATTACTTGAAACAAAATTTAATCTCAGATAAGGTTATATAGCAATACAACTTCAGCTGCTCAGTACCAAATAATTCAAGCTCATTGAATAATGAAAGGACTAAACATTAGCCTCAAATACTGGTCAGAGAAGCCAATAAATCAATGAGGAGCCAAACCACATATGGACCTTCTTTAGAGAAGCCAAAAAACATTCAAATAATGTTAAATGAACTAAATAGTAGCTTATACGAGAACATCAAGCAGAAAGGTGAGAAATGATTTACAATAATTGCATTATAAAATTGAGCAGACTGCTCAAACTCCACATGCAAAAGGCTGAAAGCATAGTTTATGCATACTATTCATATAACATCAAGGCTTCAAAAAAAAAAAAAAAATCAGCATCTGTTTCACCTCTCCATGTTTCACCTCCAAGCAGCGAAGAACTAATGAAGAAACATAACTTGTATGCTTGATCTCAATACTGATTCTCCCAAATTGCCCACACCCATTGTTTGTTGGAAGATAATCGGCACATTTTTTCATCATCTGCCAATTTTTCCAAGATAAAGATTATTGCTTAAGAATACTGAACATGATACAAACAACAATGAGAACCTCAAAATAAAGAAAAATATGAAAAACTTTCGTGGACACAATATGGTGCTGCATGTGCCAGAGGATAGAGATGATTCTTAAGTTAGATGAGCAGTATCCTCTCTGAAATAGCCCAAGAGTTGAATTTCTTGATTGACTCCATTTTAAGAGTCAATGAAGTAATAGCACTTAATTCTGACATTTGTAGTTTTATCCAAACTGAAAAAAGTAAAACATGTATTCCTTATACATCAAGGGAGTAGTTCCAACTTCAAAGACAAGTCAAATTGAGAAGAGGATTTTTGAGTTTTGACTGTTGCATCCTATTTATAGTGGATATCACATAGGATCTTTTTTTCTCTATCGGTTGGAAGACAAACACATTTAGTACATTCATTAAAATATTCCTCCATTCATAAATGCTATAATTTATGAGCTTCCAATAAAATTGCTCTTTACAAACAAATAGTCACTCAAAGCACAATTGCTAATAAGTACCATAGTCAAAGTCTCCAATGGGTCTAAAATGCAGTTAGACAATTGAGAATCATGCCCCAGTTTTTGTATAATTTTTATTTCAACTGAGGGGTTCACAAAAATCTCTAATAACTTCTTTAATCTATCCTTGTCAAGCTATGAGAACCTATTAAATATTTAAATGCACAGATCGTAACCTTTTTAAAAGGCTGAGTTTTAAGGACAAGTGATCAATTGAGCAACTTTGAAATGATATTATGATATTAAAGCAAAAGGTCTTGTGTATGGATCATGTTTTTAAGGGGTTATTTGTTGGAAATTTTGATCACCACTTGTATCTCCTCGATATTTGACTTAGTCGATTTACAACCGTCGGATCTTCCAGGAGGTTGCTTTCGGATGAAGCAAACTGATTGGTTTACGTCGAGGCTAGTGTATGACACTATCTCCGTAAAACGATATTGCTCCGCTACTGGTGCTCACGGATAGCAGCAATTCGTTTCCAAGATACAACGACGTCGTCTCGGAATAGTAGCACTTCAAATTCCGAGACCGGCGAACCTTTTCGCAGGCTTTTTGGACTCTCGATGCAAAAGATGGATGAGTGCAAATGTTTTAGATTGCAATGCTTGAATGAATGAAATGATCTAGTGGAGGGATCTATTTATATTGAGTGAAGAGGTAAGTACCCTTTGGTTCGGACAGATCTGGACCGTTCATAACGAAAGGGTACAACCCTTTAAAGGTCATTTAATCTCGTCCCTTGATCTGAAGAGTTATAACTCTTCAGATCTCATCTTGATCTCGGCTGTCAGATTAGAACAGTTAATCCGACGCCTCAGATCCATCCTCCCTCTTCACAGTCAGATTTGAATCCGACGCTCCAGATCGCACCTGCTTGCGATCTGTCCAGATCTTTGATCCGACGCTCCAGATCGCATCTTCCTGCGATCTGTCCAGATCTTTGATCCGACGGCCACCATCTGTTCGCCCAATCCAGTCATCGTTCTCTACACAGTCACGTGTCACATAGGCACTGCCTCGTCACCGACATGCCACGTGGCGTCACCTGATCATGACACGTCACACCGACATGCCACGTGGCGTCACCTGATCACGACACGTCATCGCCACGTGGAGCATAAATTAAAGCTCCTCGCGACGATGCGTACGTGCGAAGTGCAAAGTGCGACAACAAAGCGCTCATTGCGCGCGTGCACGCGTAGCGGGTGGCGGGCTCGCAGGTGCGAGCACCTACTCGCCCAAGGGTAGAGACCTCTTGTGCTTTTGTATTAACAACATTAGCACAAGAACACATATAAGGAAACACCGGCTCTTGCCGGTTAGCAATGTGGGACTAAAAAGCCCCATCTTTTTCCTTAATGTTTATTTAAGCGTATCTTTGAACAATTAATTTCTCATTCACCCTTAATCGGTTTTGAGCAAATAAATAGTCCAGATTTATCTACGCGAAATGTAGATTTCGATTTTGAGGTCAAACTTGACTTTCAACGATCGATGGCGCCAAAATTTTGCTTTGCAAAATCGTATCTAACATTATTTTATATATTGAGAAGCTTAGGGACTCATGTCATGTGATAAACATGATAAACATGCCACATTATATAGGTAGAGACTAAGGAAGGGGTTGAATTAATCTGATCCCAAACTCCTACTATTCACTTGATATTGAAGTTGAAGCTCACGTTCAGCTTGGACTATTTCGACGGTGCTCCTGCCATGATGGATGACTTGATTGCTCATGTTCTTACACAGCATTAGACACTAATCCAACCACTTCAGTGGAATATGGTACCAGCATTGTCAGCTCACTGGTCCTCAAGATCTACATGAGCACCAATCCCTTCAGTTGTCCACCTCCTTGTTAGTAGGAGCCCTAGAGCCAATTATGTGATTATTGACTAGGGACCTTTTGTATCATATTCTATCATTAATAAAGACATGTTTGGTTATTATACTTTATATTTGTACCAAATAACTAAGTATAATAATATCCTTGGGTAGTAGGTTCTTATCTACATTATATCGACTGGTTGAATCGATAATGAGATGATGAAGAGAGCACTACACTAAACTATTCCTAGTCAAGCATTAATATTCAAGGACAATATTAATGCATGGAGACTAGCATGTATATCAATTAATGACTTGAACTCACAAGTCATGGATATATGATATCAAGTTGGCACATGAGTATACATTAGAGAATGTGTACTGAATTGACCCACCATGAGAAAGTTTTATAGATTGTCATATGAGTGTCATAAACTTTCTCATGTGACTATTAGTATAAATAGTCCTTAGACCTGAAGTCACTACGGTTCCCTACATAAAAAGTTATGTACTTTGGTATCGTCAAACGTCACCCGTAATAGGGTGGACTATAAAGGCGATCATTGGGTATGTAATGAATTATGCGGAGGGATGTGAGTGATGTAGATGAGATCTATCCCTCCCATATGACGGGAGTGATATCTGTGGGCCCCTTGATCGAGTAGGACTACTAAAACGCATGACCATGCTCAAATGAGTCAATATGAGATATTAAGCTCATTTGTTTGAGTGAGTCTATTCGGGGATCAAGAAATACAAAGATTGATTTAGGATGACACGGTTTATGCCTCATTGGTCAATCTAGATATCGAGGATAGCATGAGAAGGTCATACATTGTCATAGTCACGAAGGTTAAGTCGGATCTTGACTTTCTCGTCACTTGAGTAGCAATGATGCATTACTAGATGCCGCTCATTGCTTATGTGTCTAAAGTGGTTTAGACACATTGTCAATATTACGAGAACCTATTGGGTCACACACTAAGGACACGATGCTTCGGAGATTAATTGATCTTAGTTTGACTAAGATTTGATCCGAATTGGATTAATTGAGTTAGACTCAAATGAATCCAATTGGATTATGAGATTGAGATCTAATTTGATTTTGACTCATTTAGATTAGACTCAACGACATTTGAATGAGATATTAATTCATTAAAATATTTAATAAATTAATAATAGAGGAAGAAAAGTTTTTCTTCATTGGATGAAGAAAAGTTGGAAGAGTCACATGAGAAAATGTGCTCTAAGTGGATTTTTATTAGCATTAATAGAGGGAAGTTAAAGGGACAAAAACTCTTCATATTTATGGGATGAGTATAAAAGATCTTTCTTGTCATTTGGATGAAGAACTTGTCATTTTTCCTTCCCTTCCTTCTCTTGGCCAAAATCCCTCTTCTCCCTCTTCTTTTTGCTTTGTGAATCTCCTCTTGTGGTTAGCACCACAAAGACGATTTTTCTCCGAAGCTTGAGAGATCGTGTTCGTGTGGATACGCATAGAGGCACGGACACTTAAACATGCAAGAGATCCGGCATACCTCGGACAAGCGGGATAAGCGAAGGGCACGTGCCAAAGGTATACCTATATGATAGGAATTTGTAAATTAACTTTGTATGAGTTTTCTTACACATGGATCGCTCGTGGGATCTATTATTTCCGCTGCGATTGTTGAATATTTTTTCCTATAGATCCCAATAGTGGTATCATAGCCATTTGTGAAAGATTATACAAAGTTTAGAAAAACTTTTATATGTGATATAGAAATAGAACATAATTTTGTTATGGATTGTGTAATGTGAGCATTTGTTGAGATACAAAAGTTTGTGTTGATCAAACTAAAAGTCCATAGCATTATCATATGAAGATGAAAGTGTGTTATAGTCCGATTGTACTCAACAAATTTTATAACCTATGGTTTCAGCTTATGAACATTTTACAATCATAATAAAAATTGATGTCCTAAATCTATTGTGTGTGATTGATGACATGGTGCATGGTTATGGCCTTAACCCCAATATGATTGAATGTATATGTGTGTGTGCATGTTGTAATGTAATTCATAATACGGCCTGCGTGTCGTGCCTTATCTCTATTTTTCTAGTTGTAAAATAGATTTAGACTCGAATGTAACTCGAGTTTTCCTAATTTGTAATGTACAAAATGAGGAGTGGAATGTCTATTAAAGAATGAAGTTACAAGAAGGAAGCCGACGACACATGACGACCAAAGGATGCACTTGGAGAAGATGTTATCCCTAGGTTAACCATCGATTTTCTCATTAGCTTGAGAAGATCGTAGTATACGGGCCATAACCATGTCACATTTTACCGCTTATATGTTGATATATGCAATGTGTGTATGTGATGCATGATTAAATAAACTTTTATCTTAATTAAGTCAACTCGATATGCCTACCAAAGTTTGGTACTCATAAACTATCTCGATCATTTGTTGTTGGATTTGTCAAAACAAAACGACACATTTTATCTTGGTAGAGTGCGAAAGGACAATTGTGATATCCCGCTATCGAACTTTGATGAGACTTAACTAAGTCACCTCAATTGGATTGAGAAACTTAGAGGCATATCCCAAAAGTTAGGAAAATTGAGTAAGAGAACAATTATATAAAGTCTTGGGCGATTAGCCAAAGCTAACTCAAGATGATGTGTAATGTAGATCTGGACCCTTTGTTTCCAAGAGTTGCATAAGATGTAATTGGTAAAATATTACCTACCTAATTATACTAAATCTTGGGCGATTAGCCAAAGCTAACTCAAGATGAGGTATAATATGGATCTTGTCCCACATGAATGTAGTCGTTATTTGGTTTGGAGCTAGTAGTGTGAGCAAATTGAGTTTGCCTACATCCATGACTAGCCCCTACCAAAGCTCTACAATTCAGTGGGAGTGTCATTTAATTAAAGACATAATTAAATAATCTAGATATGATACTTATTTTTGTATATTTTACTGTTATAGATCACCATGTCGTCTAACACATCAAATACCCTCTCTCTGCGATCCGTCCTTGAGAGGAACAAGCTCAACAGCTAATTTCCTAGACTAGTACAGAAACTTGAGGATCGTCCTCAAACAAGAACGAAAATTATACATCCTAGAGCAACCTCTTCCAGAAACACCTATCACTACCGTCACTCGCGTCGAAAAAGATGCTTACAAGAAGCATCAGGATGATGCACTTGATGTATCATGCCTCATGCTTGCCACCATGAACTCTGAGCTTCAGAAGCAACATGAGAACATGGATGCACATGATATGGTTGAGCACTTAAAACAACTATATCAAGGGCAAGCTAGGCACGAGTGGTTTGAGGTGTCTAAGGCCCTATTTGCATGCAAGATGCAAGAAAGAACTCCCGTAGGAACTCACGTACTCAAGATGATTGGATATGTCTAGAACCTTGAAAGACTAGTGTAGGACCGATGCACGTGAGAGGGGGGGGTGAATCACGTGACTTTTAAAACTTTCGTTTTAAAATCAGAGTCGATAGAAAATCGTACGATGCTTTGAAAAACGTGCGCAACGGAAGAATTAAAACGAAACACGAAAGCAAAAAATAATAAATAATAAAAAATAAGTGATGAGTTTTACTTCGTTCGGAGCCTTCGGTGACTCCTACTCGAAGGCCCAGGCTCCTTGAACCTTTCCTGTGGGCAATCCACTAAAATTCTCTACCAGTAAACTCCTGGTAGAGCGATTCGAATACAAGATTAGGCGGAAGTGTAACAACCCTACACTTCCCCCTTAAATAATTTTAGGGCAGACAGAACAAATAAAAATGCGTTACCCAACACTTAAGATTATCTGAAGCAGCTTGGGTGTTGGGAGCGATCTTCCGGCAGCAGTCGAACAGCGTCGAGTCAAAGCACAAACCGCAACAGAGGAGCGTGGAAGCCAGAGAGCGCCAAAGCTTGAACCAGACTTAAAAAATAATATCTGTCTTTAGAGGGCTCGCTTACTTCTTTTTATAGTGCCTCGAGCTGCCAATATTCAATCCGATGCATGATCTTCTCAGCCCAAACATTATCCATCAGCAAGCTATTCTTAAATAATTTAAAAATACCTAATTAAATTAAGATAAGAATGCATTTAGAGTTAATTAAAAATGCTCCACTTAAATTAAGATAAGAATGCTCCACTTAAATTAAAATAAGAATGCTCCACTTAAATTGAAAAAATAATTTAAATAAAGTTAGCAAGCTATTCTTTGGAATAACCCAAAGAAGATAACGTTTCTATCCTTTGCTCCACTTAAATAAAAAATAATTTAAATAAAGTTAGCAAGCTATTTTTTGGAATAATTCAAAAAAAGATAACGTTTCTATCCTTTGCTCCACTTAAATTAAAAAAATAATTTAAAGTTTAAATTCTCGTACAGAATAACATTTTATCATTAGTAGGAGTAATTTTATTCTCAAATAAAATAAGAAATACGAATAATTTAAATGAGAGTTTATCCTCCACCAAGGTTTTAGATAAGGAATAATTTATAATTTTATTCTCAAATAAAATAAGAAATACGAATAATTTAAATGAGAGTTTATCCTCCACCAAGGTTTTAGATGAGGAATAATTTATAATTTTATTCTCAAATAAAATAAGAAATACGAATAATTTAAATGAGAGTTTATCCTCCACCGAGGCTTTAGATGAGGAATAATTTTGTAAAATTTACCTACAAAATCTAATTAGTTCACATATCAAATAAAACCTATAAAATAGAGTTAATGCAATGGATTAAGATAAGAATGCTTTTAGAGTTAATTAGACCCCGTCCAAACCTGGATAAGGATCTAACCAGGACTCAACCGAGGTCACCAAAATGGGCCTAAGTTGGACCGCGCCTATAGTCCTAAAATAAGACCCGTCCTCACTGGTTCGCTCCTCCAGTGACTTACCTTACTTACCTCGTGCAGCTCTACTCAACTTCTTAACCCACCAGGTCTTCCCGCCAGGGCTCAACCACCCTGGTCTTTTTGCCAAGTTTCAACCAACTTGGGCTTCAGCCAGTTGTCAGGCCTCGCGAACCCAACTGGACTTCCCACCAGGACTCAACCACCCTGGACTTCAGCCTGGTGTCAGGTCCTAAGTCTTTCAACCCTGCACACTTAGTAAAGAGGTCAAAACCAAAAGCAAGCCTAACTTTAACCTATTTGTCATTCATCAAAACTTAAGTTTAACTATTAGTGCAAATTGCACCAACAACTAGGATTTCCACTGGGTCAAGAAATTGGTCACGGACCTTATCCTACAATCGTTGCCAGAAGGGTACAATCAATTTGTCATGAACTATAACATGAACGAAATTGACAAGTCATTGCCTGAGATGCTCAACATGTTGTGAACTGTTGAACCCAATCTCAAGAAAATCAAGACCAATAATGTACTGATGGTAGAGCAGGGCAAAGGCAAATGGAAGCCTAAGGGCAAGGGTAAGACCCAAGCCAAAGGCAAGGCCAACTCTACTGCACTGAAGGCCGAAGGCGGGGTGCCTAAGGGAGGGATCTGCTTTCACTGTGGTTAGACTGGACATTGGAAGCGGAATTGCAAACTCTACCTAGAGGAAGTAAAGAAGAAAAGAAGTGAGACTTTTGCCTCAGGTATTTTGTTATAGAAGTTAATCTATCTATTTCCTCTTCTTGAGTATTAGATACTGGTTGTGCATCTCACATTTGTACTAATGTGCAGGGCCTTCGAAGAGCTAGATCGTTGAAAAAGGGCGAAGTGGACCTACGAGTAGGCAATGACACAAGAGTTGCTGCTATAGCTGTAGGAACATATTCCTTGTCTTTGCCTACTGGGCTTTTCTTAGAACTAGAAGAGTGCTTTTATGTACCTGCATTAACTAAGAATATAATTTCTATATCTTGTTTGGAGAAGAAAGACTTTTCATTTATCATAAAGGACAAATGTTGTTCTATAATGTTAAATGACATATTCTATTGTAGTGCACCACTTATAAATGGACTCTATGTTCTAGACTTAGAGAACTCAATTTTATAACATAAATACCAAACGGTCTGATCCCGGGCCAGCTTGCGTGTAACCTGGCCCGGCAGCCTGGCGCTCAGCCAGAAGGAAGGTGGCTAGTGAGCTGAACGATCCCGTTAGATAGGAGGCCAGCGGGCTTAAGCCCCCTGGGCTTCCACGTCAAGGCCCACATAGTTCTGTAGTAGCTCGATCCTGAGTCAAATGGTTTAAGACTCATCCAGGCTCGGCTCCCCGCCGACGCGTAGCGGCCCACGCTCCGGGAATAAGCCCGAGCCAAAGGAGATGTTACTCAGTGCCCCAGTCGGCACCCTCATAGGCCCTCAGCCGGCCTCGTTAGTCAGTGCCCCAGTCGGCACCCTCATCCGACCTCGTTACTTAGTGCCCCAGTCGGCACCCTCATAGGCCCTCAGCTGGCCTCGCTACTCTGTGCCCCAGTCGGCACAACCACTCCCTGACACCAGACTACCAGAAGTTATACAAGGTCGGCACAGGACCGGAGCCATTCTGGTCCCAAGTGGCGGATATCTCGCCGAGGTATTGATCTGCCTGCCACATCTTGTCCCCCCGTACCTTGACCACATGCTTTGGTGTCAGGTCGAGCGGCGTCCAACGGCGCCAACCCTTAAGTTGACAGTGCCCCTTTCCTTAATACAGCATGTGTCACTTTATCCTGCCACTCCTGTACATGCATTACCCTGTCCTCGCTATATGACAGCAGGTGGCAGGTGGGGCAGGACCTGTCAGCTCCCCCGGCTACATATACCTCCTTACTCCGCATTTCCCAAGTACGCGCGATAGTGCAATTTTCATACTGTTCTATTGCCTTCCATCGCCATCGTCGTGTACTGACTTGACCGTCGGAGTGCCTGGCCGGGGACTTTTCCCGGCGGGTTCTAACGGTCTTTGCCTTGCAGGTTGGGAGCGATCCAGCTCGTCAAGCCACCTCAGCGACCTCGCCCTTCCCGGAGGCTCACTCAGCTGTAAGGGCGTTCGATTGACTTCGCGACAGGATCAAATTTGGCGCTAGAAGGAGGGCACACCAGCAGCCTGATCGGAAGTAGAGATGGCTGATCCTTATGAGCTGAACGTGGATGTCTCTCGTGAGGAGTACGAGGTACTCATGGCTACACGAGCTCAACAGAGGGCTTCTCAAAGGCCCTCCCAAGCTGCCAGCCAAGGGCCTCAGGGCCCGGAGCCAGTTGCACATCGCATCTCGGGAAGACAAGGCAGGCCTGCTATGCCTGAGGGTGGTTCCGCACCTCCCCATGTGGTTGTCCCCCGGGAGCAAGTCGGCGAGGCCCATTCGGTGTCAGCCGAGGCTTCAGTTTCTAACCTGGTGCGCGGGAGGCGACCGGATAAGGGAAAAGCTCCGGCTGACCCTGCTTCGACCATGCCGGTACGCAGTCCTTTTGCCCCCTGGATCTTGGAGGATCCCGTGCCTCGTCATCTTCGTTTCTTCACCGTCCCTGAGTACGTGGGGACCACGGATCCGGAGGAGCACTTGATGAAGTTCGAGAGTGCTGCTATGCTTCAGCAATATCCGGAAGGTGTTAAGTGCCGAGCCTTCCTGACCACGCTCTCTGGCGCAGCCCAGAGATGGTTCGACCGACTCCCCGACGGGCCGGTCACGAGCTTTGAAAGGTTCAAGAGGGTGTTCCTGCAGCACTTCGCTAGCAGCCGACGACACCACAA
>JAGFNQ010000690.1:143249-205378 GCA_024364735.1 Boesenbergia rotunda | reverse complement strand
TTTGAAAAATATTAGGATTATGCTTATAATAGTTCCTTGCAATTCCTTTTAGCATTGAAATCCGTATTTTTGGGTCTTGCAAAATCTCCTTTTCAAATTTTACTAATTTTCTTTGATAAACTATTTCAAATTAACTTTAAATAAAAACACTTATGTTTTTTAAAATCCACTATTAGCTTGTTCTTATACTAGAAAGTATCAAATATTTTGATTGATTTACTTCCAAAAATGATTCTTTTGAAATATTTTTATTTGTAGTTTGGATATCCTAGGACATAATAGAATGTTTACCTTGAAATTGACAAGGAATTCTAAGGGCTTGTCAAGTTAAGGGGGAGTTCAAACTAACTTGGAAAATTAATTTTAAGAATAGTTTGATTAAGTCTATGATATTACTTTTAAAGTATAACTATTTTCAAAAGAATCTAAGGCATATTCTTGAAAAATTAGTTTTAAAAATTAAATAATGGTCTTGAAACTTATAAAGCTTATTCTTTAGAATATCTTCCTTCTTCTAAGTTAAAGCTCAGTAGCAAAGTTTCTTTTGGCTTTGAAAAATATGTATTATTGGGAAATTTTTATCTATTTTCTTTTAAAAAGATTGTCAAGCTTAACTTTGAAAATATTTCTAATTCATTTGAAAAATAATGTTGTTGAAAACTATTTGTTAGTTTTGAAAGCTAAGTTAATTGATTTAGGGGGAGTTCCTTTTTTCACTTAGGTTATTTATCTTACTTAATCTATTTTGCCTAAGTCTAGTTTTCCCTATCACTTAGCGTTGGATCCTACTCTCCGTAACTTAATATACGTATGTTTTTTTTGATGAATGACAAAGGGGGAGAGTAGGGTTAAAGCTTAGAAAATTATGTTTGCTACTTAATTCTGTTTGCTACTTAATTTTGCACCATGTACCTTCATGCTTATTTACTTGCATGTATCTGCTAGTTTTTCTCTAACTTTAACCTAGGTTGTCATTACATCAAAAAGGGGGAGATTGTTGGTGCAGTTTGCACTGACGGTCAAACTCGGGTTTTGATGTATGACAAAGTGGTTAAAGTTAGGGTTGTGTGTGTTTAACCTCTTTACCAAGTGTGCAGAGTTGAAAGACTTAGGACCAGACACCAGGCTGAAGTCCAGGATGGTTGAGTCCTGACGGAAAGTCCAGTTGGGTCCGCGGGACCTGACAACTGGCTGAAAACCAAGTTGGTTGAGACTTGGCAGGAAGACCAAGGTGGTTGAGCCTTGGCAGGAAGTCCTGGTAGGGTCAAGAAGTCGAGCAGAGCTGCATAATGGGTAAGTAAGGTAAGTCACTGGAGGAGCGACCCAGTGAGGACGAGTCCAATCTTGGACTTTAGGCGCGGTCCAACTTAGACCCATTTAGGTGATCTAAGTTGAGTCCTGGTTAGATCCTGGTCTGGGAGACAGGATCTAATTAACTTAGAATTGTATCTTATTCCATATAAAATTGTGCTAGCCTTGTTTTGGACTAACCCTGGATGCAGGACCAAAGGACTATGATTCTGCAGCTCAGAGAGCCTCAAAGGAGTGAGGCCGTAGCTGAGCAGGGCGCCCCGGATGTGTCGGGCGCCCCAGAGTCAACCCAAAGTCAGCAGAGAGGTAAACGCCCCGACAGCCGCGCGCGTCGGGCGCCCCGCATGTCTCGGGCGCCCCCTGTGCCACCTCACTGCCAACTGCCGAAGCTCACCCTCGTGAAGCCAAGGAGATGTGGCTTTGACCGGTCAAATCGGGCGCCCCGCGCGCGTCGGGCGCCCCAGTCAAAGGTGATCCCGAAGATAAAGAGATCAAGTGCTTGACCGAGAGGGCTGCGGATCGGCAGCCACGCAGAGGGGCGCCCCGGACGTTTCGGGCGCCCCCAGGGCTATAAATAGAGCCCCTCGACCAAGGTTCAAAGACAACACTTCTTCCAAAGCTTTCAAGTTCTTCTACGCTCACGCCTTGCTCCGGAAACGCTACACTTCGAGCCGACGACGTCCCGCTGCCCCGAAAGAGTCGACCTACTCCGGACGTCGGTAAAAAGAAGAATTTCTTTTAATACTTTATTGCACTTAATTACTTGAAAGTGTGGGGTTGTCACACTTTCAATTCATTTGTACTCGCCTACTCTATCGGGGTTGACCGATAGAGAGTTTTAGTAGATTGCCCAACGGAAAGGTCCGAGGGACCTGGGCCTTCGAGTAGGAGTCGCCGAAGGCTCCGAACGAAGTAAAAATCGTTCGTGTTTGTGTGTTTGTTTTTCGTCTCTTTCATTTCCGCTGTGCACACTTTTTAAAGCACTCTGATTTAATTTTTTAAAAAGTCACGTGATTCACCCCCCCTCTCACGTGCATCGATCCTACATACACGAGCTCAGCAGAGGGCTTCTCAAAGCCCCTCCCAAGCTGCCAGCCAGGGGCCTCAGGGCCCCGAGCCAGTTGCACGTCGCGTCTCGGGAGGACAAGGCATGCCTGCTATGCCTGAGGGTGGTTTCGCACCTCCCCCTGCGGTTGTCCCCCGGAAGCAAGTCAGCGAGGCCTGTTCGGTGTCAGCCGAGGCCTCAGTTTCTAACCCGGTGCGCGGGAGGCGACCGGATAAGGTAAAAGCTCCGGCTGACCCTGCTTCGACCATGCCGGTACGCAGTACTTTTGCTCCCTAGATCTTGGAGGATCCCGTGCCTCGTCATCTTCGTTTCTTCACCGTCCCTGAGTACATGGGGACCATGGTTCCGGAGTAGCACTTGATGAAGTTTGAGAGTGCTGCTATGCTTCAGCAATATCCGAAAGGTGTTATGTGCCGAGCCTTCCTGACCACGCTCTCTGGCGCAGCCCAGAGATGGTTCGACCGACTCCTCGACGAGTCAGTCACGAGCTTTGAAAGGTTCAAGAGGGTGTTCCTGCAGCACTTCGCTAGCAGCCGACGGCACCACAAAACGAGTCTCAATCTGTTCGCCCTGAAGCAAGGGCCGAAAGAAACCCTTAAGTCTTACATCCGGAGGTTCAACGAGTTGGCGATGGATGTGCCAACTGCCACTCAGGAGATTATGGTTAGCGCGTTCTCCCAGGGTCTACAGGAGAGTTTTTTCGCTCGCTGATCAGGAAGCCCCCAAAGGATTTCGACAGCCTTCTTGGCAAGGCTGACAAATATATCAATGTCGAGGAAGCGCAAGCGGCTCGTCGCAAGGAGTCGGTGGCCCCGACACCTCCTCCCCCTGTTCACAGTGCTAGGCCCTCAGGGGGACCTATTCGTAGTCCGCGGGGCCCCGCCGAGCACGCGAGCATGGAATGACGCTACGTGCAACAGGTGGCCCAGGGATGCTTCCCCGCTCGATGGAGGCCATACTGCAGCTTCCACCAATGTCATGGGCACGCCACCGAGGAGTGCCGACAAGCCGGCCGGGGTCGGGCTCAGGCCCCCAGAGGACGAGGGCGACAAGCACCTCCCGGACGGGGGGCAGGCCGAGGTGGCCAGAATGCCGAGCCGGTGGCCGAGGAACTGCGAGAGCACCCTACGGCTGCTCGAAATCTATTCCCTTAAGGGAATCGAGCGGTGGAAGAGGAGACGGAAGAAGAGCGGGCCAATCAGCAAAATATCGTCCGAGGCGGCGTGCATGTCATCTTGGGTGGCCCGACGGGAGGAGATTCCCATCGAGCCCGGAAGGCCCAAGTGCGCCGATTGGAGATCCATCAAGTCGGCACTAGTCTGGCCTAGGTAGAGAGGCCGCAGATCAGCTTCGGGCCCCAAGATCTTCAGGGGTTGGAAGTCCCTCACGATGATGCGCTGGTCATCATCGTCGTCCTCGCCAATTATCAAGTCCACCGCACCATCGTGGACACCGACAGCTCGGTCAATATACTCTACAAGAGGGCATTTGACCAGCTCCAGATTGAGAAGTCCCAGTTGGAGCTAGTGGCGACCCCGTTGTTTAGCTTCACGGGGAACCCGGTGCAACCCATTGGCCAAATTCGGTTGGCCATATCCCTGGGTGAAGAGCCGTTGAAGAGGACTCGGTGGTCCACCTTCTTGGTGGTGGACGCCCCTTCGTCCTACAATGCCATTCTGGGCCAACCTGCTCTCAATGAGTTCTGGGTCGTCGCCTCCACCTTCTACTTGAAGTTTAAATTCCCAGTCGGGGACCAGGTGGGAGAGGTCAGGGGTGACCAGAAGGTAGCCCGAAAGTGCTATGTGGACGATGTTCACGTAGAAAGTCGCAAGGCCCCACGCCCCTTCCCTGATTGCAACATGGTTCAAGCTTCTCCCTGGTCTGAGTTGCATGAAGACAAGGAGGAGGTGCAGCTCCTCCCCGACCGAGAGGAATCCCGAGTCAAGATCGCCGCAGGACTGCCAGAAAAGCTGAAGGAGCCCCTACTGGAGTGCTTGGCTCGGAACCAAGATGTCTTCGCCTGGTCCGTCAAGGAGCTGAGAGGCGTCCGACCGGAGGTTGCAGAGCACCACCTCCACGTCTACCCCCACGCTCGGCCCGTGAAGCAAAGGAAGCGGGACTTTAGCACCGAGCAAAACAAGGCGATCAGGGCGGAGATTGAAAGGTTGACGGAGGCAGGGCACATCAGGGAGGTGCGGTTCCCGTCTTGGCTGGCCAACGTGGTGCTAGTGCCTGCCCGAAAGATTGCTACCCCTTGCCCCGGATTGATCAGATGGTGGACTCGACAGCAGGCAGCGAGTTCATCTCCATGCTGGACGCTTACCAGGGGTATCATCAAGTACCCCTGGCAGCCGAGGACCAAGAAAAGGTTAGCTTCATCACGGCGGACGGCACTTACTGCTACATCGTTATGCCATTCGGATTGAAGAACGCTGGAGCCACCTACCAGCGGATGATGAATAAAGTCTTCCGATCCCAGATCGGGAGAAATGTGGAAGTATATGTTGATGACATCCTCATCAAATCTGCCAGAGCTGAAGACTTGGTGGCGGATGTCGAAGAAACCTACCAGACGTTGCGAAGGTATGGGCTCAAGCTGAACCCAACTAAGTGCCTTTTTGGTGCTCGAAGGGGCAAATTCTTAGGCTATATTGTGACTGAGCGGGGCATCGAAGCTAACCCGGGCAAGGTCAAGGCCCTGCTGGATATGCCCCCTCCCAGGAATCTACGGGAGGCTCAGCAGCTCGCAAGGCGAATCATGGCCCTATCTCGGTTTATCTCCCGATCGGCAGAGTGAGGGTTGCCTTTCTTCAAAACCCTCCGCAAAGCTACCAAGTTCCAATGGGATGCCGACTGTGACAAGGCGTTCGAAGAACTGAAGACTTACCTTGCTGAACTGCCTGTGTTGGCAAAACCGGAGGTCGGGGAGACGCTATATGTGTATTTGGTTGCATCAGCTGACTCGGTCAGCCTAGTTTTGGTTAAGCAGAAAGCGGCTGAACAGCAGCTAGTGTACTTCTTCGCTCATTTATTAAAGGGAGCCGAGTGCCGCTACACGACACTCAAAAGGTTGATGTATGTGCTGTTGTTGGGTGCCTGGAGGCTTCGTCCTTATTTCTTGGCGCATCCTATCGTGGTATTGACGAACAGCAACCTGGGCCGAGTAGCCTCAAATCCTGAAGCATCGGGGCGACTGATCAAGTGGACTACCGAGCTGAGTTAATATGACATTCAATACCAGCCTCGACCAGCTATCAAGGCTCAAGCTCTAGTTGACTTCTTAAGTGAGATGCATTCGGACGAGATTGAAGAGGCGTGGCAGATATATGTGGATGGTTCGTCCGCTCAGTCGGGATGTGGAATCGGTGTTCTGATGGTCTCCCCTAGTGGAGAAAAAATGCACCTGTCTGTGCGACTAGAGTATAAAGCCACCAATAATGAGGCCGAGTATGAGGCCCTCATAGCTGGAGTGCAGGCCGCTAAACATGTAGGGGCGGCCCGAGTAATGCTCTACTCAGATTCTCAACTAGTTACGCAACAAGTGGTTGGACGGTTCGAGGTCAACAGTGATGGGCTGCAGGCTTTCGTAGAAGCCTACGAGAAGCTTAAGGCTGAATTCAAAGAGGTACAGGTGAGGAAGATCCCACGGGAGGAGAACTTCAAGGCGGATGAGTTAGGAAAGCTAGCCAGTTCAGTCGACTCATGGGTGCTTCCTCAGGCGGGCGGCCCGGCGCTGCTAGTCATGCAGATAGAAAGACAGGCCGACCTGGAGTCAGAATCCGACTGGCGAACCCCAATCATCACTTACCTCACCCGGGGAACCTTACCGGCCGACCGCGAGGAGGCTCGGTGGCTTAAGAAGTACGTGTCCAGATTCACCCTGGTCGGCGATGCCCTCTACAAGAGATCGTTTTCTCGACCTCTCCTCAAGTGCCTAAACGAAGAGGATGCTGATTATGTCTTGAGGAAAATTCAGTTGGGGATCTGTGGACACCACGCTGGTGCTTGGGCTACGGCTCGGAAGGCGATAATGTCAGGATATTATTGACCCACCCTGTAGAAAGATGCCAACGAGTTGGTTGCCAAATGTCTATCCTGCCAGAAGCACCAATGCCTACCACACTGACCCACAGAAGCCATGAAGGCGTCAGTAGTCTCTTGCCCTTTTGACCAGTGGGGCATGGACATCGTAGGGTCATTCCCGACTGCCGCCGCTCAGAAGAAATATTTGCTGGTGGCAGTCGATTACTTTTCCAAGTGGATAGAGGCGGAGGCTCTATCGCGCATCACCGAGCTGGCGGTAATGAAGTTCCTGTGGCGAGACATACTGTGCCGGTATGGAATCCCACACAAGCTTGTCTCAGATAACGGGAGGCAGTTCCAAGGCAGGAAGATACAAGAGTGGTGCGCCAAATACGGCATCAAGCAGCCTTTCACTTCTGTAGCCTACCCTCAGAGCAACGGCCAGGCAAAAGTGGCCAATCGGGAGATTCTCAGAGGGTTGAGGACTAAGCTCGACCACGTTGGTGGAACATAGGTAGAGGAGCTCCCGAGCATCCTATGGGCCTTGAGAACCACTATCAAAGAAACAACTGGATGCACGCCTTTTCAGCTGGTTTATGGAACTGAAGTAGTGATCCCGGTCGAGGTCGGGTGCGAATAGGATCGAAGGGCAGCATATGACGACGATAATCCGGAAAGACGGCGTTTGGAGCTGGACCTGGTCAACGAAATTCGAGACAAAGCAGCGGCTCGGATGTTCGCGTATAGGCAGAAGATGAAGCAGAGGTATGATCGAAGGGTGCTGCCCAGAGCCTTTCAAGTGGGCGACCTTGTCTGGAAAAGAATCAAGCCAGTGGGAGACGTAAGCAAACTGGAGCCGCAGTGGGGAGGACCCTTCAAGGTTGTTCAAAAGCTCTCTTCGGGAGCATATTACCTAGAAAATGAGAAGGGAAAAAGGTTGGATCGACCCTGAAGTTCGATCCACCTTCAGCCCTATCGGGCTACCGAGTGAAAGGTGGTGATGTAAATGTAAAACACATCTGACAAGTGGAAGCACATGGTCCTTACCCCGCTCGCAGATGTACCAGACTCTCGAGCTATATTTCCCGCAGCTCGGCCGCTCAATAAGACGCGTGACGTCCGACGCTCCCTGAGTCCTGCCCGACTGTGTGCGCCAATTTCCCCCAGCTCGGCTGCTCAGTAAGACGCGTGGCGTCCCATGCTCCCTGAGTCCTGCTCGACTGTGTGCGCCAATTTCTCGCAGCTCGGCTGCTCAGTAAGAAGCGTGGCGTCCCACGCTCCCTGGGTCCTGCCCGACTGTGTGCGCCAATTTCCCACGGCCTGGCTGCTCAGGAAAACGCGCGGCAGTCCACATCCCCTGAGTCTTGCCCGACCATGTGCGCCAACTCTTGCCTCGCCAGCAAGTTATAAGTGGACCGGCTTCCACGCCCCACTTGATTCAGTGTCTCCGATCGGACGCGTGGCGGCCCACGCTCCTGAGAATCGGCCTGAGTCAGTGGTTGGACTCCCATCTTCTAACAAATCACACTCATCCCCCGGCTCGGTCCTTGGCCCGGTGCAGGGCGACCCACACTCCCCCACTTATTAATCCGCCGAGCGTGCGAAATTCTCGAAGTTCTACGGCAAGAAACATTCCTTAAACATCTGGCTAACTTGGTTGCCCCCTAAGTCGGGCCCAATCGGAAGACGGGCGGCCCGACAGAACCACCCGAAGTCTGCGACTCGGCCATGACGCTGCGAATGGTCTAGAACAATTTCCTTCAATCGATACTTAGGCGCTCTCCCTGCCTCGAATCACTCACTTATGACCGAGTTGTCGGTATGCTTAAGAGTACCTCGTCCCGACACGAGAGTATGAAATCTTCTGGTTCGGGTAGCCCGCAAATATGGAAGACCTAATACCCGCGGCAACCACAAAAACGCGCAATAACTTGAGCCTAAGTAGAGGAGTCCTCGCAGGGGTTAGTAACGCCGTTCGGATTGTTGACTCGCAAACATGGCAAGCATATGCAAAGGAAAAGGTGGCATTTTATTATCAAGGGCGATTACAAAATGGATGCTTAGTCCCTCTCTAGCTAATAAAGATAAAGTGATCAGGCCTCAGTAGTAACCGCTCCTAACTCATGGAGCTCGGCTGGTCTTCTTCGGGGCCTGACCTCGGAGCAGGGAGTCAGTGTAGCCTTTGAGGCGCTGAATGCGCCGTTGGACAGCCTTCAGTACGGACGTTTGAACCTCGTATTTTTGCTTAAGCTCGCTGAGCTCCGCGGCACTAACAGCCCGCTCCTCCTCTTTGGCCTTCAGATCGGCCCGTAGAGTGGAGACGAGGTGATGTGCTTCAAAAAGCTGCGCCCTGAGTATGGTCCACTCCTCAGAATTTCAAACTGACGCCGCCACCTGTTGACAACTGAAGACAAGAGTCAGAAGCAAAGAAAAGATAAATAAAAACAACACCTTTCATGAATTGAAGATCGGTAGGTCAGGCGTAGATGCTCTCGCCGGGGCACAGTTCCCGGGCACTCGCCCGAGCAGAGTTTCCAGGCTCTCAGCTGGACAGAGCTTCAGACTTCTTGTCCAGACCGCTCCTCGAACACAAGTCATTAGCTAGTGCCCAATGAGGGGAGGCACTAGGAGAGACTGGCTCAGGAGAGCTGGTGGCAGCATCCTCACCCACAGAGGCCCATAGCCTGGGAGAGGATGCTCCAGGAGAGCCTCCCCGGACTGGCGTTGGCTGAGATAGGAGGCATATGGTAATAGCCCCTCCAGCAATCGTCGAGCCAGTATTGCCAGCCGGTCGGCGTACGGAACCACTCTGGACCGAATGGCGGCGGATAGTTGGGACACCTCCCTTCGAACTCCCCACTGGCGTGCCCCTCCAAACCCTCCTCAAGGAAGTAGCGGAAGAGGAAGCCCTCGGGAATTGTAGTGCTCGAGGAGACTACCCTCATCGAAAGAGGGCAGACATTAACTCCCTTAGCATAAGAGAACGCTCGAGACAGACTTCCCGACTGCGGAGCGGTAAGCTCGCGAATTGGCGAAGAGAGGGATACCTCGGGGGCAGGAGGAGTGTGCCCCGGAAGGGGGGTCACACGGGAAGACGGTGGCGCCGCGGCAGTAGCTCCTGCAAAAGCCGGCGCCCGGGCTCGCTTCGCTCGACGGGGAGGAGCGGGAGTGCTATGTGGAGATGAGAAGACAGCCGAACGAAGCGCTTGAGGACGAGTTTCCAGCGGAAAGTCGCTCATATCAGAGACCCTCGTACGGGGAGCAGGGCATGTTCTCATTAGTTCCTTCCCCTTATGCGAAGTGCCCTCGCGCGGGGAAGTGGTGGGTTTGAATATCCGGGGCGAAAGAGGTGAATCAGGAGGGAGCATCATCTCGAAGAACTCCCGGTCAATCTCCTCTGAGGGAGAAGAATATGAATCGTCCGAGAGAGCATAGAGCCCTCTTAAGGAAAAAGATTTTTCAGAAGAGTTGGTAGACATGTTGGGAGATGAACGAGGAGTTCGGTTCCACTGGCTTTCTTTGGAAGTGAAGATGGCAAAGGCCGCCTATGTATAGGAGGGGGAAAAATATCTCAGTCGTTCGTGAAAGGTCTCGGTAAACCACAAGATCGGGCGGTCAGTCACGCGAGGGGAAGGCGTTGAGAAGTGTTAGAGCGGGAGTAAATGCGCAAGGGCTGCTCGACTCCCGAGGCACTTATGACCAGTGATGGACGCTTCGCTGCCCGATGCGTCATGTCATCCGAGCGCTGCTCCATCACTCGTTAAAGCATATGTCAGAAATCGAGATACGAATCGCCCCGATGGGACGGGCGTAGAAGGATTCTCGTAAACGGGCCAGCTCCCGTCAATCCCTGGGCTTTGGGCCTGGCCGGTCGCGTGGCGACCCACGCTCCCCGGTTTTCAATGCAACCGAGCGGCCAAACCCTCGTAAGCGGGTCTGACCCCGCTGGTCCCTTAGTTTAACGATTTACACAGTAAGGAAGCATCCCGAGCTGAGCGCTCCATTTGACGATCCTAGGGATCGCTAACAGTTCAACAAAGGGAACATGCCTGAGAGGTTTGAGGGGGAATGAAGAGGTTCCAATCGGCAAGGTAAAAATGTTACCTCGCTCAAAACCCGTCACCCTCACAAGTACACGAAAAAGAAAGGCAAAAAATACGGAAGGCTTGGCCTTCACTTGAATGGCTCATCGGTCACGTTAGGCAAGTCCTCACACATGTCCTCAAGACTCACTGCTGTGGGAGGCAGATCGGGAAGAAGATACCCGTCAAACCTGAGTCGACGGACGATGTTCAGCCCTTGCGGCATCATTACATCCATGAACCGTTTGGCGATTTCGGCCATGTGGGTAGGGGCGTTGATGCACTCAAGCCTGTACTTCTCCCGTCAGGAATCTTCGGTCTCCTTGTAAGATCGGAGCGTCGCCAGCTCCGATCTAGTCGCCTCCCACTCGGACCTCTCCTTCCGCAGCTGCTCAAGCTCTTCCTTCTGAGCTTGTAACAATTGATCTTTGGAGGAGAGCTCCGTGGACAGCGCCGTTATCCTTTGTGACTGGGACAGAGCATCAGCGTCTCTGGTCTCCAGCTGGGCCCGAAGGGAGTCGAGGGCAACTGACGCCTTCTGAAGTTCAGACTTCGAGTGAGCTGACTCGGCCTAGGCTTCTGCTTGTAAGGCTCGTACTTTCCGCTCGGCGTGCTTCAGGGTGGAAAGCCTAATGTTTGCTTGGGAAGTGGCTTGTTGCGCCGTCTCGACTTGGCCGCGCACCACCTCGAGTTGTTCCCCCAAGTGGGCCAATTGATCTTGCAGAGCCCGAACCTCCTCTCGTAGGTTGTTCAATGTGGGCTCGTCAGCAACTAGTTGGGAGTGCGCTAGCTGGGTTTGCAGGCACTTCACCTCCCTTTCGGCCTTAGCCCGTGCTGAGCTCTGGGCTAGGAGAGACATAGAGACGCCGTGACAGTCTCCTACGAACTGCAGAAGGAACACCATTCTTAGGAGTCAGAAATGAAGGGTGCGGTGGAAGACCTAGCTCATCTGTACATACCTGAGTGGCCTTAACGAAAAAGGCATCGGCTTTGTTGCGAGAGCTCCGAAAGTGGAACTCCTCGAACCCCTGTGCATAACGGTCGGCTACCAACCCATACAGGCGCAAATCCTGGTGGTGCTCGGGCAACTCGCCCGGGGGCATCTTTAGGTGACGGTCTGCCCGAGAGGGCACCAAGAGGTGCATCATCAAGTCTTCAGTCGGACCCTCGGCTGAAGGGGCTCCCGATCGGCCGGACATCAAGGTGTCGGAAGTGTTGGAGGCGGCAGAAGGGTTGGCGGGCGATGTGGTGACGGAAGGATCGGCCGCAGCATCGAGGTTGGGGGCAACGGCAGAGGTAATTGCTGGTAGGCAAACGGGGGAGTCTTCAACGGGAATGGCAGCAGGAGAGTCAACAGCAGGGGCCACGTAGGGAACAATGGCCAGAGAAGCAGAGCGAGCTTCTGGCTCGAGAGCCGATCTCTTTTCCTTTTTCCTCTTCTCCAGACGTTTGTTGGAAGAGGAGCACGACGAGCCCCCTGTGGGGGAGGACGCTCGTCGGCGTTTAGAAGGAACGTGTGGTTGGACAGTTGTAGGCGGAGCAGTCTCGGAGGCAGGGGAACTGGCCCCAGTACGGGCGGGGTCAGGATGGCTAAGGCGTCTTCTGCTATAGTACCTCCTCTGGCGGCCAGCATAGAGGTAATCCGAGTCTGTAGCTCGGCCTTATCTAACCTGAAGCCTCCCTTCAGAACCGCGGATAGCAGCAGGGAAACTGTGGAAGTAAAATAGGTTCATGCAGGACTGAGAAATATACCTGGTAGACACCGGGAGACTTACCAGCGTCAGACAGAGAAGGGGCGGGACTCGGGCTAAGACCGAAGGTGGAGAGAATCCTCTCCTTTAGCAGAAGTCCGCCATGGAAGTGTCGGCTCTCCAGTTCGGCGGTGACGTTCAAGTAGGTGGCGGAAGCGCGATAATGTCTAGGGAGAGTCTCGGAAATGAGCCTGCTACAGACTCGGATCACCAAAATCCTGGTGAGTGAAGCCAGGTCCTAGTGAGTGAAGCTAGGTTGGATGAAATCCTGGCTTGGAGGGTCAGGTCCCTAGCTTAGAGGGCTAGGGTGGATGAAATCCTAGCTTGGAGGGCTAGGTTGAGTTCCTGGATCGGCCTGGTGACCGATCAGGGAAGTTGGCACGCTGCTCCTTAGTGGATCGGTCTGGTGACCGATCCAGCGATGACTGATCGGTCTGGTGACTGATCGGCCAGACCGATCAGGGAGCACACAGTGAGGTTGGGAACCTACTGTGTGGCTCATGATCGGTCTGGTGACCGATCAGGGAGCGTGCGGTTCACCCGCTGTTTGGCTCTTGATCGGTCTGGTGACCGATCAGGGAGCCCACAGTAGGGTTGAGTTCCCCTGCTGCTCTGCTCTGGATCGGTCCAGTGACCGAGCAGGGAGCATCCAGTAAGTTTTGGGAACCTTACTGATCTGCTTCTGATCGGTCCAGTGACCGATCTAGATCACTGTACAGATCGTTCCGGAGAACGATCCAGTGTCGCGGACTCCGTCTTATAACCGATCAGGCTGGAGCCTGATCGGTCAGGGAGCTAACTGATCGGTCTGGTGACCGATCAGGTCACAGCCTGATCGGTCTGGTGACCGATCAGGCCTGTGTCGCCGTGAAAGATGGGAGTCCTAGCAAAGCGGTGGATCGGTCTGTTGACCGACCCACGAGCCATGGATTGGTCCGGTGACCGATCACTTTAATTCAAAATGCACTGTCAGACGCTCTGAACGCGTCTGAACGAATCTGATTCTCTGCGCTTACTCACTGATACTTGATTTTCTGATTGATATGCTGTGCTAATGCTCTGATTAAGTGTGCAGGTGACAGGGAAGGATTCAAACACTCAAGGAGGGTCAATGGAGGTCTTTCCTTGGAGCAGATTTGTCCATTTGCCATCTCAGGTTGCAACGGCTGGAGCTGCAGACTGGAGCTGCTGATTGGAGCTTGTCTGAGGGAAGCTCAGGGAGAGCTCAGTGGTAGCTGGCGTTGGCAGGTGAGCAGCTGGAGGCTGCAGTGAGATGGTGTCACCTGGCGTTCAGTGGAGAAACAAAAGGAGCGTAGCGGAGAAGAGCAGTAGAGGTGGTTGAGTTTTTGCTATGAAGTGTTCTTGCTGCGCAATCGTTTTCTCCACACTTTGCTTGTGCGATTTGCTGTTCCATATTCTTGAGCAAGCAACTGTGATCTCTGTGGCAACCATCATCTACTTGGGCACTTGAAAGAAGGAACAAGAGGCTTGAGTCCATCAGCGAGAAGACACGAAGAAGGGTGTTCTTGCGTGAGATCTGCGCTGGGTGGAGCTCAGGAGAAGCTTGTTGTGTTCTTGTCTATTCTAAGTGCTAAGTAAGATCTTTCTTGTTGTTTCATTGTGCTTAAAACTCTATCTTTATTGAAACGCTGTGGAGAGGTTACTCCACCGAGAAGGAGGTTGCTTACTATCCGGATTTTCCGGGGCTTGATCTGCCGATGATCAAGGGATTGCCCACCTTACGGGCACGCCAAGGAGTAGGGGCAAGTTATCCCCGAACCTTGTAAATCCTCTTGTTAGCGTTCTTGTGTTTGCTCATAGTTTAGGGTTTAGGTTTTTGCAAATACTCTATTTTATTGTGCTTCCGCTGTGCTACTAACGATTGAAGTGCAGAAAATCTCAAAAGCACTAAAGTCTAAGTGTTTGGCTATATTCACCCCCCCCCCCCTCTCTAGTCATCTGAGTTCCAACAAATGGTATCAGAGCTTGGGGCTCTGTACAAGCGGGTTAACAACCGAGAGCTATCATCAATGACGTTGAGAGAAGACTTTAGCACCACTCGTCCACCATTCTTCGATGGAGCAGATTTCCAATATTGGAGATCGAAGATGGAATACTACCTAAAGAGAGATATCAACACTTGGTTCACTGTGAAGGAGGGTTTTACCCCTCCAAAGGATGATAAAGGCAAAGAACTAGAATCATGGCGTTGGTCGGCTGAACAAACACGGAAGAGTGAAGCCGACGCGAAGGCGGTGGTGACCCTACAATGCGGCATGAACAAGGATCAACTCATCAAGGTTGGTCCATTCACAAGTGCAAAAGATTTGTGGAACAAGCTCATAGAACTCCACGAGGGCACCCGAGATTCAAGAATCGCAAAGAGGAACTTATTCCTCAACCAACTTCAAAATCTCTCCATGAAGGAGAATGAAACCGTAAGTGAGTTACATAGCCAATTCAAGGAAGTCCTCAATGGTCTTCATTCTATTGATGAAAATGTCGAAAACCGCGAACTAGTGAGGTATGTGTTGAAAACATTTCCAAGGAATGATTTGTGGTCATCCATGGTGGATGCCTACAAAGTCTCCAAGGATTTATCAATTGTTAAGTTAGATGATTTGTTTTGTGAAATGGAATTGCATGAAATGGCTAACAAAGGCCCCAAGGAGAAGGGGATTGCCTTAGTTGCAGGGGACCGATCTAACAAGAAGAAGAAGAAGAAGGAAGTCTCCGAGATGACAAATTTTATGAGAAGGATGATGAGAAGGGGTCGACACTTTAAGGGTAAAGGTAACCCTAATAAAGCTAAAGTTGATAAGACTAATGTTTCTTGTTATGAGTGTGGTAGGAAAGGGCACTTCAAGAGTGAATGCCTAAAGCTAAAGAAGAAGAAGAAGAAATCCAAGAAGAAAGAGGAGAAATCAAAGAAGAAGAAAAAGACCTTGAATGCCACTTGGGATGAATCCTCATCTAGCTCATCCGATGAAGAGAAGGAGGAGAAGAGTACACGCCATGTAGCACTCATGACATTAGAGGATCAAGAAAGCAGTGATGAATCTTCCGACTCCTCAAACGTGGCTTCATCATCTTCGGATGATGAAGAGGTAACCACTCCCGAACTTGAGAAATGTTATAGAGCAATTGCATGTTTAACCAATTTGTTGAAGAAGTCAAAAAATAAGGTTAAGTCATTGCAATTAGAAGTTGAACAATTGAAATTATCTAGGGATGAGAACATAGATGATTTGCATGTTGAAATGCTAGAAGTTGAAATTAAATCTTTGAAAATTGAAGTTGAACAATTGAGATCCTCTAGGGTTGAGGACATAGATGATTTGCATGTGGAATTGTTAGAGGAAGAAAACAAATCATTGAAGAGTGAAGTTGAGAGACTCAAGAATATTCTTGAGAAGTTCTCAACAAGCTCAAAAACCTTAGACATGATTTTGAATGCCCAAAGGGCAGTCTTTGTGTCCTTAATGTCTAGGACTGGTGTTAAACCACTTAAGTCACTCAAGGTTTAAAAGAAAGTTGTCAAGGCATGGGTGCAGGGGGAGCATCTATCAACTTGGTTCGTTGATAGTGGGTGCTCCAAACACATGACCGGGGATAGATCATTGTTTACTACCCTTCAAAGAAAAAGTAGAGGTAATGTTTCATTTGGTAACAATGGTAGCCTTAAGGTCATAGGAATAGAAGACATTCAAATATCCAAATGTCTTAGAATTAAGAATGTCCTTCTAGTCAAGGGGATGACATTTAATCTCCTAAGTGTCAGTCAATTGTGTGATGCGGGTTACACAATTGATTTTCAACCAAGTCAATGTCTAGTTAGACAACATGACAACTTTGACACGGTACTAGTAGGAACAATAGTAGATAATATTTATCAAGTTTCATTTAAAAGTGCTACTAATGCTTTTGCTAAGTGTCTCATGTCAAAAGAAGAGGAGTCCACCCTTTGGCACCGAAGACTAGCACATGTGATCATGAAGAACATCCGAAAGTTGGCCAACAAGGGATTGGTTCGTGGCTTACCAAGCATCAAGTATGAAAAAGACAAACTTTGTTATGCATGTCAAATAGGTAAGCAAACGAAATCTGCACATAAAGGTAAAAATGCTGTAAGTACATCTACCGCATTAGATTTACTTCATATGGACTTATTTGATTGTAGCACCATCATATCATTGAATGGTAGTAGATATTGCTTTGTTATCATTGATGATTTTACTAGATATACATGGACTTATTTTCTAAAATATAAGGAATAAACCTTAGATGTTTTCATTTCTTTTTATAGAAGAGTTGAAAATGAGAAATCATCAACCATTAAGACAATTAGAAGTGATCATGGAGGTGAATTTCAAAACCAACGATTTTTAGAGTTTTGTCAAGATAGAGGGTATAGACATGAGTTCTCCACTCCTAGAACACCACAACAAAATGGTGTTGTAGAGAGGAAGAACTGTGTCTTACAAGAAGCTGCACGGAGCATGCTAAATGAGTACTCACTACCGAGTTACTTGTGGGCCGAAGCTGTAAATACAGCTTACTATGTGCAAAATCGAGTCCTCATTCATAGATTTCTGGGTGAGACTTCCCATGAACTTTGGTTTGGGAAACCACCTACGGTTAAACATCTTAGGGTGTTTGGTTGTAAGGTGTTTATCCTAAACACCAAGGATCACCTTGAAAAGTTCACGGCAAAAGCTGATGAAGGAATACTGGTTGGGTACTCCCAAGTTAGCAAAGCCTACCGGGTCTACAACAAGAAATCTAGATTGGTTGAAGAGTCTTCTGATGTGATTTTTGAAGAAATTCCAAAATCAAATGATCAATCAGAAAATATAGAAGGAGTTCAACTCAAACTTAGGAGACTAGGTTTGAGTGAATCTCCAAGTGTTGTTGATGGTGATGAGTCTGATGACGGTGAGCCTAGACAACCCATCGATCAGTCGGATCCTGAGGCTGAGCCGGTGTCTAGTGAAACAATTCATGAAGCACCACCAACACCAAGGCAAACTAGATTAGCCTCTAGTCATCCCCATGACCAAGTCGTTAGAGACATCCATCATGGGGTTATGACTAGATCATTCTTCCGGAATGAGGCTAATGAAGTTGCCTTAATTTCCGAAATTGAACCTAGAAAAATTGATGAAGCATTAAATGATCCCGATTGGATCATTGCTATGCAAGATGAACTATGTCAATTCGAAAGAAGTCAAGTATGGGACTTAGTCCCTAGACCCAAGAAGACCACCATAATTGGAACCAAATGGGTTTTCAAAAACAAATTGAACCATAAGGGAGAAATCATTAGAAACAAGGCACGCTTGATAGCCAAGGGTTACAGTCAAATTGAAGGTCTTGATTATGATGAGACTTATGCTCCCGTGGCACGATTAGAGTCCATCCGATTGATGCTTGCATTTGCAGCTCATCGTGGTTTCAAATTATATCAAATGGACGTCAAATCGGTCTTTCTAAATAGTTTAATTAGAGAAAAGGTCTATGTCGAACAACCATCGGGGTTTGAGAGTACCGAATTTCCAAACCACGTGTTTAAACTCAAAAATGCACTTTATGGCCTTAAACAAGCACCCCGAGCTTGGTATGAGCGGTTGTCGACATTCCTAATTGAAAAAGATTTTGTTAGAGGCCAAATAGACCCTACACTATTTTTACGGAGAGATGGTGATAATATTTTTGTAGCCCAAGTATATGTCGATGACATAATTTGTGGCTCAAACAATAAGGGCTATTTAAATGAATTTATTGGACACATGGAGAGTGAATTTGAAATGAGTCTGATGGGAGAGTTGACTTTCTTCCTTTGACTTGAAATCAAGCAAACTCGTGATAGTATCCATGTGCACCAATCAAAGTATACTCAAGAAATGCTTCGAAAATTTAACATGAGTGATTCAAAGGAGGTAACTACTCCCATGGCTACGAATACAAGATTAGACAATGATGAGAGTGGTAAACCCGTTGACTTGACTTAATATCGAAGCATGATAGGTAGTTTGCTATACCTCACAGCTAGTAGACCTGATATACTATTTGCTGTAGGTATGTGCGCTAGGTATCAAGTTTGTGCCAAGGAATCTCACTTAATCGCTGTTAAGAGGATTCTGAGATATCTTAAAGGCACAACTGGAGTCGGTCTTTGGTACCCCCGTACCGAATCTTTTGATCTAATTGGCTATACCGATTCCGACTACGCTGGATGTAAGTTGGATCGGAAAAGCACAAGTGGGGGCTGCCAATTCCTAGGTTCATCCTTAGTTAGTTGGTCAAGTCGGAAGCAACATTATGTTGCTCTCTCCACGACCGAGGCAGAATATATTCCTATGGGGGAGAGTATATCGCAATTGTTGTGGATGATTCATACTCTAAAGGACTATGGATTGACTTACAAAGGTGTGCAAGTGTTATGTGATAACATTAGCACAATTAACCTAACCAAGAATCCAGTCCACCATTCTAGGATAAAGCATGTTGAAGTGCGTCACCACTTCATTAGGGATCATGTTGCTAGAGGAGATGTGGTACTCTCATATGTAGAGTCTAAATCGAATTTAGCGGACATTTTCACTAAATCACTCCCCGAAAATGAGTTTAGCTTCTTAAGAAGAGAGTTGGGAATGTGTCGCGCTTCATAGGATCAAAATACATTCAAAACCCTTTATGATCATTTCGAAATTGTTGAGTAGCATTTGGGTAACTTGGGGACATCTCACACAAACTATAAGGATTAACAAAATGTTTTTGTTTGCTAGATATGGGGTGAGATGCTAGGATCAACTAAATTTCTCAAAATGTCAATGCATCCCTTGAGAAACTAAGTTAACGAGATAAAAATCACTTTGGTGACCAAGTATGGGGAAAACCAATGCATAACATATGTGTATTTGGCTCCATGATCATACTTGGACATTCCAATCAAGGAAACTTGATTGGATACTTGAATTTGGCGCAATCTTGTTTGAAACTACTTAAATGTTTGTTGATTGAGTTTGACTCTATTTGAGTGGAGCAAAGTGTTTGTCAAAATTATAAGGACCTTTGATCCTTGTTCAGGGGTCAATTATAGTCATGGGAACACTTCCAAGATCGATATCTTTCATCAGATCTTATCAGAATTCGTTTGGAAATCTGAAACTGAAAGTTTCAGATCGTATCAGGAACCCTGATCGGTCACTGGACCGATCGGGAGTATGGCTGATCGGTCCCCGGACCGATCTGGCTCTCTCCTGTGGTGATCGGTCCACAGACCGATTAGAGGGGCCACAGAGACTTTGCGAAATTCTGACTAAACATTCTGTGCTAGCCTGGATCGGTCCCCGGACCGATCTGGCACCCTGTGGTGATCAGTCCACAGACCGATCAGGGGGTTTCCAGAATATCATCCAACCCTACTGTTCGCTTCCTGATCGATCAGCCGATCGATCAGGAGCCTGCCTGATCGGTCACCCGACCGATCAGGACCAGGCCAGTCCGATGAGGCCAGAGCCTGATCGGTCTGGGCGCTATCAGATCGAACGGTGATCCGTTCAATCGCAATAAAGTTTGGTTGGTGGACCGATCCACCAACCGATTTAATCACGTATTCTCTTCACTTCCCAAGCCCTAGCCGACCCAAACTCCTCAACGCCGAAACCCTCCTTCCTTCTTTGCGCGTGCGATCTCCTCTCTACTTGCTGTGCGTGAGTTCCTCCTGTGACCTCCTCTGCGAGTGTGTTTTCCTTCTTCTGCACGAGAGTTCTTCTTCTTGCTGTTGGTGTTGTTGGCAACTGATTGGTGAAAGCTTGTCCCCTGTGGTGCGACTCTCTCTTGCGCAAGTTTCTTTCTCCAAACAAATCGACAATGGCACCTAAGTAAGCATTTTTGGTTAGTTTTTTTTTTCTTACAAATCAATTCATAGATTATGAGTTTGTGTTAATCAAACTTTTATCTTGTGGTGTTTGCCGTGACCTTGCCTATGCCATGACCTACATCTCTTTATTATTTGTCTTTTGATCAACTCTTACCTTTGTGATCATTTGTTTGTATCGACTTGGTGTCGTGACTGTATCTGACCCCACTGATTCAATCAAATCTTGTGCTCTTGATCAAACTTATGTGTTCTCTTGATTATTCTACCTGTGATCAAATCTTGGGTCTTTGATTAAACCTATGTTCATATGATCAATTCAATCTTGCTCATTTGATATAAACTATTTTCATGATCATTCCAATCTTAAGAAAATCATCTATGGGAAAAGAACCAGTAGAGGGCAGCTCGAAGGGCAAAGCCCCTTCTTCATCCGCACCCTTCCGAAGGCCTCAGCCTTCTTCCAGTTCTCGTTTTCCCAATGTTGCCTGCGAGCAGGCATTTCAGTCCAGGACCTTTAAGTTGCTCTTCTGCCGATCAATTGATGTTCCCTTTCTATCCGAGCACTGCCCCTCCATCATGGAGATAGTCACCTTCTACAACCTTGGTTTTCTCCTCTCTCTTGAGAGGACCATAAATTATGACCTTGCCTCGGAGTTTTACAACAACCTTCAAATTCATCACCCGCGTAGCAAAGAGAAATCTCGATTTCTCTTATGAGATTCTAGCGGAGTATCTGGGCGGTCGACGATCGCCTAACCTGTATTCGATCTATCCTGAGCTCCCTGATCCTCTGTTGGCACCTTTTGCGGACGTTACTCCTGATGACATCTATCAATATTTCTTTGGTCATCCCCGTCCAGCTGGTCTTGATGAGTTGGGTCCTAATTTTTCAACGTTTGCAGCACTCCGTCTCTCTCCTACCGATTACATCTTGTTCAAGATTATCACAAACTGTATCCTGCCAATCACTTCCAAGCCCTTAGCCGAGATCCGACCCTATCATTGTCTAATGCTTTACGGCATGCACCGTTGCATGGACTTTGATATTATGGAGAGTATTTTTCAGTCCATCTTATCCTATCGAGAGCCGAGCTGACGCACTGTCTACATGCCTTTTGGTCATGTCATCACCTACTGGCTTATGTCAATAGGTGTTGATGTCACCAAGGGCAGGACAGTGCCCATGGTTAAACAAGATTGCAGGCTTGGCCGGCGAGCATTTGCCAAGTCCGGCATCATTATCGGGGACCATGATCGGGCTTTAGTTTGGAAGGACGGAAGAGGTCTTAGTGAGCTACCTGGGGGAGGTCCACATTTTCAGGCACCAGCCGATGCTGCTATACCTCAGGAGGCTCCCGCTGCTGCTGCTGCTGATTACGATTATGAGCCCGAGTCAGATCTGCGCTGGCAGCTCTCAGAGCTGGAACAGACCATCCAGCATGATTTTCATTTGCAAGAGATCTATCGCGAGGAGGTCCGCTCACAGTTCCGATCCATCGATCGCAGGCTGACCGCGGTGGAGTCTGATGTCTCCGGGACCCGTACGCTGCAGCAGACTTGGTACGATGAGTGACGCCGACATATATTTCCTGGGGATGCACCTTCTGGTAGTGCTGCACCTGAGTCTTTTGCTCATGATGATGACACGATAAGCGACCCTATGCATACTGACCCTCCTGCTGACGATTGACTGTACTATGCTCTTGATTGGTGATTTCTGACTATTTGACGGCTCTGTCCGTCCTGACTTTTGCCTGTTATGGCGTGATGTTGACTTGGATGCATTGGTATGCATCTATTTATTTGTCTGATTTTGATGTATGATGCACTGGAATTTTTAGGCTATGTTTATGCCTCGCTTCTATGACTAGTTTCTGCTTATGCTTCATTCATCTGATTATGCCTTGCCATGACTCATTGTTGGCTTATCTGATTATTCATGAAATTGCTATCGTCATGGTTGCCTCGTTATAAATTGCTATGCTTTATTGATCTTCCTTATCCATATGATATATATGCTTGCTTTGCCATGCTTTATATGATTGCTATGATTATGCTTGTGATGCCATATTCATATGATGCATGTGATTGCTATATCTTGGTCTATCTTTTTCACATGATGTCATATGCTTTCAAAATCAAATCATACCTTTGTTGTTTTGGGAGACCCCTAGGGTTGAGGAGGAGTATGTTTAAACTTAACAACCCTTCTAGACCCTTTTCGATGTTTGCCAAAGGGGGAGAATGTGGTTGGTCAAGTTTAGAATGATCATGTTGTACGGGGAGGATCCTGATTCCCCTAAGATTCTGAAATTTGAGAAAATTGATTGAGAATACCTAAACCTAAAATCGGGTTGTCAAACAACAAAAAGGGGGAGATTGTTGATGCAGTCTGACCCTGATTGTTGTTTTGGTGTTGACACCGATTTTAGTTTAGGTTGATGATTATGATTATGATTAAGTCCTGATCGGGGATTAGGCACTAGATGTGGAAAAATCCTAACCTGAAGGGTTAGGTGTGGAAAAATCCTAGCTTGGAGGGCTAGGTGTGGAGAAGTCCTAACTCGGAGGGTTGGGTAAAAAGTCCTAGCTTGAAGGGCTAGGTGAAAAGTCCTAACTTAGAGGGTTAGGTGAAAAGTCTCAACTTGGAGGGTTAGTTGAAAAGTCCTAGCTTGGAGGGCTAGGTGGTTGAAATCCCGGTGAGTGCAGCCGAGTCCCGGTGAGTGAAGTCGGGTGACCAAAATCCTGGTGAGTGAAGCCAGGTCCTAGTAAGTGAAGCTAGGTTGGATGAAATCCTAGCTTGAAGGGTCAGGTCCCTAGCTTAGAGGGCTAGGGTGGATGAAATCCTAGCTTGGAGGGCTAGGTTGAGTCCCTGGATCGGTCTGGCGACCGATCAGGGAAGTTGACACGCTGCTCCTTCATGGATCGGTCTGGTGACCGATCCAACGATGACTGATCGGTCTGGTGACCGATCAGGGAGCACACAGTGAGGTTGGGAACCTACTGTGCGGCTCCTGATCGGTCTGGTGATCGATCAAGGAGCGTGCGGTTCACCCGCTGTTTGGCTCCTGATCGGTCTGGTGACCGATCAGGGAGACCACAGTAGGGTTGAGTTCCCCTGCTGCTCTGCTCTGGATCGGTCCGGTGACCGATCAGGGAGCATCCAGTAGGTTTTGGGAACCTTACTGATCTGCTCCTGATCGGTCCAGTGACCGATCTGGATCACTGTACAGATAGTTCCGGAGAACGATCCAGTGTCGCGGACTCCGTCTTATAACTGATTAGGCTGGAGCCTGATCGGTCAGGGAGCTAACTGATCGGTCTGGTGATCGATCAGATCATAGCCTGATCGGTCTGGTGACCGATCAGGTCATAGCCTGATCGGTCTGGTGACCGATCAGGCCTGTGTCGCCGCGAAAGCTAGGAGTCCCAGCAAAGTGGTGGATCGGTCTGTTGACCGACCCACGAGCCCTGGATCGGTCTGGTGACCGATCATTTTAATTCAAAATGCACTGTCAGACGCTCTGAACGCGTCTGAATGTATCTGATTCTCTGCGCTTACTCACTGATACTTGATTTTCTGATTGATATGCTGTGCTAATGCTCTGATTAAGTGTGCAGGTGACAGGGAAGGATTCAAACACTTAAGGAGGGTCAATGGAGGCCTTTCCTTGGAGCAGGTTTGTCCATTTGCCATCTCGGGTTGCAACGACTGGAGCTGCTGACTGGAGCTGCTGACTGGAGCTTGTCTGAGGGAAGCTCAGGGAGAGCTCAGTGGTAGCTGGCGTTGACAGGTGAGCAGCTGGAGGCCATCAAATTCGGCGAAATCGTAATTGTGGCGATCTCGACCGGTTCACCGTTCCCCAGGGTATCATTTGATTCAGAACGACGATCAGAGGCTACCGGTGGCTTCCGATTGGCGATCGGACGCATTACCGGGGAGTATGGAACACGGGGACAGGGGGAGTTGGGGACAGAGGATCTCATTTGCTAATGAGTGGTGAATCCTTTGTTGGTTATTCAAACATCTTTGGGTACTTTGACTTATACTCAATCATCCTGATTTCACACCTCTACGGAGATACTTATTTAATATGTCAAAGTATAAATCTCCGCGACTAAAATGACTTAAATACCTCAAGTCGAAGGAATCTTATAATTGAGTTACAGTAAGAGCTTCATTGATATATCCATGGCCGGTGGGAAACTTCTGTGAGGCCGCGCCAGTCGCCCGAGGTTAGAAAAACCTCGTTAATCATTTTTTTCATTGATATATCCATATATGTATAATGGCAAAAGGCGATTCACTTGCCCCTCGCGCCCTCGCCAACCCGTCCCAGGGCCAACACGAAGGAGGTAAATCACCGGGGCTACTAGCCCGGATGTTGTGGCTAGTGCGTGGGGAGGGCGGACACATTGGCTTGCCAGGTTTTGACCCTCAGATCTCATTATGACAACACTCAGGCACTAACCATCAGTTCATCCCGTGGTTCTATCCATATATGTATAGAGCCATATAAAGAGTTATAACATATCACTTCAATGAACTAATTACCATAACTAACATCCATATTTAACTCTTGACATCCTAATGTCTCTAGCTAGTGCGGAACAACTGCTTGGTTAGACGAAGGACTATAACCCGTGTTAGTCTTGTAAAATTGATGATGTCAGAACACATTAATTTGTCAACTAGGGAAGATTTCAATACATCTAAATTTACACATATAGAGACGCTCATTAGTTGTGATCAAATCACAAGTGCTAGCATGCTATGGATCATATTACAGGCATTAAGTGAGTGGGTTTAACATCCAATCAAACGCATATAGATTGTGTACTCAAATAATAAACATTTATTTATCTAACAAATAATACATACCATAAGGTGGTTGTCTTAGGAGAACTCTCACATATTACACGATGACTTTTTGTATAAGGATGTCAGATACTTAATGAGGTACTTTGCACCCGTTAGAAATTGATCCTAAACTTTATTAGAACAATCACTCATGTAATTAAAAACTATGTCGACTCGTGAAGGCATATCTCTCAAATCAATGGATCACACACTTATCACGATGATAATATTACTGTGCTAAAGTAATTAAAACATGTCTCAGATACAGCGCAGCAGCAAGTTCTAGCACTCAAGATTCACAAGAAATTCGCCATCGTAGCTAGTCAAAGCCTGAGCATGTGGGCTACTGGACCACTAAGCCACACGCACTACCAGATTTAGCTAGTGAGTGAACTAGGGGAAGGTCGCTCATCCCAACTCTTAGCCGGGTCGTAAGACGTATATACATAGATTATAAGATAATAATAATACTTAAAACATTGCAAACATTTTAATTCTATCATTTATCCTCTAATAGTTAGCTTTCTATTTGCATTTGCCGAGGTGGTTGGGGGCATAGTTTGTAGGATTGAGGTCTCATGCAAGATTGCTATGAGTCAAAATTAGATCGGTCTAAATTGGATCACAGAATCATACGATCCAATCAGATATCGTTAAAGTTTAATTTAATATTTGATATACAAATCATCGTGATCAAGGCTAAATCAATTTTATTTTAAATCAAATTAATGATAATAATATTAATGATAATAAGAAGTTGACAATGATATAAGCTGATAATAATATTAATGATATTTTATTATAATTTTTGAAATTTATAAAAAAGTTATATATATTTAAGAGGACAATTCGAAAAAAGTCTATTTATATTTAAATTATGTTAGGATGGATTGAATTAATTAATTAAATTTTTATTAAAAACTTAATGTTTTTTATTCACGAACGCTTTATTCTACCAGAAAGAAAAATTAAGCAGTCTCGATGGCCCTGTGCGAATCTAACGGGATACCTTTGAGATTTGTTCGACATCAATCATAAGAAAACTCCAAGGGCAATAAGTGTAAAGTTGGGTCAATGGTCTAATTGGATACCATTGGTCTCTGTTCAACACCAAGGACAATAAGTGTAAAGCTGGGGCCATTGATATGATATGATATATCATGGAGCTCTGTTCATAATAATTTTTGAAACCCTAGCCAAATAAAATATTAAAGACTTTAATATTTTTTAATAAATATTAATTTTATAATATAAAAATTATTTGGTGATAAGTAATAAATTATTATAATATTTGGCAATGATAGATCCTTCTCTGAAATTCGATATTGACAAAAATTTCATATAGCGAGCTGTATTTTTATTAATTTTAATTTTGTTAAATTATTAATCAAATTTATATAGACAAAAATATTTGGTTGGTAAACATCAATGACTATTTATATATATAAAAATGTGCATAGGGTCAAAGACAATAATAGCAGTATAAAATTGATAATGAAGAGAAAAAATATTGAGGAAAAAATAAAATTAGAGAAAAATAATAATACAATATTAAATATGATTTTGATTTTTAAAAGTATTTCTTATATAAAAAATTAATTATTAGTCAGTATAATCAATAAATATTTTTAATTTATTAATCAAATATAGTTTTGGTCGTAAAATAATTTTTTATCAATAAAAAAATAAAAATTATAGATCAAATTTTAATAGAAATTAAAAATAAATTACCAACCAAATCTATTGAAAACCTTGAATATTATCATTGAATCTAACTTGTTGAGCATGATCAAATTTGTAGAGTGTAAGTTACAGACTCCCGACCTAAGACTGCTAAGCGGTAGACTCTAAGTTACAGACTCTAAATGCAGACGTCCAACCTGAGACTCCCGAGCTGGAAAGGAAGAAAGAGTTGTCAAGACCTCAGTAATATAGTTTTCTTAAAATAGATTTGTCTTCTTCCGACTGTACTTCGAGATTATGATGGGTGTTCGTTTCCCATAATGTCTGAAGTTATCGAATTCCCCATGAACATCTTCTCTCCACTAATTTTTTCAAAATTATGGAGCAGTTCTTTATTACAGCATACATTTCTGGTGGCTCCAGTATCGATCCACCATTGTCACGGGTTTGAACCCACCATGTTCAATTCAGAGACCACGACACAAAAGTCTTCCATTTCTGGTTCCTCGTTCAGGTTGGCCTCATGCTTCTTCTTCGGTTTCTTGCATTCCGAAGATTTGTGGCCAACTCGGCCACAGTTGTAGCACTTCCCAGAGAACTTCATGGCGATGCCTCCTCTGGGTCTCAGCTTGGAAGACTTAAAATTCTTCCGTTTCAAGCTTTGTCCGTGCTCGACCATGTTGGCTTTCATAGTAGCCTGAGAGAACATATTTCTCTCTAAACCCTTATTGTCTTCTTCGATGCGAAGTCTAACAACGAGTTCCTCCACGTTCTTCTCCTTCCACTTTTGCTTCAAGTAGTTCTTAAAATCCTTCCAGCCGGGGGGTAGCTTCTCAATGATGGCTGCTACTTGGAAGGTTTCACTCAGAGTCATACATTCTGAGTGGATCTCATGTAAGATCACCTGAATGGAGTCCCTTTATTCTCCACCTCACTTTCTACTCACTAGAAAGTCCCAATATGAAACTAAAGTCCCACCACCTCCCTTTCCATTCATACTATATATCCTACAGTAGCTAGTCAAAAGTTGAGCATGTGGGGTACTGGACCACTAAGCCACACTCACTACCGGATTTAGCCAGTGGGTCCAAAAAAAAAAAAAAATGAAACCGCCACCTTAGCTAGTGGGTGAACTAGGGGAAGATCGCTCATCCCAACTCATAGTCGGGTGTATATACCTAGATTATAAGATAATAATAATATTTAAAACATTGCAAACATTTTAATTATATCATTTATCCTCTAATACTTAGCATTCTATTTGCGTTTGTCTGGAGGGTTAGGGGCATAGTTTGTGGGATTAAAATTATTAATAAAGTTTTTTTATAAAATTTTTTAATCCCGGACGATTAATTTAGTCTCATAAAAATTTTCTATCGACCGTCAGGGTAAATCGAAAAGTGGTTACAGTGAACGGTCTAGAAGTTTAGCGTCTCAGGGTTTACGTCCCATTTGGAAAAAAGATTCTTATAAAATACGCCGTAGTTGAGATCGAACCGCAGATGACTAGGATGATAATTAATTATCCTTCCGCTACACTATAACCTCGAGGGCTAGTTTGTAGAATTAAAATTCTATGCAGGATTGATTTAGGTTAGAATTAGATCCATCAAAATTGGATCATAGAATCTACGATCTAATTAAATATCATTAAAGTTTAATTTAACATTTGATATGAAAATCATCCTCATCAAGACTAAATCAATTTTATTTTAAATCAAATTAATGATAATAATATATAATTAATAAGTTGACAATAATATAAGTTGATAATAATATTAATGATATTTTATTATAATTTTTAAATTTATTTTTTTAAATATATATATATATATATATATATATATATATTTAATAGGACAATTCGAAGAAAGTCTATTTAAAATATGTTAGGATGGATTGAATTAATTAATTAAATTTTTATTAAAAACTTACGCTTTATTCTACCAGAAAGAAAAATTAAGCAGTCTCGATGGCTCCTGTGCGAATCTAACGGGATACCTTTGAGATCTGTTCGACATCAATCATAAGAAAACTCCAAGGGCAATAAGTGTAAAGCTGCTGGGTCAATGGTCTAATTGGATACCATTGATCTCTGTTCAACAACAAGGACAATAAGTTTAAAGCATTGATATGACAGGATATATCATGGAGCTCTGTTCATATAATTTTTGAAACTACAGCCAAATAAAATATTAAAGACTTTAATATTCTTTTAGTAAATATTAATTTTAAAATATAAAAATTAATTGGTGAGAAATAATAAATTATTATAATATTTGGCAATGATAGAACCTTATCTGAAATTAGATATTAACGAAAATTTCATATACCTAACTATATTTTTATTAATTTTAATTTTGATAAATTATTAAACATATTTATTTAGAAAAAATATTTAGTTGTAAACATCAATGACTATTTATATATATATAAAAATGTGCATAGGGGCAAAGACAATAATAGAAGTATAAAATTGATAATGAAGTGAATAAATATTGAGGAAAAAATAAAATTAGAGAAAAATAATAATACAATATTAAATATGATTTTGATTTTTAAAAGAATTTCTTATATAAAAAATTAATTATTAGTTAGTATAATAAATAAATATTTTTAATTTATTAATAAAATATAGTTTTGGTCCTAAATAATTTTTTATCAATAAAAAAATAAAAATTATAGATCAAATTATAATAGAAAATAAAAATAAATTACCAACCAAATTCAATATTATCAATGAATCTAACTTTTTGACCATCATCAAATTTACATAGTATAAATTATAGAATCCCTATATAGACTCTTAATCGATGACTCTTGAGTTGTAAATTCTTGATCTGTAGATTTTAAGTTACAAACTCTAAAAGTGAAGACTTTCGACCTGAGACTCTCGAGCTGGAGAAGAAGACAATGTTCCTTAAAATAAATTCGTCTTACTCTGACTATACTTCGTGATTACGATGAATATTTGTTTTCTATGATACAATAGTGGAATAACATATGCAACCAAACACTGATTGTACCTAATCACTATCATGAATAATCCACCAAATGGGAACACATACAAAATTTAAGAAACGAATGTGCGGAAGAAAAGTTTTACTGTTTAGCTCGCATGGCCACTTAATTTTTGCATACTTTTGATTATTATTTTATCGGCTCCAAAATTTATTTAACTATTTTTCTCTCCTCCTTCCAATTTCCAAACTATTAATAAAAAAAACACAACCACAAAAAATGACTTGAATCAAGTGGTGAAAAATGAGTTATTCTCCTTCGATTTTCATCATTTAACCGGCAATTTCCTTAAATTTGATTCATGAGCTATGTGTATTCAAACTCATGAAAAGTTTCAGACCAAATTGATCATGACCATCGCCTCCCTTTGAGTTTTCATCATCAACTTTAGCATGCAAAACCATCTCATGACCATTTTGCTTCATTTTTGAGGAGTTTTCAACTAATCCTCGTTTGAGTTTTTTCAAACGCCAGTCAATTATTTATTAATTGATTTATTATTATAGATTTTGAAATTGTACGATTTGAGATAAAATTCGACAACTCTAAAATTATGTCAAATATTTAGATGTAATTATTTGAGTTGCGATAATATTTGGAGATGACGTTTATGAATTTTGAAGTTTAGATTTTTAATCTAAAAATTTGTTATTGTGAATTTTAAAAAAAATAATTTAGTATCAATTATAATCGGCGGTTAGCCCCAAGTAGCTTTGAATCCTAGCTCCGCCCCTAGACTCAACTCCCTACTTATGTGCAAGATCAACACAACTGGAAACTGACTTACAAGAATAATTACAAAAGCTTAAACTCTTACTTCCTCAAAGCTGTTGTTGGCATTGCCGAACAGATTAACTATGTCTGAATCTACTGGAGGGGCATTCATGGAATGCCCATGACAGTTCAGGGATGGGATCGATGAGGCTGTGGCCAGTGGTCTAATTGGATACGATTGAAGTTTCGATTGCACCATTTCAATTTTTATGAATTTTTGAAATTTTAAAGAGTTAAATATATTATATATTATTTATTTTGATTTTTCTAAAAATATTAAAATATAATAAAGAATAATAAAAAAAACCTCCATGTTGGCAATATACGATCATATCAGCAAAAATCATCTATTTGGGATCAAAATTGAATTGAAGAAATTGGAACGGAAAATCATACTAATCCTGTCGCCGAGCGCAGTGGAGCCGCAACCGGATGACGGTGTAGAGATGAGTGACGTGGATGCCGGCGGGATGTCCTCGCACAGAATGACAGCGCCGTGGGGGGTGTCCTCCGACCGAATGGAAGTGGAAGTCGCCTGGTGCACCTTCGACCTGGTGGAGGTGGACCTGCTGAGGAAGATGACCGTTAGCAACCTAGCCGGGAGACGTCCCGGCAAGGCCCTCCGACGGTCAAGTCAGTACTCCGATGAACAGGAATAATGATGCAGTATGTAGACGAGGGGCTTCGCGCGCGTCCCTGATAATGAAGAGGGGAGGGGCTTATATAGCCGTGGAAAAGGACTAAGTCTGACATGTGTCAGGATCTTCTGACAGGGTCAGAGGATATGGTATGGTTATGTCGATTTGAGTTTGACTGGTGTCAGGATCTTCTGACAGGGTCAGAGGATATGGTATGGTTATGTAGATTTGTAACCGACCTTCTTTGTCGTATACCGTTTGTCTTATGTGAGGACAGACAGGTTTCTGTACGCCCCCTACCGGCGTCGCCTGACATCAACGGAGTGGCCGGGTGTGTCAATTCACGAGTGGTGACATCCTGTTGTCTGTATCTGGTGCAGGTGTATTTTGTCTTTACCCCAGGGTGATTCCGAGAGAGTGCCCGAGCGGACACCGGGCCGGCGCGCCCGGATGGATATCAATCATAGGGGTAAAGGACTGCCGGGCGGATGCACTCGGATGAACGAGGCGTGTAAGCCTTAATGTGGCCGGGCGGAAATACCCGGATAGACGAGGCGTGTAAGCCTTAATGTGGTCGGCCGGGTTTGACCGGCCGGATGAACCGCTATTTTTATTCTAACCAGCCGTCTTGAGTCCGACTGGCCGGCGAGGACCCCGGGGCCCGGCCCGGGTGTCAAGCTAGCTACCAGTACAATGACGTGGACCTTGAAGCTGGCCAGGTCGTTTGCCACGTTGGCTGTCCATACGGTGCCAAAGATAGGGCGGGATCAATAGCCTTCCCCTCAAGTCTAGTCGAAGGAGGCGATCAGTCCGACTGACTGGACTACAAGTGTGCGTACAACCATTCTGCGGCCGGGCGCTTTTGCCCTTTTAATATCCGGCCGGCTTAACGCGAGGCTCAACAGCTGGTGCTGTGTATGCCTGCCCTGTCTGGGCGGAAGAAGGTTGTTAGTCGAGAGGGGCGTGGGCCGCCACACACCCGACTCCTTTTTAATGAGGTAGTCCGACTGGATGAAGCATGATAGAGGAGCGTGGGCCGCCACACATCCCAACTAGCCATTGACATGATGAAAATGTCCGGGCGGATAAAGATTCCTGTTCATCGGAGTACTGACTTGACCGTCGGAGGGCCTTGCCGGGACGTCTCCCGGCTAGGTTGCTAACGGTCATCTTCCTCAGCAGGTCCACCTCCACCAGGTCGAAGGTGCACCAGGCGACTTCCACTTCCATTCGGTCGGAGGACACCCCCCACGGCGCTGTCATTCTGTGCGAGGACATCCCGCCGGCATCCACGTCACTCATCTCTACACCGTCATCCGGTTGCGGCTCCACTGCGCTCGGCGACAGGATCACATACGATCATATCCAAAATTCTTAAAATTTAATATAGTATTTAATAATTCAATTTGACATTTTATTAATATTCTCGTTAGAAGAATTTAAATCAAATTGGGAAATGATTTGAAGAGTGAATTTGGGAGAGTGAAAATTATAATGAATGACGTGCAGTTAATGTGTACATGTTCGATCGTCGATCGGACACCACCGGCCGCCTCTGATTGCCGTCCCAAATCAAACTATACCTTGGGAGGACGGTGAACTCGTCAGGATCGCCGGCAACGGTGAACCCATCGAAATCGACGGTCAATGATGCGAGATCGCAATTGTGGCGATCCCCGACGGGTTCACCGTGCCCCCCAGGGTATAGTTTGGTTCGCGGTGGCGGCCGAAGGCCGCCGGTAGTGTCCGATCGACGATCGGACGTCGGACGTGCCGTCGATTAACGATCAAAGTTTTACTGTGACATTCATTTTCACTGTACGTATCATTACTCAATCAAATTAATAATATTAAAAATAATGACAATAATAAGTTCATAATAAGAAATTTTATAGTATATTAATGACATTAAATCAAATTTTATAAAATAATAATAAATTTAAATCAAATTAATGATAATAATATTAGTGATATTTTATTATATTTTTTAAAATTTAAAATAAATTTATAAATATTTCATTGGATAATATGAAAAAAAATCTCTTTAAATTATGTTAGGCTTGATTGATTGAATTAATTAAGTTTTTATTAAAAACTTAATATTTTTTATTCACGCTTTATTCTACAGGAAAGAAAAATTAATCAGTCTCGATGGCTCTGTGCACATCTAACTGAATATCATTGAGCTTCTATTCAACATCAATCATAAGGAAACTCCAAGATATATCATTGTTTAACTCAGGGTCTTAATAAGTTTTGAAACCCTAGCCAAAAAAAATTAAAGAGTTTAATATTTTTTAATAAATAGTAATTTTTAAAAATTAAACTTTTTTATAAATTATTATTAGAGTCATTTAATTTTATTAGCAATTGAAAACAGTCAACTAAGTCATAGTATTAACTTTATTTGTGTCAAATCTCACTTAGTAAAATTTAAAAAATAAAAATTCTTTTTATATTAAACATTCAAACATAATTTTTTTAAAAAAATAAATTTATTGAATGAATAATTTTAATTAAATAAATAAAATTAAATTTCATCAATAAAATCATAATAATAATAATTAATTTAACAATGAGTAATCAATTATTGTAATATTATTAATATAGATTTGAACGAGGAGGCGCGATCAGGGGCAGGTGCAGAGAGGTTTAGCCAAGGGTTGCGGCGTGGTTCTGTCGTCGGGCGAAAACCACAGGGAGAGGAAAACAAAAATGAAAACCAAATGCATAAGTGGTGGTGGCATTTTTGAAAAAAATCTCCCAAATTCTAGTATTTGCAAACCGCTCCCTAAATTAAGGTTTTTATTCATTTTAGTCCTCCAAAATTTCATATTTGACAAGTTGTACGGCATATGATTTATATATATATGAGAAATATAATATTGCACACCTTACGATGCAGATTTTGTAAAAAAAAAAATTATTTTTAAATTTGTTTTTTGTGTGCTTAATATTATAATCCAACTCCTAATTCTTAAAGGTAAAATTTAATTAGTATAATAGGAAGCTTAAAAAAATAAAAAAAAAGACTATATATATATACACACACGAACAAGTTACGTTGAGAAGTAGCATTGAGCAGCTTTGCACACCCAACGTAACATCAATCTTTCTTGTTTATTATTTTTATAATCTCTTGTTATACTAATCAATTTTTATTTTAGGATTTAGGGATTTAATTATGGTAATAAAAAAATTTCGAATGCACATCGGATATGAAATTTTTTTTGAGGTGCTCATGGGTGTGCGGTCGCACCCCATATGTTGCACACCCCGTGACGACCTGAAATTTTTTTCATTTTAATTTTTTACTTAATATTATAACTCAACATCTAAACCCTAAAGATTAAATCTTATTAACATAACTAGGAGTTTTAAAAAAATTAAGGTGTTCACGAGATATGCGACGTAAGAGGCACGATATATCAATGCTATATATGGGAAATATTATGCTGCATATCTTACGTCACATATTCCATCTGTTGGTGTTTGGATGGCTTGAGAGGGGTGGGGGAGGGGGGGTGGGTGAATGTAGCCAGACACATACTTTTGCTCTCTTTTAGAACTTCTCAAGTTTTTCTGCACATAGGGTTAGCGGCAACGAAAACACAGAAAAACAAAGACAAGAACACAAACAGAAATAACAATACAAGATCGCTAACAAGGAGGATTTATAAGGATCGGGGATAACTTGCCCCTACTCCTTGGCGTGCCCGTGAGGTGGGCGATCCCTTGATCGTCGGCAGGTCAAGCCCCGGGAAATCCAGATAAAATAATACCTCCTTCTCGGTGGAGAAACCTCTCCACAGCAGTCTCAACAGAATGATGAAGAATAAAGCACAGAGACACACAAAGACTTACAGAGCACAAGCAGGCGAAGAGAAACGTTTACATGCACAAACAACAACCCAGCACAACCTCGGCAAGAGCCTTCACTCAGCTCTTCCTTGTCTGCTTGCTGATCGCCTTGTCACGAATCCTTCCAAGTGCTCAAGTCTCTCAAGATTCAAAGTATCAGAGTGTATGCAAGAGCTTCAAGATTCAGAGTGATTGCCAAAGGGATGAAGAATATATTCTCTTCTTCGCCAGCTAACACTTAACCTGCTGCCCATCGCCGGTCACTAGACGCTCCTCTGCAGCTCACCAGCTGCTCATCTGCAATAGCCCCAGCTACCACTGAGCTCTCCTGGACTCTCTGAATCCTCTCCAGTCGAGCCCCAAGTCAGCTCCTCAGCCGTTGCCAGCTCGCGCCAAAAGACGTTGTATCCTAGTAAAGGAAAACTGCCAAACCTGATGTAGCAAAAGAACCCAGTTGACCCTCCTTGAGTAATCCTGAGTTACCTGCACACTTAGCAGTTGTTTAGCACAACAAATCAACAGAGAATCAATTATCAGAAGATTAGAGCAGATATCAGTAGTGTTAAGAAGAAAATCAGAATGCGATCAGAAGTCTGACAGCGTATTTGAATTAAAGTTTAGCTACTGATCGATCCATAGACCGATCAGAGAGGACCCTGATCAGTCACCAGACCGATCAGGGTAAGCCTTGAACGATCAGGCTCCAGCCTGATCGGTCCACAGTGAGAAAACTGGGATCGCGGACTTCTTGTGATTGGTCACCGGACCGATCACAGATCGTGGATCGGTCACCTGACCGATCCACCCCTTCGCTGAGGGTTTCCCCAGCTTCCGCAGGCCAAAGCCCCAATCGGTTACCTGATCGATCAGGTTGTGCCCTGATCGGTCTGGTGACCGATCAGGAGCCATCCTGATCGGTCGGGATGAGGAATGTCGCGATATTTGATCGGTCAAGTGCCCGATCCAAGTTTCTCACTGAAACCTACTGACCTCTCCCTGATCGTTCACCAGAACGATCAGAAACCCAGTATAAACATTCTGTTCTCTCCCTGATCGTTCACCAGAATAATCAAGAGCTGAACAGAAGCATTTGGCTCTCCCTCTGATCGTTCACCAGAACCATCAGACTTCTCTGGATCGGTCACCAGACCAATCCACAACAGGGAGTTCGTGCCAACTCCCTGATCGGTCTCCAGACCGATCCAGCTCCGACCAAATCAGCCCTGAGTCCAGAGAACAACCTCCCTAGCCTTCTCTGACTCATTCTGGTCCCAGAGAACGAGCTCACGTGCCCTCTCCGACCAGTACACGCAATGCTCAGTCCCCCGGACCAAGACTTCGTGCCCAACTTCACTCACCGGGACTTCGTTCAACCTAGCTTCCCTCGCTAGGACCTGACTTCACTCACCAGGGTTTCAGTCACCCGGCTTCACTCACCGGGATTTCTATCACCTGGCTTCACTCACCAGGACCCGGCTTCACTCACCGGGACCCGGCTTCACTCACCAGGGTTTCCAATCACCTGGCTTCACTCACCAGGACCCGGCTTCACTCACCGGGGTTTCCGTAACCCGACTTCACTCACCGGGATTTCCGTAACCTGGCATCACTCACCGGGAGTTATGCCCAGTCCCCGACTAGGACTTAAACCAGACTCATCTCATTAACCTAAACTAAAATCGGTGTCAACACCAAAACAACAATTAGAGTCAGACTGCATCAACAATATCCCCCTTTTTGTTGTTTGATAACCCGATTTTAAGTTTAGGTATTTGAAGTCAATTGTAATCACATTTCACTATCGTAGGAGAATCAGAGTCCTCCCCCTACAATAGTTATACTCGTAATCGAATTTCACTATCGTAGGAGAATCAGAGTCCTCCCCCTACAATAGTTATACTTGTAAACATCCTAAACTTAACTAACCAAACTCTCCCCCTTTGTCAAACACCGAAAAGTGTGTAGACTGGTTGTTAAGTTTAAAATTTCTCCCCCTCAAACCAGGGTTTTCCCAAAAACAACAAAGGATAAGAATTTTGGAAAAACATATGAAAAGCATATGAAAAGATACTGCACGATAAGACAGTCATATGCATCATATGAAATAGAATACGACATGAAATAACAATAAACATGAAATAGCCAGTCATATAAGAAATCAGTCAGATAGTCAGATACATCATAAGTCATGGAAGCATAATCAAAATCGGAGTACAAACACAATCAATCCTCAGCAGGTGGGTCGTCAGACTGCATGGGGTCATATGTCGTGTCGTCGTCTGGTAGGAAACACCCCGGGGCAGTGCTGCTGGAGGGCGTAGCTCCAGGAAATGTAGGTTGGTACGGATGACTAGTTGCCTAAACGCGCCACTTAGCAATCCACGCCTCCTGACCGGAACGCATCCCAAAGACCTCGGAATCGATCGTTAGTAATCTGCGGTCGATAGACTACACTTCAGAGCAGATCTCCTACCGCCAGATCTCGGACACATGAAACTCGTGCTGCATAACCTGCTCGAGCTCTGCGACCTGCTAGCGAATATCAGGATCTGGCTCGTACTCGTAGTCGGCTGCTGCGGGCGCCTCGTGATGTCCAGCTGGTGCGGCTGGTACCTGTATGTGTGTGCCCCGAGGTAGCTCTCCTAGACCTCGCCCATCCTTCCATCGAAGGCCCTGGTCCTGAGGTCCAACAATGATGCCAGACTTGGCAAACGCGCGTTTGCCAAGTCGGCAATCCTGCTGAACCATGGGCATGGTCCTGCCCTTGGTCACATCAATACCAACTAACTGAAGCTAGTCAGTAATAACATGACCAAAAGGCATGTAAACCGTGCGACGGCTAGGACTATAGGTCATGATGGAACCGAGAATGCACGCCGTGAAATCAAAATCAAGGAGGCGATGCATTCCGTAGAGCATCAAACAATGGTAAGGGCGGATCTCAGCAAGGGGTTTTGAGGTTATGGGAAGAATGCATTGGGTGATGATCTTGAATAGAATATAATCTACAGGAGATAATCTGAGGGCAGCAAAAGTAGGGAAATCAGGCCCTAACTCATCGAGGCCATTCAGCCTAGGGTGTCCCAAAAAGTGCTCATAGATGGAGTCGGGGGTGACTCCCTCAAACGGAGGCACCAAGGGATCCGGAACCTCAGGGTAGAAAGAATAGAAATTCAGCGATCGTCGAACGCCAAGAAACTCAGAAAAGTTATCGTAGGTAAAATCAAGGTTTGTTTTGGCTACCCGAGTTGTAAATTCTAAACGCCCTCGTGGTCCTAGTTGTAGATTGTTATAGAATTCTGACACAAGATCAAGGTTGATGGTTCTCTCAAGAGTAAGGAAAAAGTCAAGGTTGTAGAAGTCAATAACCTCTTTAATAGAGGGACAGTGCTCATATAGGAAAGACCTATCTATCGATCTACACGGGAGAAGTTTAAACGTTCTATTTAGGAAGGCTTGTTCAAAAGTGACATTGGGGAACCTAGAGCTTGATGAAGGTTGAGGCCTAGCTGATGAAGAGGGGGCTTTTGATCTAGAGGTCCCTTCGGCAGGTTCTTTGCCCTTGGAAGATCTCCTAAGGGTTGGAAATTTTGATCACGACATTTGAATGGATCAAATGAGGTTCACCACAAAGACAATGATCAAAATTAAGATCACGACATAATTATGGGATTGATTAGTGAAGTTTATGGCACACAAAAATTTTGATCAGGAGATGATATGATCAAGAGTACATATGAAGAGTAAAGTCACGGCACAGGCACGACAAGTAAAATGATCAAGTAAAATGAACGATTCGGTTTAATCAGGGAGGTTAAGATCATGGCACGGCAAGGTAATGGCAAACGCACCACAATGTGAAACATGATGATTAGCAGATCATTAGGAAACACAAAAACCACAATAACTGCAAAAATGATAAACACACTCACTTGGGTGCCATAAGTGAGATTGGTTGGATCGGAGAGAAACACTTTCTGAAACCTGCGCAAGAGGGGATCTGAACGCAGGAGATAAACTCAAAGTCTCGAGCAGGAGAGAAGCTCGACAGCTTGTGGAGACAACACAGAGTGCTTCACAGATGGCTCGCTGAGACAACACCGAGGACTGAACTCAAGCTCGCAACAACAGATCTCGCTGAAGACTCAGAACTCCCGCGAAGGAAGAAGAAGAAACGTGCAGACGCAGGAACTCACAGGAAGAAGAGAGGATGCTTCTCAAGTGCGATTTGGAGGAGTCGGCTAGGGTTGAGGAAGAGGAGATGAAGTGGAGACGTGTCTAAACGGGTTGGTGGACTGATCCACCAACCGAAGTTAATGCAATCGATCAGATCACCGTTCGATCTGGGGGTACCCAGACCGATTAGGGAACCTCCTGATCGGTCTGGCTGGGTCTTGATCGGTCGGGTGATCGATCAGGGATGCCCCAGATCGGTCTGCCGATCGATCAGGGAGCGAACAGAGGGTTTGGTGATCCTCACTGATCGGTCTGTGGACCGATTAGGAGAGTGGCCAGATCAGTCAGTGGACCGATCAGGGCCAACACAGAGGGATTTCTGTGGATTTCGCAGAATTGCTTGATCGGTCTTTATGACCGATCAGGCCAACTCCTGATCGGTCAGGTGACCGATCAGGGAGGTCCCTGATCGGTCTACCGATCGATCAGGGATCGAATAGAAGATTTGTGATCCTTCTGTGAGCGCACTGATCGGTCTGTGGACCGATCAGCCCTACACCTGATCGGTCTGTGGACCGATCAGATATCAGAAACTATCGGATACGTTTCAAAAACTCCAGTTTCATACTTTCTTTCGATATCTGATAAGATCAGGTGGAAGTTTATCGATCTTGGAGGTGTTCCCTCGACTAGAATTGACCCCTTAACAAGAATCAAAAGTCCTTATGGATTTAACAACCTCTCCGTTGTAAAAACAAGAACCCAACCAATGAAGTCATAATCAATCAAAACATACATCCAATTTGAAACAAGTTTGTATCAAAATAAGTCTCCAATCAAGTTTCCTTGATTGGAATATCCAAGTATGATCATGGAACCAAATACACATGTATTATGCATTGGTTATCCCCATACTTGGTCAACTTAATGATTTCTATCTCGTCAACCTAATTTCTCAAGGGATGCATTAACATTTTGAGTATTAAGGATGATCCTAGTATCTCACCCCATTTCTAGCAAACAAAAACGTTTTGTTAAACCTTATAGTTTGTGTGAGATGTCCCCAAGTTGCCCAATAATTGTTACCCAACAATTTGAAATGATCATGAAGGGTTTTGTTTTCTTTTCAATCCTATGAAGCATGACACATTCCCAACTCCCTTCGTAAGAAACTAAATTCATTCTCGGAGAGTGGTTTAGTGAAAATGTCCGCTAGGTTCGATTTTGACTCTACATGTGAGAGTACAATATCTCCTCTAGCAACATGATCCCTAATGAAGTGGTGACGCACTTCAATGTGCTTGGTCCTTAAATGGTGGACTGGATTCTTTGTTAGGTTTATTGTGCTTATATTGTCACACAACACTTGCACACCCTTGTAGGTTAATCCATAGTCCTCTAGTGTGTGAATCATCCACAACAATTGCGATACACTCTCTCCCATGGCGATATATTCTGCCTCGGTCGTGGAGAGAGCAACACAATGTTGCTTCCGACTTGACCAACTTACTAACGATGATCCTAAGAATGGGCAACCCCCACTTGTGCTCTTCCGATCCAACTTGCACCCAGCATAGTCGGAATCAGTGTAGCTAATTAAGTCAAATGACTCGGTACGGGGGTACTAAAGACCGACTCTAATCGTGCCCTTAAGGTATCTCAGAATTCTTTTAACGGCAATTAAGTGAGATTCCTTGGCACAGACTTGGTACCTAGCGCACATACCCACAACAAAAAGTATATCAGGACAGCTAGCTGTGAGGTATAGATGACTACCTATCATGCTTCGGTATTGGGTTAGGTCAACAGGCTTACCACTTTCATCATTGTCTAATCGTGTGTTTGTCGCCATGGGAGTGGTTACCTCTTTAGAATCACTCATGTTAAATTTTCGGAGCATCTCTTAAGTGTATTTTGATTGGTGCACATGGATTACGTCTCGAGTTTGCTTGATTTCGAGTCCAAGGAAGAAAGTCAATTCTCCTACTAGACTCATCTCAAATTCACTCTCCATGTGTCCAATAAATTCATTCAAATAGCCCTTATGGTCTGAGCCACAAATTATGTCATCGACATATACTTGGGCTACAAATATGTTGTCACCATCTCTTTGTAGAAATAGTGTAGGGTCTATTTGTCCTCTCACAAAGCCTTTCTCGATTAGAAATGTCGACAACCGCTCATACCAAGCATGAGGTGCTTGTTTAAGGCCATAAAGCGCCTTCTTGAGCTTGAACACGTGGTTTGGAAATTCAGAATTTTCAAACCCCAGAGGTTGTTCGACATAGACCTCATCTCTTATGAAACCATTTAGGAAGGCCGATTTGACATCCATTTGATAGAGTTTGAAACCTCTATACGCTGCAAATGCAAGCATCAATCGAATGAATTCTAATCGTGCCACGGGAGCATAGGTCTCATCGTAATCAAGGCCTTCAACTTGACTGCAGCCCTTGGCTACTAAGCGTGCCTTGTTTCTTACGATTTCTCCCTTATGGTTCAATTTGTTTTTGAAGACCCATTTGGTTCCAATAATGGTGGTCTTCTTAGGTCTAGGGACTAAGTCCCAAACATAACTTCTCTCGAATTGACCTAATTCGTCTTGCATGGCAATGATCCAATCGGGATCATTTAATGCCTCGTCAATTTTCCTAGGTTCAATTTCTGAAATTAGGGCAACCTCATTAGCCTCATTCCTAAAGAATAATCTAGTTATAACCCCATGGTGGATATCTCCAACAATTTGGCCTTGGGGATGACTAGAGGCTAATATAATTTGCCTTGGTGTCGGAGGTGCTTCTTGGATAGTGTCACTAGACACAGGCTCAGCCTCAGGATCCAGCTGAGCTACATGTTGTCTAGGTTCACCGTCATCAGTCTCATCAGCACCATCTCCAACACTTGAACTCTCATCCAAACCTAGTTTCCTAAGTTCGAATTGAACTCCTTCTACATCTTCTGATTGATCAATTGCTTTTGGAATTTCCTCAAAAACAACATCGTAAGATTCTTCAACCAATCTAGACTTTTTGTTGTAGACTCGATAAGCTTTGCTGACAAACGAGTACCCGACCAGTATCTCTTCATCAGCTTTTGCTGTGAACTTTCCAAGATGATCCTTGGTATTTAGAATAAACACCTTACACCCAAACACTCTAAGTTGTTTAGCTGTAGGTGGTTTTCCAAACCAAAGTTCGTGAGAAGTCTTTCCTAAAAATCTATGAATGACGACTCGATTTTGCACGTAGCAAGCTGTGTTCACAGCTTCAGCCCATAAGTAACTCGGTAAGGAGTACTCATTGAGCATGCTTCATGCAGCCTCTTATAAGACTCGGTTCTTCCTCTCTACAACACCATTTTGCTGTGGTGTTCTAGGAGTGGAGAACTCGTGTCTATATCCTCTCTCTTGACAAAATTCTAAAAATCTTTGATTTTTGAAATTCTCCTCCATGATCACTCCTAATTATTTTAATTGTTGTTGATTTTTCATTTTCAATTCTTCTACAAAATGAAATAAAAATATCTAGGGTTTGATCCTTATATTTTAGAAAATAGGTCCAAGTATATCTAGTAAAATCATCAATGATCACAAAATAATATCTACTACATTCAAAGATATTATAGTGCTACAATCAAATAAATCCATGTATAGTAAATCTAAAGCAGTAGAAGTACTTACAGCGCTTTTACCTTTGTGTGAAGATTTCATTTGCTTACCCATTTGACATGCATCACAAATCTTTTCCTTTTCATACTTGATGCTTGGTAAGCCACGAACTAGTCCCTTGTTGGCCAATTTCCGGATGTTCTTCATGTTCACGTGTGCTAGTCTCCGGTGCCAAAGGGTGGACTCATCTTCTCTTGACATGAAACACTTGACAGAAACATTAATAGCACTTTTAAAAGAGACTTGATACATATTATCTACCCTTATGCCTACTAGTACCGCGTCAAGTGTGTCATTTTGTCTAACTAGACATTGACTTGAATGAAAATCAATTGTGTAACCCGCATCACACAATTGACTGACACTTAGGAGATTAAAAGTCATCCCCTTGACTAGAAGGACATTTTTAATTCTAAGACATTCGGATATTTGAATGTCTCCTATCCCTACAACCTTAAGGCTATCATTGTTACCAAAAGATACATTACCTTTACTTTTGCTTTGAAGGGTAATGAATAAAGATCTATCACCGGTCATATGTGTGGAGCATCCACTATCAACGAACCAAGTTGATAGATGCTCCCCCTCAATCAAAGCCTACACAATACGAAAAATGGAAGATTTATGTACCTAAATCTTGGGACCTAAAGCATCTACAATGCATGACTTAGGCACCCATGCCTTGACCACTTTCTTTTGAACCCTAGAAGTCTTAGCTGATCTAACATGAGTCCTAGACATTAAGGAAACAAAAGTCGGTTCTTTAGGTCGGTAACCTATACCGGCCTTGTTGTAAACCGCCCTTTGGGCATTTAAGATCATATCCAAAGTCTTGGAGCTAGTTGAGAATTTCTCAAGAAAACTCTTGAGTTTCTCAACCTCACCCTTCAAGGCTTTGTTTTCATCTTCTAACACTTCTACATGAAAATCATCAAGATTCTCAACTTTAGAGGATTTCAATTGTTCTACTTTTACTTTTAATGATTTAACTTTTTCCTTAGATTTCCTTAACAAACTAGTTAAACATGCAATGGTTCTATAACATTTGTCTAATTCAGGAGAGATTACCTCTTCAGCATCCGAAGATGATGAAGCCGCGTTTGAGGAGTCCATGGATTCATCACTGCTCTCCTCATCTTCATTAGCCATGAGAGCTACATGGCGAGTACTCTTTTCCTCCTTCTCTTCTTCGGATGAGCTCGAAGAGGATTCATCCCACGTGGCCTTCAAAGCATTCTTCTTCTTCTTCGATTTCTCCTCCTTCTTCTTTAGCTTTGAGCATTCATTATTGTAGTGCCCTTTCTTGCTACACTTAAAGCAAGTAACATTAGTCTTATCAATTTTAACTTCACTAGGGTTACCTTTCCCTTTGTAGCGTCGGCTCTTCCTCATCATCCTCCTTACGAAATTAGCCATCTCGGATGAAGATGACTCGCTACCATCCTCCTCGAACTCGGACTCGGATAAAGAAGAAGAGACCTCCTTCTCCTTCTTCTTCTCCTTCTTCTTTTCCTTCTTCTTCTTGGTCTTGTCTCCTGCCACAAGATCAATCCCCTTCTCCTTGGGGCCTTTGTTAGTAATTTCGTGTAGCTCCATTTCACAAAATAAATCATCCAATTTAACAATTGACAAATCCTTGGAAACCTTGTAGGCATCCACCATGGATGACCACAAGACATTCCTTGGAAAAGCTTTTAGAACGTACCTCACAAGGTCGCGGTTCTCGACCTTTTCGTCAATGGAGTGGAAACCGTTGAGTATCTCCTTGAATCTACCATGAAGTTCACTTACCGTTTCACTCTCCTTCATGGAGAGATTTTGTAGTTGATTAAGGAACAAGTCCCTCTTGGCTATCCTTGAGTCCCGAGTGCCCTCATGAAGCTCGATGAGCTTGTTCCATAGATCCTTGGCGCTTGTGAAGGGACCAACTTTGATTAGTTGGTCCTTGGTCATCCCACATTGCAAGGTGACCACCGCCTTCGCATCGGCTTCTCCTTTCCGAGTTTGCTCAGCCGACCATCCCGAGGACTCCAACTCTTTTCCCTCAGCGTCTCTTGGAGGGATGAATCCTTCCTTCACAGAGAACCACATTCTAATATCGATCTTGAGGTAGTACTCCATTTGCGATCTCCAGTATTGAAAATCTGCCCCATTGAAGAAGGGAGGTCGGGTGGTGCTGTATCCTTCTCTCATTGCCATTCTTGTTGACTCTCGGGTGTTAGTCCGTTTGAGCAGAGCCCCAAGCTCTTATACCACTTGTTAGTGCTTGGATGACTAGAGAGGGGGGGGGGGGGTGAATGTAGCCAGACACAGACTTTTGCTCTCTTTTGGAACTTCTCAAGTTTTTCTGCACTTAGGGTTAGAGGCAGCGGAAACACAGAAAAACAAAGACAAGAACACAAACAGAAATAATAATACAAGATTGCTAACAAGGAGGATTTACAAGGTTCGGGGATAACTTGCCCCTACTCCTTGGCGTGCACGTGAGGTGGGCAATCCCTTGATCGTCGACAGATCAAGTCCCGGGAAATCCGGATAAAATAACACCTCCTTCTATGTGGAGAAACCTCTCCACAGCAGTCTCAACAGAATGATGAAGAATAAAGCACAGAGACACACAAAGACTGACAGAGCACAAGCAGGCGAAGAGAAACGTTTATAGGCACAAACAACAACCCAGCACAACCTCGGCAAGAGCCTTCACTCAGCTCTTCCTTGTCTGCTTGCTGATCGCCTTGTCACGAATCCTTCCAAGTGCTCAAGTCTCTCAACATTCAAAGTATCAGAGTGTATGCAAGAGCTTCAAGATTCAGAGTGATTGCCAAAGGGATGAAGAGTATCTTCTCTTCTTCGCCAGCCAACACTTAACCTGTTGCCCATCGCCAGGTCACTAAACGCTCCTCTGCAGCTCACCAGCTGCTCATCTGCAATAGCCCCAGCTACCACTGAGCTCTCCTGGACTCTCTGAATCCTCTCCAGTCGAGCCCCAGGTCAGCTCCTCAGCCGTTGCCAGCTCGCGCCAGAAGACGTTGTATCCTGGTAAAGGAAAACTGCCAAACCTGATGTAGCAAAAGAACCCAGTTGATCCTCCTTAAGTAATCTTGAGTTACCTGCACACTTAGCAGTTGTTTAGCATAGCAAATCAACAGAGAATCAATTATCAGAAGATCAGAGCAGATATCAGTAGTGTTTAGAAGAAAATCAGAACGCGATCAGAAGTCTGACAGCGTATTTGAATTAAAGTTCAGCTACTGATTGGTCCACAGACCGATCAAAGGGGACCCTGATCGGTCACCAGACCGATCAGGGTAAACCCTGAACGATCAGGCTCCAGCCTGATTGGTCCACAGTGAGAAAACTGGGATCGCGGACTTCTTGTGATCGGTCACCGGACCGATCACAGATCGTGGATTGGTCACCTGACCGATCCACCCCTTCGCTAAGGGTTTCTCCAGCTTCCGTAGGCCAAAGCCTTGATCGGTCACCTGACCGATCAGGTTGTGCCCTGATCGATCTGGTGACCGATCAAGTCACTCCCTGACCGATCAGGAGCCATCCTGATCGGTCGGGATGAGGAATGTCACGATATTTGATCGGTCAAGCGTTCGATCCAAGTTTCTCACTGAAACCTACTGACCTCTCCCTGATCGTTCACCAGAATGATCAGAAACCCAGTATAAACATTCTGTTCTTTCCCTGATCATTCACCAGAACGATCAGGAGCCGAACAGAAGCATTTGTCTCTCCCTCTGATCGTTCTGGTGAATGATCAGACTTCTCTGGATCGGTCACCAGACCGATCCACAACAGGGAGTTCGTGCCAACTCCCTGATCGATCTCCAGACCGATCCAGCTTCGACCAAATCAGCCCTGAGTCTAGAGAACAACCTCCCTAACCTTCTTTGACTCATTCTGGTCCCAGAGAACGAGCTCACGTGCCCTCTCCGACCAGTACACGCAATGCTAAGTCCCCCGAACCAAGACTTCATGCCCAGCTTCACTCACCGGGACTTCGTTCAACCTAGCTTCCCTCGCTAGGACCTGGCTTCACTCACCAGGGTTTCAGTCACCCGGCTTCACTCACCGGGATTTCCATCACCTGGCTTCACTCACCAGGACTCACTAGGACCCGGCTTCACTCACTGGGGTTTCAGTCGCCTGGCTTCACTCACCAGGACCCGGCTTCACTCACCAGGACCCGGCTTCACTCACCAGGACCCCGCTTCACTCACCGGGGTTTCCATCACCCGACTTCACTCACCGGGACCCGACTTCACTCACCAGGGTTTCCAATCACCTAACTTCACTCACCGGGAGTCGTGCCCAGTCCCCGACCAGGACTTAAACCAGACTCATCTCATTAACCTAAACTAAAATCGGTGTTAACACCAAAATAACAATTAGGGTCAGACTGCATCAATACCATCAGCGTCTAATATAATTTTTTTTAATTATTTTTTTGAAATTTAATATTATACCTTAATGTCTAAATTTTAAAGTCAAAATTTTAAATGATTAAGGTCGAAATTAAAAAAATACTAGATACCTCAAACTATGTAATTTGAAGATCCTAATATAATAGAGATCCTAACATATTGGCACATGCCTTGTCTCTGACTCCAACTTCATAATTGGAAAACTCCAAGGACAATAAGTGTAAAGCTGGGGCCGGTGGTCCAAGAGCAATAATTAATGATCCTGACGTCCATGTTGGAACACAGATCCAACATTCACGCAACATAGATCTGCAAAGAAAAATTAGCTGGTCTTCTTGGTGCTTCTTCACATCTTTCGGGATAGCATTCCAGCTCTGTTCAGCTTCAACAAGGTAATTAACCCATCTTTCTTCTTGATTTATTATTCTAATGCAAAACAGATGTGATATATTCCTCTTTGTTGCTCTTTTTTTGGTTTGTCTTACAGATTAATTTGTTTATGAGATCTCAGGTACGTATACTATATGCTTTTGCTTCTATTACAGATTTGTTTCTGAGATCCCTGCTACTATGTGTTTTTTAATAGACGAATGATGATTTTGAATACTGTCTAATTTATCTAAAATCGTTGATCAGCAGCAGCAGCTATGGACGTAGTCTCACCATTAATACTGGAGAGTGCCGTTGCAAGTTCTGTCATCGATAGACTAATTGATGCAGTCCTTACTTATGCGCAAGATCAATACTACAGGCAAACTAACTTGCGAGAAGAAGTGCAAAAGCTTCAACACTTTCTTCCTCGGATCCAAGCTGTTGTTAGCTTTGCCGAACATAGGTTAACTATGCCTTCTGATGGAGCATTAATGAAATGGCTGTGGCAGTTCAGGGATGGGATCGATGAGGCTGAGGAAGTGCTGGATGAGCTGGAATATCTAAAACTGAAGAAGAAAGCTAACAGTGGCAAAAATAAGTTCTCTAGAATGTTTGATACTTCCGTTAAAGCTGCAAAAAGATTAGTGAAATCTGATGATGTTCTTGAGAGATTAAGGGCATGCGTGAAGAACTTAAACACTTCTGCTTCAGATGTCAAGAATTTTCTGGAACTGGAGAAAGAAACAGGTGGCATCAGCACCGAACAAATGCATCAGGGGATTCTACCATTGTTTCATCCGAGTAGGATCACTTCTAGTTTGCCTGAATTATCTTTCATGGGACGTGAGGAAGAAAAAAGGAAAATCATCCAGTATTTGCTGGGAGAGTCAGTGAAGAATGTGCATTGCCTTCCTTTGGTAGCGATGGGTGGTATGGGGAAGACTGCGCTCGCTCAACAAGTTTTTGATTATTTTAAAAACGAGAAGAAGGAACACTTCGACATCAACATCTGGGTATGTGACACTTTACCTATTCTCAATGCATCACGTCTTATGAAGGATATTCTGGAGTGTCTAACTGACCGATTTGAATCTGGGCCATTGGAACGGATACCAGAGAAGCTCGTGGAGAAGTTACATTCCAAAAGATTTTTACTTGTCCTAGATGATGCTTGGGATGACAAAAACAAGAGCGAGTGGGAGAAACTATGTATTCCATTGCTACATGGCCAAAAGGGTAGCTGGATAATATTAACAACTAGATTGGAATCAGTTGCGAAGATGGCCTCCAATGTAATCAAAGGAGGCACAATGAAGCCAATGATGTTGCAGGGCTTATCAAAGGATGAATCTCGTCAATTGCTCTACGAGTATGCATTTGCTGACCGAGACCCAAATGAATTCCCACTGCTTAAAATAATTGGCGAAGAAATAGTGGAGAAATTGCATGGCGTGCCTCTTCTAGCAAAGTCAATTGGAGGAGCGCTGAACAATAAACTGGAAGCAGATCACTGGACGAGAATTTCCAGAAGTAAAGTTTGGAAAATGCCACAAGATTCAAACTCCGAATTCAATCTAGCTCTAATACTCTGTTACAAGATGCTTCCACCACGCTTGAAGCGGTGTTTTTCCTATTGCAGCATATTTCCTCAAGATTACCGGTTCAAAAAGCAAAATCTAGTGTGCATGTGGGTGGCAGCAGGCCTAATTTACTCGGATGTATCAGAGGAGGGCTCGGATGAGGACATAGCTAACTATTGCTTTGATATGTTGTACAACAAATCTTTCTTTGATGTTCATGCAAGCAATCTTTCTTGGAATGGCATTGGACCGTATGATTTTGAAGGAACCTATTACACCATGCATGATATGCTGAATGGTCTTGCTCGCCATGTCTCGCGGTATGAATGTTGTCGAATTGTGGATGATAGTATTCCAAATTGCATTTTGGATTATAATACCATTCGCCATATATCTATATCTATTACCAATACAGATGCTCAACTCGATGCCCTAGCTGAAATGGTGTGCAGATTCAAGCACTTGCGAACCCTTCGGATAGAATACTGTTATGGGGTTTCTCAAAAACTTGATGATTTTATTCGAGATGCTTGTAAATCACCGAGAAGAATTCGAGTATTGATTATTAAGTCTGATCAGTGTTTGGAAAGCATCAGTGACTTTGTGAAACTACGATTTCTTGAAATTGAAGCTCAACCACCATCACTTTCAATCTGTAAGTTCTACTTCTTGCAAGTTCTAATTGGAGATTGGCGATGTCATTCTGGAAAAAGACACAAGCAAGTTGACCAACTTAAGCCATCTATACGGAGTAAATGAGGCTGCACTTTTCTCAGTTGCTAAAGTAGGAAAGTTAATATCCCTCCAAGAATTATGCTTCTCTGTGGGCACTGAACCTGGATATAGAATTGATGAGTTGACGAAAATGGATAATCTCCGCCAACTATCTATTGCAAAACTTTCCAATGTGCACAATTTTGATGAGGCCAATAAGGTCAACTTGGTCCGAAAAAGATATCTCACAAGCTTGAAACTGAACTAGGAGGACAATAAGGTCTGGGATGCAGCAAGTAGTAATTCTGGCCATGAACAACAGGAGGTTCTGGTGGCTCTTCAACCCCCTCCCACAATTAGAGAACTCATCATTGCAGATTATAAAGGTGGTAGGCCCGCACCGTGGATGAATACTCAATCTCTTTCTCGGCTTGAATCTTTTGAATTATATGCTTGTACAAATTTGGAAGAGCTGCCCCCTCTATGGAAGTTGCCCTGCCTTAAGTTAATAAAATTGGATGGCATGAAAACTATAAGAAATTTTGGTTGTCACTCCTCCGATCCGATTGACAAACAACAATTTCCGGTTTTAGAGGAACTTGAGTTTTGTGGTCTTCCCCTCTTGGAGGAATGGAATGGTGCAGATTACTATATATGGTTCCCTAGTCTCAAAAGGTTTACAATTAAAAACTGTCCCTGGAATATTTAGGATTGGGAAACATGTCTCATCTGCAATTTTTACCAGCAATTTTGGAGAGATTTTCATCGCTCAAGATTCTTAGGATATCTACTGCTCCTGAACTCAAGTCACTACCCAGGATGCCTGCCTCACTGGTGGAACTGATGATTGATAGATGCAGTGCAAAACTTGAGAACCGTTGCCAAAAGGACCATCGGTTTGGACTGGCCTAACATCAAGCACATCCCTCGCATTATTATTATAGCGGACAAAGAGGACAAGGCCAAGGTGTGTTAATGCTAACAAGGAATCACCACATTGTTCATACTGCATTTTGTGTTTGCTGATTGAATTACCTCATTAACACTTACCATGCCATAGACTAAATTTTCTCAAAATTGCTCTGTCCATTTTATTCTCTGAGCGATTTAATAATCATTATGTTGCTTATTTTGTGTTAATAATCAATTTGTATTCTCAAATTGCTTGTGTCCATTTTATTCTCTGAGCTTTTTAATAATCATTATGTTGCTTAACACGGATTTTAATTTACGAACCTATACAGACTTGTATAGTTTGTCATTTGTTTATTTATTTATTTATAATATTTTTTTGGCTTACCATTTAAAATTTTATTTTTAGGATTTAAGACTTGTTCTCAATTATGGATCGCCCATTGTGCAAGTGTGTGCACCGACGATCCATGCGCCTAGACGGCTAGATCGATTTTTTCTATTTTTTAATAAATAATTTCTTAAATAATTTTTAAATCTTATAATATATTCTGTGAAGATTTAAAATTTTTTATTTTGAATATTATAATCCAAGAGGAAAGACTGAACTCTTGAAGGGACAATCTTATTGGCTTAAATCCACTATAACCCAACTTCTAAATTCTAAAATCATAAATGCTAAATACATATAATATACCCTGTGAGAATCTAAAATTTTTAATTTTTAACACTATTAACCGAAGAGGAAAGAGTAAATCCTACAGAGAAAATCTTATTAGCTTAATCCCATTATAATCCAAACCTGTAAATCTTAAAATCTTAAACTCTAAATATATATAATATATCTACAAAAAATAAAAAAAAAATTATTTGACCTGGATTTGAATCAGGACGCCTGGATTGAATCAGGATGTCTTCCCAAATCCGTACCAATGCACAACATTGAATCAAAATATATATATATATATATATATATATATATATATATATATATATATATATATATATATATACCAACCACAAAACCCGACCATGTATCAAAAAGGCAAATTATCAAAAAGGCAAATTATCAATTATCAAAAAGGCAAATTATGTTTTTATTTTCATTCATTTTGAAAATAAACCACCAAGGGAAGACCCACACCGTGATAATACTCACCTTGGGTGTTGTTTTGAACACTTTTAAAACACAATTGATTTACTTGATGTATTCATTAGAAGGGTCACACTTCTAAAACACATCGGAGTTCCAAAGAGATTGATGCTTCTGTTAAGTTGCAAAAGAATTACTGAAATTTGATGATGTTCTTGGGAAATTAAGGGCATGTGTGAACAATTTGAATACCACTTCTTGCTTCAGATGCTATGATCATGGCTGGCTATACATAGTATAAAACCATCTTTTGTTATTTGTTGTTTTCCTTCAAAACCATCCAAGCGTATTTATCTATTTTAGCTTTATATTATTTGTTTTCATTGTAAATTAATCTTCTTGTCCATTTTCGAACTCTTGAAATGTTTGCAGAATGAGTCTTGAAAAGAACACCATACGGACCATCATTCCTAGAGGTAATTATCTTCTCATGCTGATTAAGCAAAACATTCAATTGCTAATCTTTCTTGACTATCTCTATCACATCCACATTCCATAGTGAGCAAATATGGCTACCAAGAATTAGGCGATGATCGATCCACTCATGTCACCGAACCTATAAGCATTGTAGCTTGTGATGAAATATACGAACAAAGACTGGCATCTTAAGTGCATCTGCAGCTTCCTCAAGCTTTCTCCCCTCTCCTCATGTTGAGAACTCCAATTTGTTTGTCTAAGTACTAATTGGAGCTACTCCATAAGAATTTCCAATATTTTTCTTTAGGAGCTCTTATATTTTTTGTTGAACAATTGTGTGCATGGTTGAACATTCATCTTGTGTGGTTGAATATTTATCTATTTGGAACTTTATATTATTTGTTTTCATGGTAAATTAATTTTCTTGTGCATTTTGGAACTCTTGAATTCTTTGCAGAGTGACTTATGGTCTTGAAAAGAACACTATATGCACCATCAATCCTTGAAGTAATATACATCTTTTCATGCTGATTAAGCCAAATCATTCAATTGCTAATCTTTCTTGATTGCCTCTTTCAGATTCATATTCAATAGGGAGCAGATATTGCAGCTAAGAATTAGGATCAAACTTTCTTCCATATATAGCTTCTGGTGAAATATATGAACAGAGACTATATATATGAAGTGCATCTGCATCTTCTTCAAGTTCTCTCCTCTTCTCATCTTGTTGATAAACTTAATCACTCCAATTGATTTATCTTAGTACTAATTCGAACAAATATATAAGGCTTTCCAATAATGTATTTAATCTTACAAACTTTTATATTTTGTTCAATGTCAGTGTGGTTTAACATTCAACTTGTGATGATTAATTATTGAAATGATACACGTATATGTTTTTTCTAGATTACTTGTACTTTATCCACATTCACGAGCTATTCAACTGCAGAGACAATTTCTATCGATTTTTTTTTTTAGCATTTTCTTCTTCTTTTATCTCTCATATCTAACCAATCATTGAATATAATCAGTGAAACTTCAGTAAGTAACAAGTAGTGTTAACTATTGGATTTTAATCTATCCAATCGTCAAGTATTATCAGTGATTTTATGGGAGAAGCATATAAATCACTGAGAAGAATTCGAGTATTGATTATAGAGTTTAATTATTTCAGAGTATCTTATCAGCGTTTGGAAAACATCAGTGATTTTGAAACCACTATCAATATTAATATGGAAGTTCTACTTCTTACAAGTTCTAATCGGTAACAAAGACTATCCCATTCAGGCAAAAGATGCAAACAAGTTAACCAACTTAAGACATTTAGCTAAAGTAGGTAAGTTAACATTCCTTCGAGAATTATGCATCCCTATGTGCACAAAACTGGGATATAGAATTGATGAGTTGATGAATATGGCTAGCCTCCGGCAATTATCTATTGCAAAACTTTTCAATGTACAGAGTCTTGAAGAGGAAGGTCAACTTGGTTAATGGGATGAAGTAATCCTGACTTTGATCAACAAGAGATTATGGTTGGTCTACAACCCTCTACCATGGTTAGAGAACTCTTTATTGGTTTTTTAGTTTGTATCAAATGTAATCATGAGGGTGATCATATATCTGGTCCTATAGCAATCTATCATCGATCATGAGGATAAATTAGAAAGCACTTGTAATAGATGGTCTATCAACCCAGCATTTTTAAGTCAATCGTCCATTAAAAAAAATTCATCCGTTAGTTCGTTGAAATTGAGACTCGATTCTTAGATGTCAGGTAAACTAAGAAGGCGTTCTACCATTGCACCATTCCCTTGGGAAGAGAACTCTTCATTACACATTAAAAATGTGGTATGTCACACCTCGGAGCGTAACTTCCAATATCCAGGAGGTACCCACTTGGTGTCAATATAATAAAAGAGACATATGGATCCATATATAATTAGGAGGACTATAAAATCCTCACACACACACACACACACACACATAGAGAGAGAGAGAGAGAATTGATATGTTGGGCGCCCGATTTAGGCACCTAGCGTAAATGCCCCTCATAGCAAAACAGGCTCGAGCGCCCGAGTGCTGAGAGGGGCATTCACATTGGACGCCCAAATTGGATACCCAACATATAAAATTAAATGTAAACACAATGAAATGAAAATAAAATAAACTAGGAATCAACAAGTTGAGATCTCTGATCAACTCCATGTAAAGCGAAAACCAACTATAATATCAAAAATATGTTTGTGCTTGCAAAATTAGTCTTGGATTTTAGGGTTTACCCGCCGAGTGCAAAATGCTCTGATGGGTGTCGGACCTCTCAATGCAAAGGGTCGCTTTACTAGGTTAAAAATGCCCCCTTGATTTATTTGTTTGTATCTACCTTAGGGGTTGGCAATACTGATCACCTAAGGTGAGCATTATCACCTTTTGCTCCTAAAGTATCTCTATGTGCCACATCTCAGGGCCGATGCTTACTCGATAAATGGACATCTCTCCTGTATGTACAACATATGGATCCTATATACATGTCACACGGCTACTCACAATCTACCTCAACTCACACGGCTAGAAACATAAAGGAAAAATATGACAAAATCCTACAAAAACTCTATTGGAGGTGTACCGGTACGATTTACTCTATACGCCAAAACACAACAAGCCCCACCATTGCACACAAAATATAAAACTCATCATCAAACGTCTGCACGAATCCAATACACCACAAAACATAGCAACGGAACAAAATAAAATCCTCCAAGAAAAGAAAAGAAGAATGCAACGAAATAAAATTGGCGCGGGTGGGACTAGCCATCGGTTCCTCTACTGGCGACACCATAATGTATCAATCAGCTACCTAGAAGTAAATATACAACAACAATGGTAAGTCCAGGTGAACTCAGTAGATAATAGATAGAGATAATGCATGACAGTAAAAAGTAAAACAAGCAACAGGGAATCAACAGGTATACAGTTTCATAGGAGTATCAGTGAACGTAACAAAAATAACTGAATAAATGAACATACCAGTATCAACCATCATGAGGGGCAATATGATCAGAAACCCCTGAAATCATCAACAAATCTGCTCGTACAACATGAGCAATACACAATCAACATACCAAGTGCAATACACAAATCTCTATGCACATGTCAACCAAACACAAACAAACAAATACAAATACAACGATGCATCATGTGCACATGATGTCTGAACGCACTCTAGCTGCCACTACACTGGGTGGCTAAGTGAATAGGATGCTAGGGAACCAACTGCTCCAATAACACTAACCCCAAAGCGGGAAAAAGAGGAGCCAATAGCCCCATCATAACACATACCCCTAAGCCAAAAAGGGGGAGCCAATAGCTCTAGAACCAACAACTCAATCATGATGATAATACCCTAAAGTCAGAAAGGGGGAGCCAATAGCTCTATACCTCTATTACCTACACACAATTTCAATTACCACTACCCGAGTGGCCGAGCGTGACACAACAGGACAAATACATGCACATCAACTACCACTACCCTGAGTGGCTGAGTGGGCAGAACTATATGACTGACGACCCATCTTAACCACAAGGGAGCCAGTGATCATTAGTATGTAAAATGGTGCCAGAAATATGACTGAAGGCTCGTCTCAACCCTACAAGAAGCTAATAATCGTCAGTATACAACCGTGCAGGGATGATACATGATACTAATGCACCTGACACTAACCAAATCAACATTCATGCAGTCGTAGGACATACTTAAGGTACAACAAGTATATTCAAACCATATCAATATCAATACAACCGTAGGATATGTTGGAGCAATCTATGGTCTGGTGTGACCATGTATTTTGATGTTTGGGCAAAGGTTTAAGTTAGGTTCACCCTTGTATTTGATATGTGTATTTGAGTGTTCAGGTTCTGTAGGATACACATAGACTTAGCTTGACGACTTCGGGTCCGGTGAAGGATGGCATGAGGATGAGTCGTGGGCTCGTATGTATTCGAGGGATCGTGGACAAGGTAGCGACGATGAGCCAAGGGAATTACACTTCGAGACATACATGAAGGACGGCATGTCGAGACAAATCGCGGGCTTGTATGCCTCCGAGAGACAAGAGCCAAAGTCGAAGAAGGCGTGAAGGCAAGAGTCGACGATGTAAGAAGAGTCAGTTGAGTCGTGAGAGTCTGAGTGTTGAGAGAATTGTACTCGGAAAGGAAAATCCTAGGTTTAGGATTTGGGTAGTCGACTGATGCTGGGATCAGTCGACTAGTGTTAGGCACAGAGACATCAATCGACTGATCTCCTGTGCAATTGACTAGTGTCGACTTGATTCGAATGTTGGGTTGTAATGTTCAAATTCGACAACTAGCAGTCGACTAGTGTTGGAACCAATCGACTGGTAACGACTCGATCAACAATGAGCTCTATTTAAGAGAGCTCAGTTTGCTTGAGCAAGATTAATGAAATAAGTATGGTTAAGACTTATTAGTAGTCTACAAGTGATCAGGGTCTTGTGAGAGATTGTAGCAAGGTCTCTCCATCCACAAGGAGCTACATGTGCTAGCCGGAGGTCTTCCAGGGAATCATCCACCGACGGATCGGGATCTTCCACCTTATGGACAGTCGTGGAGTAGGAGTTTATCTCTGAACCACGTAAATCGGTGTGCTCTCTTCTAGTTAGTTTTAGTTTAATTGTTATTCCGCTTGCGCATTAACTTGTAGGAAGAGAACCGATGAGTTGAGTGGGCGATCGGCTATTCACCCTCCTCTAGTCGTACGATCAAGTCCCAACAATTGGTATCAGAGGAAGGTTCGCTCTTGTTGGACTAACCGCCAAAGGAGCAAAGGGCTAGAGGAAATGACACTTGAAGAAAGAATGGGGGATGATATCACCGTTCCACCTCCATATGATCGCGAAAGCTTTGACTATTCAAGGTTGCAGGTGAAGACGTGGTTCGACATGGATTGAGATTTAATGATCGCACTCAAAGAATCATTCGAAGTCCCTAAAGACAAGCATGGAAAGAAGCTCCGACCAAGATATTTGGCCAAGGAGCAACATATACAATCAAAGGCAAATGAGAAGGTAATCTCAATTTTGATAAATATTTTGCCTAATGATGTGATAAAAAATGTAGGTGAATATAAGAATGCTCATGAGCTATGAAAACCCTACACAAGCACAAGAAGAAGAGCCCAAGGAGATGAGCTTCATGGTCCAAGAGGAAGAAAAGGACCATTCGGATGAAGATATGAGCTCAACATCCGTGGAGGAGAAGAAAGAAAAAGAACAATTATCCACCTCCTTAAGTAAAGTGGCACAAAATGAAGAACTATCCACTTCATCAAAGGTTAAGGAAGTCAATCTCACTAGCACCTCCACCAAAGCAAAGTCCAAGGATAACATAATTTGGTTTGGATGCAATGAAAAGGAACACTACAAGGGCAAATGTCCATTGGGTAAGAAAAAGGAGGTAAACTCTAAACCCAAGTCAATCCCTTTAAATACTAACATGGGTTGTAAGGAAAAGAAAGAGAAGAAACATATTAGATGCTTTACGTATGGTGAGCTAGGGCACTACCACACCAAGTGCCCAAAGAAAGGAGAGATGAAGAAGTTGACACACTTGAGGAAATGAGAGAAGGAGAAAAAGAAAAGCTCACATTAAGGGAGAGCTACAAGGGTAAGGGAGGTACACTCTAACCTTAAATTTAATTCAAATTTAAATTATGTCATGCATGCTAGAAGTAATATTTATCATGCTCTCATGCATAATTATGGTTTTAAATATCATGATAAAAATAGGGTTAATAATGCATATCAAAATCCTAGGAAATCCATACATCATGATAAAATCAAGAACACTAAACCTAAGGGCCATCGTATAAATCCAGGAAGGGAGACACATGCCTAGAATGGGTAGGGAAAAACTTGATAGATTAGAGAAAATCCTAGATAGATTCACTATTGGATCTAAGAGTTTAGATAAATTATTGGGGAGCCAAAAATCCAACAATGATAAATCGAGGTTGGGATACCGGTCTAGGTCCTCAAATGCCAATGAAAAGATATATGCTAGGGTAGCATATAACTATGGCAAGGAGGAGAAGTCCAAGAATGACAAAGGAGTGTCATTTAAGGGTAAGAAGAAGAACTTAACCAAGAATAAGCTGTCTAAGGTTAAGAAAGTTAGGTTTGTAGGTCAAGAGTCACCAGAATACATCAGTGTGACCTAGTATTTGTGGAAGAGTCACCTAGGGAGGTGGCTAAGGCTAGGAGCTCTAAGGGAGCACAAAGACCCAAGTTGGGACCCATGGTCAATGGATCTCGGGAGAATATCTCCCAGAAGTCTAGATAGACCATGAAATGTGCCAAAGGGTTTGGAACGGACTTGAGTCTCAATCCTTGGGTTTTGGCACATTAGGTTTACGTTTCATGCATGAAAATATGACATTAGGATCATAGCGCATGAAAATTAGTTTTTAATATATGGATGTCATATAAACAAATGCTAGGGATGCATTTTGGTTTGGTATGGACATATACATCAAGAGGAAGCCAAAACTAGAATTTTAGGTCAGGGTTCAATTGAATCATTTAAATAGTTTTGGGTTTTGTGTCAATCTTGTGATCCGAATATTTTTAAATATATTCTTTCAAGTTGACACGGGTACCACAAACCTCTCCATAACAGTTGGAAATTTTTAGAGCATTGTGAAATTATCAACGTATTTCTGAAATTGAGTTCAGAATGCTAAAAAGGCTGATTTAAGGGTATCAGTCGACTGGTGCAGAAGGCAGTCGACTGATAAATCTGTGAGTTGGGTTTTCGACTAGGTCGGTCGACTGGTAACTATCTCAGTCGACTGATACTGGCTGAAATTGTTTTCAGCAAAGTCGAAAAGTGTCCTAATGATGTCAAACATGTATATAATCTTATGGGGGATTAATACATATTGTTTATAATCATTAGAGGTTAAAGAATCCAATAATTGAGATATTATTGGAGTTCTTTTTTATATATGATAAAGGGGGAGAAGTGTTAGGTTTATGTGGGAACCAAACATACCTTTATATAAAATCCTAACTCTAGGGGGGCTTAGGTGAAGGGGGAGCATTGTTGCTCATTTATTGGCAAAGGGAGAGCCTTATGATAGGTTCTTAAAAAACCTTTGTAAGCCCAATGTAAAGGGAGCCTTGGAGAGGTTCTTAAATTTTGTGGAGTTTAGGTGTGGAGATGACTTGTGATAGGATCCATGCATTGTGTCCATTGCATTGCATATGCATTAGCGATATAAGTCCAAGGTGTAGCCTTCGTGACGTAAGTCTATTTGGTTATTAGCATCTATTTTGCTATTTATTTTCCCTAACTTAAACGTATTGTCAAACATCAAAAAAGGGGAGATTGTTAGAGCAACTATGGTCCAGTGTGACCATGTGTTTTGATGTTTGGGCAAAGGATTTAAGTTAGGTTCACCCTTATATTTGATATATGTATTTGAGTGTGCAGGTTCTGCAAGATACACATAAACTTAACTTGACGGCTTCGGGTCCGGTAAAAGATGGCATGAGAACAAGCCGTGGGCTCATATGCATCCGAGAGACCGTAGATAAGGCAACGATGATGAGCCGGGGGAAGCGCACTTCGAGGTATATGCGAAGGAAGACATGTGGAGACAAGCCACATGCTTGTATGCATCCGAGGGACCAGAGCCAAAGTCAAAGAAGACGTGCAGGCAAGAGTCGAGGTTGCAAGAAGAGTCAGTTGAGTCGTGAGAGTCCGAGTACTGAGAGAATTGTACTCGGGAAGGGAAACCCTAGGTTTAGGGTTTGGGCAGTCGACTGATGCTAGGATCAGTCGACTGGTGGGCACAGAGAGATTAGTCAACTGATCTCCTGTGCAATCGACTGGTGTCGGGTTGATTCGAACATTTGGCTGTAATGTTCGAATTCGACAGCTGACAGTTGACTAATGTTGGAACCAGTCGACTGGTAATGGCTAGATCAGCAACGAGCTCTATTTAAGATAGATTGGTTTGCTTGAGCAAGGTTGACGAAATAAGCTCGGTTAAAGCTTATTAGTAATCTATAAGTGCTCAGGGTCTTGTGCGAGTTTATGGTGAGGTTTCTTCACCCACAAGGAGCTACACGAGCTAGCCAGAGGTCTTCTGGAGAATCATCCACCGACGGATCGGGATCGTCCACCTTATGGGCAGCCATGGAGTAGGAGTTTATCTCCGAACCACGTAAATCGATGTGCTCTCTTCTAGTTAGTTTTAGTTTAATTGTTATTCTGCTTGCATACTAACTTATAGGAAGAGAACTGACGAGTTGAGTGGGTGATCGGCTATTCACCCTCTTCTAGTTGTACGATCAAGTCCCAACCGGATATACACAATGTACAACAAGTACACTTAAACCAGATCATCATCTATGCAACTGTATGATATGCACAAGTCTAACCAACGATGATCTATCAGGCATGAACCGGGTTAACAAGGAACACCCAAGTATCTACTATATACTATGTACAACCTAATGACCACCCCTATGTACACGTCATATGCATGTGTACTCTACAGAGCAGGAATATCAAGGTGAGACTACATAGACATTAAACAGATTATCTCAAAGATCAAACACGTAAGTATTAAGCAGTGAAATAAAAATAGAATAGAGTCAAGATAAAACAGCCTACAATAGATAATAATAGTCATGCATCTAAGATCAATAATCTATAGAAATAAGAAGTGCCCGGCTCAAATATAAAGTTCGTAGTCAGAAGAGAACCCCCCACGTCATGATATATGTATTGAAATCAATGTCCTATGTCAAAAAGTATAAGTTAGCTACTTATAAACAACTAGCTAAATTATGTTCCGAGCTTAATTTAGGTCATCCTAATTATACGATCCCTAATTAGACTTAATTAATGATTAGCTCCCGATTAATCCCATACATTGAGGATAGATTCTACCCAACTTAACCTTAACCATGTTACACCCAATCAACTTAGGTATTCACAATTATAGAATCAGCTCCAATCGTATCGAACACATGGTTACCATCACTAACCTTATCCAACCAAAACTACTATAAGTTCTACCACCCGATTTCACTACCCGAAAGACCAAACTACTTCCACATGACAGTCACAATTCAAACAGAACTAAGCAGAATCTCACTCCAAAACAACATAAAATCCACCATGAACCTCTCGGCAATAGCATTACAATTTCACAATACCCAATTACAACCCAAGCTACAACAAATACAATCTCCACATAAGGTTTTACTATCAACACTACAATTCCAATCACACACACTCAATCACCTACTGATCAAAATAACGAGATCACAAGACTCAAATCCAACAAGTATTCCCACAGCAAAACCAAAATTGCAAGATGAAGGAAACCACCCAACACCAAGATAATCATAGTTCATTCAAATATTGTGCTACACCAATTTTTACAGGGCATACCACCTCATGATCCCACAAGATCAAAACACCGGACACAAACCATATTCTAACCAAAAATTTAACCAAAGTTTACCATTCTATCAGAACCAATTCATCCCTACCAAATGTAACAATCCATCACCCAAATCTACAGTTCACGGCTTCATTACAGAATCCACAAAACAGGGCTAAACAACACCTAATCCACAACAGCACAATTCGAAACCAAATTGCTATCAAAACATATTCCGATTCAAAACACAGGAAACCTATTCCATTATAGTGAT
>JAGFNQ010000690.1:98667-142098 GCA_024364735.1 Boesenbergia rotunda | reverse complement strand
CGTTGTGCAGGGAAGATGTTGCCTAATTTTCGAGTAAACATGTGACTCTGGGAGCGTAACTTGAGGTATTCAAGTCATCTTGGTCATGGAAATAATAATTTGGCATCTTTTCTATACATTCCCTCAGAGATGTACTTATGGGATGATTGGTATAATCAATATGCTTGAAAATGTTTGAAAACCCCTAGAGGATTCACCACTCATTTTAAAAAAAAGACATATACCTTAAGGTTTCTTGTATACCCTCGTCTATAAAAGGGGTTTACCCTTTAGGAAAACCTGCAAGGTCCACATCCAACAAGAGTCGTGCAATCTATCGATGATTTGAGGCCATTTTCAGTGATTGTCCATCTATCCAATGGATTGGTTCCCGAAGAATCCTATTTCACCCGACTAAGCTTTCTCCTCTCTTCTTCTAGATTTGAGTTGTGCCTTGTTTTCTTTGATGTCTTTGGGTTTTATTTCCTTTGTTATAGAGTATATCTCTGAGTTCTAGGATGTAGAGAGTAATTATGATGTGAAATTGATATAAACACTATGGATTTGCCAATTTTCTATTTCAATGGCATGCTTATGCCTTGTTATTATTTGATTAAATGTGTGTGTGAAGAATGGTTAATTAATTGTGTGTTTGATTGAATAGATGTAGAATTTTGGTCACCATGTAGGGGAGATACTTTAGATTGTATGATCGGAGAGCTCTTAGTAACAGAGGGTATCTCTTTAACCGAACTTTCTAAAATATCCCTTTGAAAATGGAGGTCAATTCCCTACAAGGGATTATCTAATTAGAGCCTAATAAATTTTTCACAATTCTATGTTAGGAAGTGACCTGTATAATTTAGACTATATGATCGGAGGGTCCTTACGTGACAAGGGGTATCCCTTTAATCGAACTTTCTATATTACCTCTTCTACTTAATAACATTGAACCTCGACAGGGTGAACACTCTGATGCAATAGTCGCAAAGTTATATTAATATTTAGTTAGAATCCCTACAAGAGCATGAACATAGAGGATATGAAATGAACAATTCATAGTATATTAACTAGCATTACGATGAAACTAAAACCCTAGAATTTTTCCCAAACTAATTCATCAACTCACTTAGGAGGCGTTTGGTTTGTTTGTTTTCCATTTTCATTTTCTGTAGAAAATGATTTTCTGGAAAACGTGTTTAGTTTGCATTTTCCAACTTTGTTTTTCAAAAAAAATATAGCGTTTCTGGAAAACTAGAGAATAAAAGAAAGTCATTTTTCAGAAAATAAGAAAATGCGATTTTTCTGAAAATAAAAATAGAAAATGGAGCAAACCAAACGCCCCCTTCTCAGTGGACCTCTCTCACTCTCTCTCACATTCTCACTTATTTTTGCATTTTCTTTCTTTCTTTTAAATTTTGTATTTTCTTATCTTGCAAATAATCTTGATTTAAAACTTGCACTTTTATGCGAAGTTGCCACATTGGAGGGGAATACCAACTCTTCAAGGCAAAAGCTCCTAGTTAAGTTGAATCAGGGTGAGCTTATGACCCTAATGAACGCTTTTTGGGAGGCAACCTAAGCGTTTATTTTCTTATTCTTTTAGCTTCTTTATTTTGAGTCTTATTTGAATTTTCTTGTGTTTTCAAGATTTTCAACCTATACAAGCTGGTCGTGGTTTATTCCATGGGAGTGGAGGTTTTTGGGAAGAAGAAATGAATGAAAGTCGTGCTTAAGGAGCACGGTTGTGCCAAGCTGAGACATGGGTAGCAAACCCCATGGCACGACCATGTCTACCAGACACGACCGTGTCTATCAGACACTATCATGTCCTTGATGCAATAGAAGACACGGTAGGGTTATGCCTATCAAGCATTGTCATGCCAAATTTCAGCAGGTGCAGCAGAAGTACATGGCACGGTCTTGTGATCCTGACACAGTGGTGCCTCCATTTCAGAAGAAACCACGGCTAGGCTATGCCATTTGGGATTGGATGTGGCAATTTTTGGAGGGACAGTGTTTCATTTCACACTGTCGTGTTTGAAAAAAAATGAAAACACAAAACAACAGTCGTGTTCCCTCAAAAATAGCAAAGCACAACTGTATTTTTCGACACGGCTATGTCAAGCTTGCAGAGAATACATGGCACAGTCGTGTCATTTCACACAGTCATGTCACCTACTTAGCACAACCCACGCCATAGTCGTGTGGCATTTTATTTAGGGTATTAATACCCTAAACATGGTCGTGTTCTTCCAGCAGCCCCCTTTCTTCAAGTCCTCCTTTTGCTATATCTCTTCCCAAATCTCACCCCCTTCTCTTTCCTCTTGCTAGATCTACTCCTCAAAGAGCAAGATCCTCTCTCTAATGCCAAGATCCTCAACCTCTTCTTCTTCCACAACCTCTTAATCCTCTCCAAGAAGTTCTCCTTCTTTCAAAATTCTTCAAGCCTCCTCTCCAAGATCTTCTTTCTTTCTCCAAGATCCTTCTTCTCCTTACAAGATCTTCCCCCTCTAAAATATTCAATCAAGAAGCCCTTCTTTTTGCTTTCTTCCCCTAAATAAACTAATCACCACCTCTTCCCTCCTTTACAAACTCTCATTTTCCCCCTTGACTTGTGATCATGTTCAACATATTGAAGAGACTTAGAAGGAGTGGTGGATCCAGCAGAAGGCGACGATCCCGATAAAGGAAAAGGAAAAGCAACCAATAAGGGGAAGGTAGCAACAAAAGGGAAATGGAGTGAACGCGACGAGGGTAGCGATAGTCCTTATGATATTATTCTCCATAATGATGATCAAAAGTCTAGATTTGATATTCTTCTTTCGCATAAATTAGTTTGTTCTCATTACCTTGATCACTATACTATGAAATCTTATGAATTAAGGAAGACATTAACTGGATGATTGATAACATAGGTTTGACTCAATTTATGAGTCTCAATTATCCAACCTATCCAAGAATAACCCTAGAATTCCTTAGTTTGATAGAGACCTATTTTAATTCTAACAATGATGCAGGGAAAATTAGTTTTCACTTGATGTATCATGATTGTGAGTGGCCTCTAATCAATTTCAATAATTGTTTTAATTTACCTAATGATTGAATTCATAGGTTTGATAGTTCTTTCAATAATGAGGAATTTTGGAAAGGACTTACAAAGTTTGAAGGACCCTATGAGCTAGGAGTAAAGTATAACAATTGTAATTCATCTTCCGTATTCTTTCTGAGCTTTTCAAAGTCTATAAAAGGCTACTCCGCCTACATGAAGGAGATCTTTTAGTGAGCTTTCAACTGTCTTGGATTAATAACCTCCCGGTTGCAACCAAGCAAATACTGTGTCTCTTACTTAGTTTCTTTTGTTGTTTATGTTTATTTTAATTGTTTAATTAATTTGTTTGTCCTTACTAAGCAAAAGCAAGAGATTTGGCTAACTCAATTGGGAAGACTATTCGTCCCCTCTAGCCGGTCTACCCAGACCTAGAAATTATAAATAGAGCTCTTGTCCTCTACCTTTAAACAACGCACTCTGTACTCTCATTTCTGTGTACTTGTCTCTTTTCATGCTTTCAACTTCTATAAAAGACTACTCTGATTCCATGCTTTGCTCGAAGATGGAGATGTATAGTGAGCTTGCATAGTTCTTGGACTAGCATTCCAAGGGATATAAACCAAGTGCATTTTTTAGCCTCTTTTTAATTAAATGTATTATTTATTATTTATTAATTAATGTGTGTGTGTCTTTGTTAAAGAAACCTTCTCCTCGCTAGCGATGATCGCCACCCTTCTTCGTTAGAGCCAATCTCTTCTTCCTGAATCACCCGATTGCCACATGTTGACTCGTTTTTTTCCTCTCCTGATTCCCTTTTCTCGCACCATATGGTCGGCGTTGAACACCATTCTCCCCTACCCACGCCACCACCATTCCCCTCTCAAGCACCGGCACCGGGTGGATTGGATGTACGATAAGCCTTGCGAAGGCACGCCGTATAGCTCGCGAGATCCTCGCTAGCTGATGATCATTGGGTACGTCATTTTTTACATTCTCGATCTCCTTATTGCATCTGGCTCAGTGAATTTCTTGTTGATCGATGTATTGTTTTTGAATAAGTGGCATGGTTTCACTGCCCAACGATTGGTCTTGGTTCATCGAGGGTAGATCTAGAGATTGGAGTTTGAATCTTCGAAGGAAAAGATCATCTGTGACAGACCTTGCCTTCTGACGTCGTCAAAGCTAAGCAAGAGATCATGCATGATCTCGCTCCAAGGAGTGGATCGGTAAGTTAGGAATTTTAGGTGGATTAATCCATGAGATTTTGTTTATACTGATCTAGTTTCGTTAGGAGGAATATTTATCTTATTTTGTCCATAATCCTGGTCACGGATTGATGAGTCCTTGTTATATCTACTTCAAGGTGGGTTCTCTGGCGATTTCGTCATGAGCTGAGAAGCTATCTCATCTCCAGGTTGGATTGGTATTGCTAAGATTATAAATCTGATGAAATAGTGATGGTATCAAATCTAACATGAGTTGTAAACCCTAATCGATCTTGATTAGGATTAATTGGGTTAGATCTATTTGGGTTTTTGAAGAAGGGTAATCAGGGTTGATTCTATGATTAGGGCTAATTGAGAGTTAAACCTAATCTAAGGCAGAGGATGGATTAAATTAGGGTTATAATTGGCTTTACTCTAATTTAAGTAATGTACCAGATTAGCAAGACCTAAACTATTATTTGAGGGTTGATTAATGATCAAGCAATTAGGGGTTTATCCTAATTGGTTCTAGAATTTGATTAGCTATTGATTGTATAGAAAATTAGCTAAATAATGCATGTTAATGCAAGATCCTGATTTGATATGAGCGACAAGACATGGAATCTATTTTTATAAGATCTATAAATAAAGGCGGATATTTTTTCCTTGACCACTGTAGTTTATTTACCTTAGTATATGGATTTTTTTATTACAGATTAGGTTGGTTTACCTTGACTCTACTCATATGTTTATCCTATACATAATACTTGTGTGCTTAATCTTAGAGATGATATGTTATATTCATACAATCTTAGCTTTGGCTATTTAAACTATATAATGTGCACACGTGCAAGGTATGTACAATAACAGTTGTCATGTGAGTTATGCATGTGTTGTAGTATATATACGGGTATGGTATAGTATAGAGTTATCATCTTGTCTGTGTATATTTTGTAGGGTATATACCTGTGGTGTTGACTATTAGTGTTATCACTTATAGTACATGATGGTTGGTGGATACTTGTTAGGTTTTATTCATACCTTTTGATATATATGATTGATGCATCATGATTCTGGTGATACACATATTTACCATTCTATTCCTATTGATGATGACTTTGTTGAGTCATGGGTACTAGCATCTTGCATTATGTTAGATCATGATACCTGGTTGTACCCTTTCTATATATGATAGATCATGATACCTGATTGTACCCTTTCTATATATGATAGATCATGATACCTGATTGTACCCTTTCTATCTACCTGTTTGGCATGACTGATAGATTATGTTACCTATTGTATCTTGTACATATTGTATTGTTTACATGGATGATGATTTGGTTTAAGATATGTGCATTAGTGTCATGCATCATCCTTACATTGTATGCATACTAGTGACCATTGTCTCCCTTGTAGTCTGAGCCCATTGTCCGTCATATTTTCCTACCCACTCGGCCACTCAAGTAGTGGTGTTATACTATGAGCAGTTGTTCCTCTCATTCCCACTCGGCCACTAAGGAGTAATGGTAACTGGAGTTGTGTGCAGACAGTGAATACCCCTTTGGTTTTATTAGGATTTATATAAAGTGGTTTTACTCCCCCATGATTTTGCAAGGTTCTGGAGTGGTTTTACTTCCCAACATCCTATCCACTCGGTCACTCAAATTAGTGTAGCTGGAGTGTGTATAGTAGTCAAAACGCAACCACTTGGACACATAGATGTGATGTGATGGTAGCTTAACTGGGATTAAGAGTGACACATGTCATTACATCGTTGTATTTGCTGTATTTGATTAAGCCTTGTTTTAATGCATATGGCTGACATGCACATACAGGTTCATGCAACATGCTTGTTATGCATTTGTTGTTGTTCTTATGGTTTTGAGCTTATCTATTGCAAATCGTATGTTTTACTGATCTCTGTATCATACGTGTTAGATTGGTTCTGGTATGTACATTTATTATGTAGTTACTGTTGTGACTATATATGTTTGATCTACACTGTTTTGACCATGCATTGTCTATTTCTATTATCCGCTGAGTCACTTGGACTCACCACCACTTTGTCTGTCTTTATTTTATCCATGTAACATGTAGATGTCATGGAGTTGCTTAGAGTATCCTAACTGTCAATCCTGTCGAAGATTGTGCGGTCTGCAAGAGGGGTGAATTGCTCCTGAAAAATAAAAATGATCTTTTTTTTTTCTTAACAAAGATAGAAGTTAATTTATAAGACAAAATAATAACATGAAAACGAAATAACCAAAAAGACAGAGACACAACAAAATTACTTTGTTGCAACTAGCGTGGTTGTCAATCCAAGACAATGAAACATCACAATCTCTAGATGATCTCCTTGTGGGCGAAGAAGCCTCTTTACATACTTAGAACTTAGAGAATAGAAGAAAACAAGAATAGAATTCGTGTACAATTCTAATAATTGAAAGTAACTGAGCTTTGGGTCTATTTATAACCCCAGTGAAGTTTATTCGGTTGCTGACATGGCCCTACATGAGCGCCCGAGTGCATAGGGGTTCATGACACGTGGCTCTAGGGTTTTCCTCATCGTAACGGTCATGAACAGCTAATTCTAGATGAAGTTTGGTATCACGGGCACCCGAGTCGCTCTCGGGCGCTCGGGAACACGGGCATCCCTGTTGAACCAAGCACCCCCATGCCCGGGCTCCCGAGTTCAACTCAGGCGCCTCAGTTGACCTAGTCGACATTTTGTGACCAGTCTTCTATTAGGTCTTCTTGGGTGATCTCGGGCCTTTCAAAGTTGGGCTCACCGAACCCTCTTCGGACCTTCTCCTTGAGCGTGCCTCCCTCCAGCTTCTCGTCCCTCGGACGTCGCACGCGTCCTTCTCGCTCCACCGGCGTAGTCTTCCACAGACCTCCTCATCCCTCGGATGCACCAAGCCCATCGACTCCCTTCCCGTATCATCCTTCTCGGCCGTTGTCTTCCGCTTGACTTCCTGCTCTCCTAAGCTTCTGCACACTTAGACACAGGAATCAAACACATCATGACCTAACTTGACTCGATTGACCACATCAAAACTCACTCGGGATACTTACAAGTCTCACGTCACATCAGAGGACGTTTTTCATATATTTCTTCATATTATTATTTGTCTTGGACATGTATTTTAACCGTATGACTTTTGGTTTTGGTTTGTGGTTGTTGTGTCTAGTCGAGCTAGCTCGAAGGTAGTTCTTTTTATTTTCCTTTGGTTTTCCATTTTCGGCTTTGTATTAATTCCAACCGTGTGGGCTATATAAATTGCAAGATTATTGATTCCAGCTATGGGAACTAATATATTAAACTTCGTGGTTATATTTTATTTTATTTCCAGTCGTGTGGGTTGTATTGTATAACTGTGTTGTTATTGTATCTAGAATTATATTGTCCATATAGAGAAAATGTTATCCGTTTTTTAGCAAGCATCGACCCCAAGACGTGATACAACATTTGTTTGCTAATTGTCACTTTTTATCAAATGAATGTTGGAAAATTTATGTGTATTCATGCTCAATTATCATATCATAATGTTTGTTTTACTATAGACATATAGTGTTGGAATTAGCATGATCACTTTGTTTAAGTGTGATAAAACAAAATTTGGCACAAGCATAAACACAATAAAACTAATCAATTGAATTTGTAAAAGGATATGTGAATGAATATGTGATACTTTTAACATGACAAAGGTGCAAATAGCAAACTGGATTTTTATCTGAAAATACCAAAACATCTCTTGCTTCAACCAAAAGTCCCCAGTGGCAACACAAGTACATAGGCACTTTTCATCATCCTATTTCAAAACTCAGTCCGTCGTCATCGGCTCCGATGTGCAACACCTGAAGCGCGCCTTCCGGACAGTGCTCACTATCTCTGTCTCCACAGCCTCCAGCATCTCCACTACCTCGATGAAGGAGGGGCGCACGTTAGGGTTTGCATCCCAGCAGCGTGCCATTATCGCCCCGAGAGCGGGGAGGCAATCATGGGGTACGACTGGACGAACACCCTTGTTCACGACGGCGAATGTAGCCTGTACTGCCGTCATGTTATGGAAAGGGAGCATATCGGTTATGAGCTCCCATAATACAATGCCAAAGCTATAAACATCGACTTTATGATCGTATGGTCTGTGCTGGATCATTTCTCTGCAAGCCAAAAGGAAGATATTAGAAGCTACAACAGCATACAAGAATCCAAAAAGGTCAGACAGAATAGAGTCGACAAAATATTTCAAAGACAATAGAAACAATGGCATGCCATTTCTTAGTTCATGGATCAGTATCACCTCTCGGTATAGTTTAAAGTTCAAAGAAATGGAATTCCATTTCTGTTCTACACAAACTCTTTTCCAAAGGAATACATATCCATTCCATCTTGTGAAAATAGTTATTATATTTCTTGCCAAATCTACTCTACGAACCAAATGCATTATCATGAAAGAAAAAATGCATGATGTTTTTTATGTTTCAGTTCTTTGTATGTGATGCAATAGCAAGTATGATTTGAATCTCTAATAGCTAAGAAGAAATTCTTAGATCCTCTTAATTTTTCGATGCCCAAACAGGGGAAACTTTCACGGCTCATCTTAGGAAATGCATATATTCATTCCTAAAACATTGCTATTGCGCGGAGGATATATGATTAAATACAACCCTTTGCACCTAAACAAGCTCACTTATGTGATTACAGATATTAAAGTTCTTACTATGGTGTTTTCTAATAGATTTAGACAAAATCGAAACAAAAATGATATGAGCAAGTTGTATGTGTTCTTGGATTTTAATTTTTTAAGTGTCATATGATAGTCAAAGGTAATGAAACACTATTTCTTCAAAGATAAACCAGAAACACCATTGTTGCTTCTTTATGTGGGGTGAAAAAGGACTGGTAACCAACTGTGTCCAGCAAACCCCGATAGATTCAACCGCAAATTAGAGATTAACATCATTCCACCTGAGACTGTCTAGGGTCTGCAGAGTAATTTTCCTATCTGAAAGTATTAATATACATTGTGCAAAATTTTCCCATGAGAAGCATCTTGAATTCTTGATCATAAGAACTTGCTCTTGCAAACATATTACCCATATGGTATATACCAAAATGGCATGTTGAGCGTTTTATTAATAACAGCTAGGTATCCAGCCTATCAGTCGAGATATAAAGTTATAATTAGCATGATGAAGTTACAAAATCATTCTAGTTGATTTCAGGCAACTAGACAATAAGAAATATTTGACCAACTTCAGCGATGAAACAGTAGATGCAATACAGTTGCAACATAAAATATTTTGATTTGAATAACTTATAATACTAGAGTTTGGAAAGAGAACAATTACTAGATTTAATATGATGAATTTACTTTAGCTCAAACCACAAACAAAAAAATAAAATCTAAATCACAATAGAATAAAAAAATGTAAACCTTACCACACACAGTTGATAGGTCACATATTGTTTTGCTAAACAAATTTACTACTTTATGAAAATCCACCTATCTACCATAAGCTGTAACACTTCTTGCTCTATGTCATGAACAATCCAAATTAAGAACATGAACATGGAAAAGTGTGTTTATAGTGGGTGATGATTTAGTTCGATTAACTAATTGATATGTTCCATATTTGTTGCTGATTTCCAAAAATTGAGAAAACCTTCGAAAATCAGCCACATTGTTTCAGCAACATCATTGTGTAGCTAATTTTTTGAAATCAGCTACACAAAATCAACAACATTATATAGTTGATATTTTAAAATTAGCTACACATTGTTCTTGCTGATTTCGAAATCAACTACACATTAATTGTTGTTGCTGATTTTTAAAAATCAGCAACACAGTAAAAAAATGGTTGGGAATTTTGTTTGGATAAACAGTAAAAAAAAAGAGAGAGCGTGATCGCAAAAAACACATAATCACCTACGTTGTTTCGTAAATTACCGAATTATAAATATTGCAACTTGTTTTAGCTAAATTTAAAATGATAAAAAATTAAAAAATAAATTTGAATAAGTTCAATATACATAAACAAACAAATTTAAAGTGGTGTTCATCTAAGCTTGTTCTGCTTCGTAATATAGCTTTTCAACTTAGGGAGATTGAACCCAAACCTAATATGATCTCCCTGACCGATCAGGCAGTTACCTGATTGGTCAACCTGATCGATCAGTCGTTACCCAATGTCGACGGGTTCACCGCTACCCGACGGATTCACTATACCCGATGGGTTCACTGCTACCCCTAGGGTTCATCACTCACCCCCTGGGTTATAGTTTTGTTCGGAGGCGGCGGCCGAAGGCCGCCAATGGTCGCCGATGGTGTCCGATAGCACAGCGTCGTGCGTGCGTGACTGATCAAGGAAGTCCCTGATCGGTAGTCCGCACGCGGTCCGCACCCCGCGGTCCACACCTGATCATTTCTCTCTCTCTATATATATATATGGCGTGTATTATTGTTGAGTATTGAATTGATTACTCGGATTAGATTTAGGCTAGGTGAACCTAATCTTGTAATTTTGATAACTTGAAATAATTCGAGTTGGACGTTTAATTATGATTATGAGTAATTAAATGTAATGGGATAATTAGGATGTTCTAATTAATTAGGATAGCTCGTTTAGCTAAGTATCATGTATTATAATAGCTAAATTTATGTTTTTATTACAGGACCCTGATTGGATACAAATTGGCTGGACGGGAGGTTCTTTCCAGTATTACATACGTTATTTACGAGGCGGGTACCTTCTTACTTATCTCTGTAGATATTTCAGATTTTTATGTATAGTTCCCTGTATGGATAGTAGTAGGATTTATCATTATCTGCCTCTTAGTTATCCTGCTTAGTACTTATTGCTTGGCCTTTGACATGCTCAAATTTATTTTCCATACAGTCTCTATGCTTGATATTCTGATTCTGGATAGTAGACATATTTGTCGATACCTAGTATTTTTACATGCCTACTAGGTTATTGGTATATCATGATTTATGATTTAGACCAGTGCATATTATTTGAGGTTATTTGATGGGTGTTAGCACCATGCATCATCTTTGCATTATTCCATAACTGACGATCTCTAGGCTCCCTTATGGTTGAGACGGATTGTTAGTCATATCAGGATCTACACACACTGCCACTCATGGATTAGTGATACTATCATAAGTGTCACGCCCCCAGAGTCACATGCTTCCTCGAAAATCGGGCAGCATCTCCCCTGTACGGCGGACAATATGGGGCAAATATACATAATATCTCCACCAATATAGCTCAGCCACATGCGACTGGCATCACAACAATAGGAAATAGACACAACCACGCAGTTTATATTGAAACAAAATAAATGGATGGCTTAGCCATCTTAAACATAAAAGAAGGTCTACGTACCAGTAATAACGACAAAATCCAACCCGATACTTGACAAGGAAAACTAACTGCGGAAATAAAACAGACTCTAGAACAAACCAAAACAAACCGACACTGGGACTGAGGGACTGGCAACTGGATCATCTCCTGGCTCCAAGCAAAACCACTACCTGTTATCTGAAACAACAAAAAGGGAAGCAGGGGTGGTGAGTCCGGGCGGACTCTGCGGGTATATGAGTAGACAAATAAGCATGGCATAATAAGGATAAACAGAGTAAAGAACTCAAACGTGTACAGTCCATAAGAATTATAGAATTTACCTAATCATGCATAACATATATCAATCGACATGGTATAAAGTCCGAATAACGACTAAACACGTATAAAACAACTCAATAACAATAATATCAAGATATACATGCATGTCAAACATGTGCAACAATCATAGCTCATATAAGTGCATCAAACACAAGCAAATGCATAAAAGAAATACGTATACACATGATGCAATGACATGTGTCACCCCTGACGCCAGTCAAGCCGTCAACACATCCCATCTGTGTGACCGAGTGGGTAGGGCTGTGACAACTGTACCACTCCAACAACAACAATAACCAACAACAACAATAATACCACATAAGGCGTGGTTGAGTGGACAGGATGCGGGGAGCCTACACTCCAAACCCCAGTACATCGGGGGAGCTACCACAGCTACAATATATCCCTCAAAAACAAACAACGGTGAGGGTGAGCCACCAACGACTCATCCCTCTAAAATAACGGTGAGGGTGTCACTGTCTGACATGACAGGACAAACACTCGCACTCTAACCACTACCATGACAACATGTGGTTGAGTGAATCGAGCAACAATATGACTAACGACGGCTTAACCAAATGTAAGCCAACAGTCGTTAGTATGCAACGTGCAAGTATGGTGCATGATATACGATGCACGAACAACCGGAGAAACAGCGATGCAATAAAGTCCAACGAATGCACGATGCATCAATACAATCAACCGGAAATCAAAAACCAACGATTATGCACCTACACTACTAGGTAGGGTATTTCTAATGTCAAATAAACCTATCTATGTGTTATGGACTTCTAGGTACTCGCGTACAAGCGGTACTTTATAGAACAGAAAACCAACCGAGGACTGTACGGATACGAATTTAGGAATACTCAAAGATCAACGAAGAACAAGTCTCAACGGCGATTTTTAAATAACGACAAAGAACAAGGTCAAGCAACCTATAAGACATAAACTAGCCATGCTTTAAGGTAAAAGAACTACTCGAGTACAAAGGAGAAGTACCCGCCTTATAATTGTAGAACGTATACGAACAGAACCTCCCACGACCAACCAAACGAATCCAAAGTCAAGGTCCTGTATACAATACATAAGTTTAACTAATTATAATAATTAACTAAATTAGATAAACCGTACATAAACAAAATTAAGATAAATCATAACTCATCTTCAACCTCAACGACATCAGAAGCAACATATAGTATCTATTTACTAACGTTTAACATTAACAGCTGACTTTAAAGTAATTGCAACCTAGCATGAAGAATTGTTCACTTCTTGTTAAAACTACCTGTCATCCCTATCTAAACTTCAATCTTCATCCTTGACACATAGCAGAATTAATAACTCAAATTATCATCACCTGACACCACCAAACAAAAACAAACTTATACAATTAAATCGCATAGCATTTCTTACATTTCCATACTGTTCTCAACATCCATATCCTACATATTCAAAACCAGCCCACCATACGACTCCAGTGAAGTTCACGACAAGCATTGAACAATCCAGAAATCAGTTCACCTAAACCTCACAACTTGCCGATCTACCAATCCATCAATCTTAAACCTAATCATAGGTTTTATTCAAAACTTCATCTTATTATGCTGAACACATTCAAGCACAAAGAAATCTCTAACATACTTCTTACCCGTAATCAAAGGAAAGATCACGACAAGATGGTCGGCGCTCGGCGCTCAGCGTCGGCCGGCAGGGTCAGCGTCGTCGACAAACTCGCGCAAGGCAGTGAATCAGGAATCAGGAAGACGAGGCGTAGGCGCTCTGCTCGTGCGCTCCGGAGAAGAAGGAGAAGAAGGAGAAAACTAGGGCTGGTGGTGGCTGTTGCGAGGGAGAGGCGACAGTTAGGGCTCGATGTCCGTCGGAGAAGAAGAAGGAGAAGGGAGAGGCTTGCTCGCATCGGCTTGCTTGCAGTGTCGGGCAGAATCGCAAGGGATCGGCGTCGGGGAGGGTGAAACCGCTCGCGTGCGAGGGGGGTATGCGGCGGCGTCGAGGCAGAACACGGGAGAAACTGCTTCGTGAAAACAAAGGTTTAGGGTTTATTAATAGGTTTGATATTTTTACAAAAGACCCCTCTACGTTTGGATAATTGCAACTAACAAAAATTTGGTATTTAACATTCTCCCCCACTAACATAAATTTGGTCCCCAAATTTCACTAACAAACCAAACAAATAATAATAAACCACAACAGGTATCAATACCTCAACTATAATATAAATACGAAATGAAAACCAACCATATACACCTCATGTAAACAGATGAGGGTAGCGAGCTCTGATCGTATCCTCGAGCTCCCAAGTAGCTTCCCCATCAGAGTGGTGCTGCCAACCAACTTTAATCAATCGAACTGTTTTATTCCTCAACCGATGCTCTTTGCGGTCCAGAATCCGCATAGGCACCTCCTCATAAGTCGCGTCTGGCTGAAGTGTGACCGGCACCTCCGATAACACATGTGTAGGATCTGGTACATATTTCCTCAGCATGGAAACATGAAACACATCGTGAACTCCAGCCAATGACGGTGGTAACGCCAGACGATAAGCAACAGCTCCAATCCGATCCAAAATCTGGAAAGGTCCAATATAGCGTGGAGCTAGCTTACCTCGCAACCCAAACCTCTTCACCCCTTTCGTGGGCGACACTCGTAAAAACACGTGATCGCTCACGGAGAACTCTAAGAGTCTGCGTTTCTCATGGTCAACCTCAACCCTGATTGCGAGTCAATTGCGTTATCTACCATATTAAGAAATGTCCAACATCTCTCTAACGGTAGCTACCCAATTACAAGAAGTGACCTCCACGTAAGTACCCTACAGCTCTTTAATACCTCAGAAAATCGATTCATCGACCTGTGGTGTCTTCTCTCTGGTGACAGTGTAAACCCGGTCCATCTCTGAAACTGATGGTGGTCATCTAAATAGGCAATGGCCGAATCATCTGAATTGCTGCTGGCTGCATCGTCTGAGATGTTGGAGCTCCCACCGTTCGCTGAGTCTGATAACTTGTAGCTTCGACCATCTGCTGAGGTTGGTAAACTGTTGACTAATATGCTGGGCACAGCTGATCTACACATAACTAATAACTAAAATAAATCCTAACCATACCACCTACTTGAGTAAATTTTAAGTAACAACGCGTTACTTCCTAACCTAATCATCATAATTAGGTTAAACTCCTAATTCTAAATGTGATTAACCAAACTCAATTCTTCCAGAAATCAACTTCACATCAACCCAGGTTCACTACAACAAACCTAGTAAAACCTCACCAAGACAGCAACTACTTTCTTATCACAGATCTGCAATAATGAAAACTTACGACAAGAATTCCGATCCGAACAGATCAGTATAGGTCCTTTTCCACAACGGAACAACGAAACTATCCTACAAATGCATCCACATCACACTGTAGAACAATCGGAAGCTATCGTCATCATCCCATATCTCAAACAATTGGCTTTGTATGACGAAATTGTCAGTATGGGTGGGGAATATGTACTACCAACGTCACTTTCACTACCGAACACTCGAGAATTAATTTTAAACAGAAATGACCAATTAAAGAAATTCTGTTGGAGTTAGCTGATGTTAACATTTAATCCTTGGTTCATCATGTCAGTTTGCAGCTTGTGTGTTCCTAAACTAATAATTGAATTTCTTAGCTAACCCATTGTTCCTCTTTCACCATTCTCTGATGGACACAATTAATAAACTGAGTCATGATCCATGAATGGAGCTTCTATCCTGCTAGGCGAACTACAGACAAAATGATGAATAATTATTAATACATTGAAGAGGGAAATTATCAGATAATCTTCAGGGAGATTCTATGCGCCTATTAACAGTTTATGATTTGTTTTCAAATCTTATTGTAACTCCATACAGTTGTCTCTTCACATCTACTTTTATAAGACTAAGAAGAGCATATTAACTAATACAAATTGAATTCATGGATGTAAACTGTGACTTCAAAGATTTCCTTTATGGGTTAACATTGGAATTTAGTTGAGTAGCTATCTTCTAGCTATAGTTTGATGAACGACATTTTTTCTTGAGTAGGTTTCCTGAACAAATCCTTTGCTAGCTAACTTTATTATACGGCCCATCGTAAAGTTCTCGATCGAGACTCAGTTGGTATTTAGCAATTAGCAACATCTTAATTGTGAACTTTTCTTGTTTTCTTTTACTTTGAATTTCTAATGCTTTTATTATTGTTGAACCTGTATATATTTTATTTTGCCTCGTGTCTAAAGGGCAAGCTTGGCAGTTGAAAAGTAAGGTTACATTACATGTAGGATGATCGCTTGTCCATTATAACATTTCTTAGCACAACAACAATACATCTTCCAAGTCATTTTATTACTGGAAGTGTAATTTTTCCAAAAGAAGTGTAACTTCGTAAACCAATAATTTTGTTAGTTGATTGGATGAAAGAATTGTGTTCATATAATATTATTCCTACAGTTCCAAACTAAAACATCTTGTTCTCAACCCCACTTGTGAAACCGACTGATATTTTTTTTTTAATGGATGAAGATTTTTATTATTATTATTATTATTATTATTATTATTATTATTTCTACTATCAAAATATTAAGCATATTAATCCATAAAGTTTGGAAGCCAAATCCCGAGCACTATTGCTACAACTCTAAGACTAAAGAAGACGGATATTGTAGCATTGAATTATCCAGGAAAAGCGATCAAATCCTAGCTCAGAAAAACAATACTATACTTGCCCTATTAACTTCGCTACAAATAACATAGTTGGAAAACAGGTTATTGGTAATAGAAATACATCTTAATGGGAATTCACAAATAACTGATTGAGAGGAAACCTTGGACAATATAAATAAAGGCTTAAACAGGTTATCCCTCAGAAGAAAAATTTTTTTTCCCAGAAACCTCCAAATACTTCCAAATTCTTGACTTATACTTCAAGTCAGTCAAATGAATCTCACAAAAACTGTGACTAGCACTCTGTCCTTCTCCGACCATAAGAAGGCAAACAAAAACGAACACTACTTCTTAGCTACATATTATATTAACAAGAAGGAACAGTTTTTTTTTCCTGATCACAGACTAGAAGAACTAATAGTTATTGATAGATATTTAACTATCTTCTCAAACAAACAATTAAATACACTTAATCCCAGACAACTATATAGTCAAGGGATACTCAACTTCTCTACTGCAGCATTTAGACATCAGAGAACAGACCCCTTCATCTCCCTGACGGAGGAGAAGAGAGACTAAGCTTAATGACATTTTTCATGGACCCTCCAGCATACTTCTTAAAGCTCAATGGGATACCAAAAGTACTGACAAGCTTTAGAAGAGCTTCAAACAAACCCCAAAGTTCTCTACAGGAGATATGCTTTCCAATCTGTCCACTAAACTATGCAAGCTCAACACCACCTATAAGCTGATTGCTCGCTCTTCTACGGGCATGGTTCCATTTAGATAAAAATGTGATAATCCTATGGGTTACGGGCCCATCACGCTTCCGCTGCGCACTCTGATTAATACTAGTGATACCCCCTATTTCGATCAAAAACATATAGTTGTCGACAAACTCGATCCTAATTTTTTTTAACTCAACGGTTAGTGCTACTAAACATTCTTCATTCCTAGACCGATTGTTGATTGGTCGTGCCTCTATGATCGACCAAAATCGTGAATGTAACGAATGAATTACATGTCATCAAGGTAAAACCAAGTCCATAAATACTAACTCATTCGGTATGAAATAGGTATACAATTTCAATAAACTAGTAAATATCTAACCAACCCTATATCAGATAAATAATACTAAAAGTAGGAAGATTTCAAAGAGATATACCTCTTGTCGACTGGAGAAATCCGTTGCCGTCAAGTCCCAACACAACCAACCAGAACCAGAACATGACTCCGGAAAATAAATCCGTAAAATACAGATAGACCTCGTAAAACAAAACAACTTCGTAAACCCACAGACACCAAAACATCGCAAAACTTCCCCCAGATCCCAAAGAAACTCGCGAACTTGGCTCTGATACCAAAAATTGTCACGCCCCCAGAGTCACATGCTTCCTCGAAAATCGGGCAGCATCTCCCCTGTACGGCGGACAATATGGGGCAAATATACATAATATCTCCACCAATATAGCTCAGCCACATGCGACTGGCATCACAACAATAGGAAATAGACACAACCACGCAGTTTATATTGAAACAAAATAAATGGATGGCTTAGCCATCTTAAACATAAAAGAAGGTCTACGTACCAGTAATAATGACAAAATCCAACCCGATACTTGACAAGGAAAACTAACTGCGGAAATAAAACAGACTCTAGAACAAACCAAAACAAACCGACACTGGGACTGAGGGACTGGCAACTGGATCATCTCCTGGCTCCAAGCAATACCACTACCTGCTATCTGAAACAACAAAAAGGGAAGCAGGGGTGGTGAGTCCGGGCGGACTCTGCGGGTATATGAGTAGACAAATAAGCATGGCATAATAAGGATAAACAGAGTAAAGAACTCAAACGTGTACAGTCCATAAGAATTATAGAATTTACCTAATCATGCATAATATATATCAATCGACATGGTATAAAGTCCGAATAACGACTAAACACGTATAAAACAACTCAATAACAATAATATCAAGATATACATGCATGTCAAACATGTGCAACAATCATAGCTCATATAAGTGCATCAAACACAAGCAAATGCATAAAAGAAATACGTATGCACATGATGCAATGACATGTGTCACCCCTGACGCCAGTCAAGCCGTCAACACATCCCATCTGTGTGACCGAGTGGGTAGGGCTGTGACAACTGTACCACTCCAACAACAACAATAACCAACAACAACAATAATACCACATAAGGCGTGGTTGAGTGGACAGGATGCGGGGAGCCTACACTCCAAACCCCAGTACATCGGGGGAGCTACCACAGCTACAATATATCCCTAAAAAACAAACAACGGTGAGGGTGAGCCACCAACGACTCATCCCTCTAAAATAACGGTGAGGGTGTCACTGTCTGACATGACAGGACAAACACTCGCACTCTAACCACTACCATGACAACATGTGGTTGAGTGAATCGAGCAACAATATGACTAACGACGGCTTAACCAAATGTAAGCCAACAGTCGTTAGTATGCAACGTGTAAGTATGGTGCATGATATACGATGCACGAACAACCGGAGAAACAGCGATGCAATAAAGTCCAACGAATGCACGATGCATCAATACAATCAACCGGAAATCAAAAACCAACGATTATGCACCTACACTACTAGGTAGGGTATTTCTAATGTCAAATAAACCTATCTATGTGTTATGGACTTCTAGGTACTCGCGTACAAGCGGTACTTTATAGAACATAAAACCAACCGAGGACTGTACGGATACGAATTTAGGAATACTCAAAGATCAACGAAGAACAAGTCTCAACGGCGATTTTTAAATAACGACAAAGAATAAGGTCAAGCAACCTATAAGACATAAACTAGCCATGCTTTAAGGTAAAAGAACTACTCGAGTACAAAGGAGAAGTACCCGCCTTATAATTGTAGAACGTATACGAACAGAACCTCCCACGACCAACCAAACGAATCCAAAGTCAAGGTCCTGTATACAATACATAAGTTTAACTAATTATAATAATTAACTAAATTAGATAAACCGTACATAAACAAAATTAAGATAAATCATAACTCATCTTCAACCTCAACGACATCAGAAGCAACATATAGTATCTATTTACTAACATTTAACATTAACAGCTGACTTTAAAGTAATTGCAACCTAGCATGAAGAATTGTTCACTTCTTGTTAAAACTACCTGTCATCCCTATCTAAACTTCAATCTTCATCCTTGACACATAGCAGAATTAATAACTCAAATTATCATCACCTGACACCACCAAACAAAAACAAACTTATACAATTAAATCGCATAGCATTTCTTACATTTCCATACTGTTCTCAACATCCATATCCTACATATTCAAAACCAGCCCACCATACGACTCCAGTGAAGTTCATGACAAGCATTGAACAATCCAGAAATCAGTTCACCTAAACCTCACAACTTGCCGATCTACCAATCCATCAATCTTAAACCTAATCATAGGTTTTATTCAAAACTTCATCTTATTATGCTGAACACATTCAAGCACAAAGAAATCTCTAACATACTTCTTACCCGTAATCAAAGGAAAGATCACGACAAGATGGTCGGCGCTCGGCGCTCGGCGTCGGCCGGTAGGGTCAGCGTCGTCGACAAACTCGCGCAAGGCAGTGAATCAGGAATCAGGAAGACGAGGCGTAGGCGCTCTGCTCGTGCGCTCCGGAGAAGAAGGAGAAGAAGGAGAAAACTAGGGCTGGTGGTGGCTGTTGCGAGGGAGAGGCGACAGTTAGGGCTCGATGTCCGTCGGAGAAGAAGAAGGAGAAGGGAGAGGCTTGCTCGCATCGGCTTGCTTGCAGTGTCGGGCAGAATCGCAAGGGATCGGCGTCAGGGAGGGTGAAACCGCTTGCGTGCGAGGGGGGTATGCGGCGGCGTCGAGGCAGAACACGGGAGAAACTGCTTCGTGAAAACAAAGGTTTAGGGTTTATTAATAGGTTTGATATTTTTACAAAAGACCCCTCTACGTTTGGATAATTGCAACTAACAAAAATTTGGTATTTAACATTTTTATGAATCCTGATACCAATTGATAAAAAGGCGCCTTTTTATTGTAACGACACGGTCTCTCAACCCCTTTGGCGGCCAAATCAATATTTGGCGGCCCAACAACCTGGCCCATAGGCCCAACAACTTGGCCCGTAGGCCCAACAACCTGGCGGCCAAATCAACATTTGGCGGCCCAACTATGTCGTCGACCAACAATCGATGTCGACGATCAACAACCGTGTCGTTACTCACTAGGTCTTTCCACCCCTGGCTAGTGGATTTTTGCCTTCCTCAGGATTCGAACTCTAGACCTCCAGGATAAGTACTAGAGTTTATGAATCCTGATACCAATTGAGCTGTAGCTCAATTGGTATCAGGATTTATAAACTCTAGTACTTATCCTGGAGGTCTAGAGTTCGAATCCTGAGGAAGGCAAAAATCCACTAGCCAGGGGTGGAAAGACCTAGTGAGTAACGACACAGTTGTTGGTCGTCGACATCGATTGTTGGTCGACGACATAGTTGGGCCGCCAAATGTTGATTTGGCCGCCAGGTTGTTGGGCCTACGGGCCAAGTTGTTGGGCCTACGGGCCAGGTTGTTGGGCCGCCAAATATTGATTTGGCCGCCAAAGGGGTTGAGAGACCGTGTCGTTACAATAAGGGTGTGTGCAGTTGGCCCTCACGTGTAGTGGTTCCGTAGCGTGGTAGCAGACAGGGATCCCTCCTCTTTCCCGTGGTACGAGGAGATGAGAGTGGTACTCCCTCATATGATTTGAGGTAGGGCGGGTGTGACCTCCGCCAGCATCCTGTCCACTCGGTCACTCAGGAGCAATGACGGTAGAGTGCGTACAGTTATCATAGCCCTACCCACTCGACCTCACCCATGACCGGTGACGGTGACTGACTGGCGTCAGGGGTGACTATGTCATTGCATCATGTGCACGATTATATAATTTGCATTGTTTGTGTTTGTTGCACTTGTTTAAGCTATGTTTGCTGTATTTGGATAACATATACATACAGGAGGGATTTGCTTTGTTTGTGGTCTGACGACCATTCAGGCATAGGGACTTATAACCTACACACCCCAGGGGGGGAGGTAGGGATATATATACTTTCATGTAGTGTATCGATCATGTATCCTGATTTTTCTTTTGAGACTGTATTTGTTTGTTTCTATACTACTATTGTATAACCTTTTTATCTCCATACATATCTATCTGGTTATATTCCCGCGAAATTCGCCTGGACTCATAATCGTTTGTTTGTTTTTCCTTTTCAGGTTGACGCCGCTAGGAGAGCCCAGTAGCTAGTCCCAGTGATATCGTAGTGTCTTTATTTTATTTTCTTTTAGTTGTAGTTGGGATGTGATTCTTATTTAAGATATGTTGGTGTAACACCCAATAATTTTCATGAATTATTAGGAATTTTTCTGAATTTTCTAACATTTTTTTGAAATAAAAATAAAAGAAAAGGAAACGGGTCAGGTAGAGGTTTGACCTCGCGACCATATAGAAAATGTAACGACCCAACCCCTCAGCCCTTTGGGCGGCCCAACTGGCGGCCCACTTGGCGGCCTCGGTCCCTTGGGCGGTCAAATCCCATTTGGCGGCCCCTTTGGCGACCTCTTCGGCGGTCGTTACTCACAAGTACTTCCCACCCCTGGCCAGTGGATTTTTGCCTTCCTCAGGATTCGAACTCTAGACCTCCAGGCTAAGTACTAAAGTTTATGAATCCTGATACCAATTGAGCTATAGCTCAATTGGTATCAGGATTCATAAACTTTAGTACTTAGCCTGGAGGTCTAGAGTTCGAATCCTGGGAAAGGCAAAAATCCACTGGCCAGGGGTGAGAAGTACTTGTGAGTAACGACCGCCGAAGAGGTCGCCGAAGGGGCCGCCAAATCGGATTTGGCCGCCCAAGGGACCGAGGCCGCCAAGTGGGCCGCCAGTTGGGCCGCCCAAGGGGCTGAGGGGTTGGGTCGTTACAGAAAAGCAAGCCCTTAAGCAAGTTCAGCTAACCGATAGATTGGAGGGTATCAACCACAGAAAAGGATGGAACGAATTAATGTTATAGGTAAGTAAGTCCTTTTCATGAAGAGATGCTTCAACTTCCGCTTAAGTTGCGTTAAGACCCCATTAGGTTTTTCGTGAGGCTGCGAGAACAGGCGGGTGGGAGGCTACGAAAACAGGAGAAAAACAAGGGTTTTCTTCCTCCTTCTTCTTCCTCTTGAGTAGAGAACCTAGGGTTTCTTCCCTAGGGCCAAGGAGTGAGGATTTTCGCAAAGGAAGAGAAAAGGAGTACTACGCTAGGATCTACCCTATACTTAGTGAGTTTTCTTCAAGCAAAGGGTAAGTAGATCACTCACCTGCAATAGAAGTAGTTTTTATTATGTAGTTCTCGTTGTAGAATCTTGATTTTGTGATCTAAGTGCATGCTTTAAGACTATGTTAATTGTGTGTTTTAAGTTTCTCAAGAGAACATGTTTCTTATCATAGAACTTGAATTTGAGTAGGTTTTGTGTGTATGATCTAAGCATGATAAGACCAAGTTCTTGAAAAGTCCCAAAAAAGAGTTTTGGGATAAGGGCACGCAAGGTGCTCGATGAAAGTTCAAAGTAAGAAAGATAAAGGTTTGTAGTGCAAAAATTTATGCAAAAAGAAAGATAGCTTGATAAGTATAAGCATTATGAATAAGAAAGTATTTTACTTTTGTAAAGTGACATGTACCGGGCAAATGAGAGGCCCACAGAAAGTTAAAAAGAAGCTCTAATAGGGTGCGGTGGCTAGCTACCCCGAAACCTGTTAGCGATACGCACATTGGTACATTGATACCAGGTACTATGTCAAGGCCTGAGAAAGTTGATTATTATTTTGAAGTATATGAGTATATGTAAGTGTTTTCAGTTTTTAAGTGCATGTGTTTGTTAAGTGTGTTAACATTGTTATGTTACAAGCATATTAAAGAGCAAGAGAAAAGAGGTTAGTATTGTAAAGTATGGAAATGTATAAATTCTCAAGTTTCAAAAGAAATCATGAGCATGTTAAGTTTGCAAGTGTTCTAATACAAGTAAATATTTTCAAGCATGATTGAGCATGATAAGTATATGAAAGTTACCATGTACAAGTATTTCCAAGTGCATGTATTTTAAAGCAAGCATTCTTGAAAAAGAGCATGTTTATCATCGATCGCATGGTTTTGTGAGTTAGGATTTACTTACTAAGCAAATCGCTTATTAGTTGCATTTCCTTCTATTGCAGATAAAGGTAATGAAAAAGTGTAAGCTAAGGAGGCGAACGGGACTTGCATTGATGCTCAGTGGCGGCGGAACCGTGGAAGAAATCTTTGGGTTAAGTCTTAGAGACATTTCTGAATTATAGAAACTTGGTGGTTGGTGTTTTGATTTGTAGAACGTGATCATTTTGTTTAAATTCCGCATAGAGTCAAAGTTGAGTACAAATTCTAGTATGAATTGCATGTGTTTTGATAGTTTGTTAAATTCCGCAAAGATCCTAATTGTAAGTTATTGGGTTTGTTTTGGGTTGCTAAGATGTTTATAAAACTAACATAGAGTATAAATTTTGAGTTATTTCTCTATATGCATTGGAAGTGTATGAATTGTGGACCTTTGAAACGGGTTCCCAGGTCTAAAAATGCAGTTTTTCAGGCGTGCCAGTCGACTGGTTCAGATACCAGTCGACTGCCATATCGAACAGAAGCATTCTGTTCGATGCACCAGTCGACTGCCAAGAAGGCCAGTCGACTGGGGCCGCGCACAGAAAGTTTCTTTGGCTGACACCAGTCGACTGGCCTTCTAGTAGTCGACTGGTGCCATTGAAAAAAAAAACTTTCCCTTAAGTAAGTGAGTAAGAGAAGAAGGTTGCTATAGAGGGGTATTAGAGCAAGTTAAGGGAAGTCAAGTAATTGTAACCTAAGGCTAAGGCTAAGGTAAAGTTAAGGTTAAGTAAAAGTGACATCCCCTTATAAGCGTGTAAGTCGGGTCGTCACAGAGTGGTATCAGAGCCAGTTCCCACCCTTCCGCCACACTGACATCAAGCATCAATCCTGCCGCCTACCAAGTAAGAAGTTCATATGTTTGTAGTTTTATATGCTTTTCTTTATTGACTGCTAGTATCAGTAAGTGCATGATGATAAGGAAGTATGTTAGTATCATTATATGCTAATATGTGCATGGAGATAATGAAGTAAGTTAGTAAGAGATAATAAACATTTATTTTCTTTACACTGTAGAGTAAGAGAATGGCAAGAGAACGTCCCAGAAATATTCGAAATGAGGAGCAAGCTCCTAGAGAACAGGAGTCAACGGAGTTAGTACCACCATCAGACCTTCAAGGAGTGGTGGCCCAGCTTCAGAGGCAACTTGCTGAACAGCAGCAAGTCATTACCACCTTGATGGCTAATCAGCAGGCTGCTCCTGCTACCCCGCCAGTGGCGACAGAGGTTCCCCCAGTACCTCTGGTAAGAGATGTAAGACAAGAGGCATATCTGATCCAGTGGCAGAGACTGAAGCCCGAGAATTTCTTTGGCACAAGTGAACCATGGGATGCTCAGGCATGGTTCAAAACGGTGGAAAGTATAATGGAGTTACTGGACTGGCCCGAGGTGGAGAAGATAATGTGCACCTCCTTCTGCCTTACTGGAGATGGCAGGATGTGGTGGGAAAGAGTGAAGGCTAAAAGAAATGTGAGTCAGATGATCTGGGCCGACTTCGAAGCAGAGTTCTTGGAAGAGTACTTTCATATGAAGGTAACAAACAAGCACTACGATGAATTCACGGAATTCCGTCAAGGAGAATTATCTGTAGATGAAGCAGTGAAGACATTTAATCGACTAGCTCGCTTGTGCCCGGAGTTAGTTAGCACTGAAAAGGAAAGGGTCAGGTTAATGCTCAAGATGCTGAGGCCTCAGATAGCTCTGAATGTGGCCAGCGGAGTTAATAGACCGCAGACTTCGGAAGAACTAGTAAGTAGTGCTTTGATCACCGAGCATTACTTAAATAGTATAAAGGCCACACGTGTGCAACAACAACAGGCATCAGCCCAGAAGTCCCAAGGTAATCCGCAAAACCAACAAAATTGGAAAGGAAATTCAAGCAAGAGGAAGCAGTGGGACCAGAAGACTTCGGAGGGTCACAAAGGGGGCTCATCAAGCAAACAGCTCAAGTATTCTCTTTGCCCAAAATGTGGGAAGATACATCCCAGAGTATGTCGTCAGGGCATGAGCGGATGCCATATTTGTGGAGCAAAAGGGCATATGATGAAGGCTTGCCCTAACCGGCCGAGTATGAGCGGGTGTTATATCTGTGGAGTAGTAGGGCACCTGGCCAAGGCTTGTCTTAAAGCAAAGCCGCCTCCACCACAGCTCCTTCAGTACGGGGGTGGATCTGTCCAGTTGCACCAGATGCAGCCAGCAATGGAAGGACCCTATTTCAGTCAAGCGAGAATGGAAGCCCCACCAGCCACGACCAACGCTAGGATTTTCGCCATCAACAAGGAAGAGGTGGCAAATTCTCCTACTGTGGTCACAGGTCGAATACTCATCTCATCCCAATATGCTGTTGTGTTATTCGATACTGGGGCAACCCATTCTTTTGTATCAATATTTTTCTCCAAGAAGCTAGGGATCCCACCAGAAAGATTGAGTCAGGAGTTTTTAACAACTTTACCGTCGGGGGAAGTAATAGCCTCTACTCAGAGGCTAAGGGCAGTACCAATCTGGATTTCCAACCGAGAGCTCTATAGTGACTTGGTAGTCCTTGAGATGAAGGATTACAATGTTATTTTAGGGATGGACTGTAACGCCTGCCCTTATATCTACTCTCGGGGCGGGGTCACGTACTATCATTCATATAAATTTTTTTTTTCTTAAAGTACTAATAACAAAGTACTAAGCATGCTTGTTCAAAACTAACCTATAACATGATAGGTTCAACTCATAATAAAATCAAGTATATGAGTAATCCAAGTGTAACATTCATTATTAAAGAAATGTTAACATAAGCATAATATTGTAGATATAAAGATCTTTCTTTCCCGAGCCACCACCCCACACATCTTCAACCCTCCTGCCTCTTCCTTTAGTTTAAGTGTCCCTTACCCTGATCTGCAGCATAAGACAACACATAAACTAGTAAGCACAAATGCTTAGTAAGGATCCTGTCCTACTCGCAAAATCGGATATCATAGAAAGATAAGAGAATAAATCACATTTAAGCATGGTAAGTGTTTAAGCATGTTAAACATCTAAGCATATTAACTTCATAGGAAGGTTTCTTTGAAAACATATAAACATAATACTTGAACATAGCATAATCATTAGGGCCCGGCTTGTACTTCATGGTTTGCGCGCGCCCCTGAATAGGAACGAGGTAGCTAATCCCGAACCACTAGGGTTTACTAGGCCTTCTCAAAAGTCCTTCAGCCTAGTATCATAATCATTTGACTCGCTTTAAGAGTCTATAGTACAAGCCATTACAAAATAAAATAATTATCATGTTCTTCATTTTCATAAAGTATGCTCTTAGTCCCAACCTTCTAGGGAAGCATTCTTTAGGCCCTAAGCCTTCTTCGTTCATGCCCTACAAGGCTCATTCTTATGCATATGTATGCATCCATAATCATGATAACTAGCCTAGTATAAAGCATGCATTTCATAAGGGTGCCCCATGGGCTATAATGCATGCTCATACATAGATCATAATTCAACCCCTTAAACATATCTTATATATGACAAGGTTGATCACATAAATCATAATCATATCATAGGAAGTGGTAGCATGCTTCATGGGTTAATCAAATGATTCCTAACCCTAAAACTAGGGTTTTGGCCGAAAGTTAAGGGTACGGGTAGATTAGGTTTTTGACATCAAAACATCCCCTACCAGCATCCCATATATATATATATATATATATATATATATATATATATATATATATATATCATGTATCATACTATAGCATGCACCATGGGAGAAAATCAAGCAACCTTAACCCTAATCTAGGGTTGGCCGAAAGTCATAGCTAGGGAAGTCCAAGTTTTTCCAATCAAGCATTCCATTTATTCATCACATGCATTCACATATCATCTCACTAACCTAATCATATCACATAAGATAATTTTAAGCGTTATAAACCTAATATTTCATGCTTGGCCGAATATCACATGCTAGGGACATTTAGTTTCCAATCATTGTTCCATTTAAACATCACTTGCACATACATACCATCATAGCAATCCTAAGTATATCTCATAGGGTACATCCCATACAATCATCACATATCATATATAGCATGCATCATGGGAAGAAGATCAAGCAACCCTAAACCCTATCCTAGGGTGGCCGAAACTTGTAGGATAGTTGGGCTAGGTTTTTGACTTCAAATATCCACACAAGCATTTACACAAACACCTTACCTATACTATTAAGCATGGATATATCATAGGGAAAATCATACAACCTTAAACCCTAATTCACCTAGGGTTGGCCGAAACTTGTAGGGTAGGGTAGGCTAGGTTTTTGACATCCAATATTCACACAAACATTTACACAAACACTTTACCTACACTACTAATTATGGGTACATCATAGGATAGCAAACAACCTTAAAACCCTAGCCTATTCTCTCTTGGCCGAAACTTGTAGGGTGGATAACCCTACTTTTTCTTATCACAACATGATGGAAACAACATATATTCATACCCTAAGTTCCTAGGGGTCTCCTCATGCAACGAGAAGTAACCAAGGCCAAATTCTTGGTGATGGTCGAAACTTACCAAAAGGGAAAAGTCCCTTTTTCAAAAACAAGAACACAAGAAAAACATGCATTAACCATTACACTGCAGGCGAGGGGATACTTACATCCTTTCGCTTGAATTTCACCTTCCCTAGATTCTTAGGGTACCCTTGGTTGAAGGAGAGGTGATGGTTACTCTTACTATTTCTTCTCTAGACTCCTTGGCCCTAATAGAGGGCAAAATCCTTAGAGGGTCTTCTTCCTTCCAATCCCCTAGGGTTAGAACCCTAGGAAGCACTTTTCGAAAATGGAAAAGAGAAGAGGAAGAAGAAGGAATTTCGGGTGGGAGAAAGTGAGGAAGAAGAAGAGGAAGTTACTCCCACCCCTTCCCTCTCTTATTTATACTATTCTCATGAAGAGACATGTCTCTTCACTATTACACGCTTAACAAGCATGTTTCTTATTCTCTCAACAAGAAACAATGCTTGGTGTAGTGGTTAAGACATGGTGAGTGCAACTAGGAGGTTCAAGGTTCGATCCTTGCTTCCTCCTTTCTACACTTTATTTTTATTACCTTTTGCACTAATCCACATCAAAGCCTATTAAGCCAAATCCATCATGATATTTCATAATAATTTTCCATGAATTCACAACATTATTTACATAATATTTCATAATAATTTTCCATGAATTCACAACATTATTTACATAATATTTCATAATAATTTTCCATGAATTCACAATATTATTCACATAATATTTCGTAATAATTTTCCATGAATTCGTAACATTATTCATGGTGAAATTTTGGGGTGTTACATGGACTTCTTGAGCAAGTACGGTGCTTCTATAGACTGCCGCAAGAGAAAAGTCAAGTTCACACCAGAAGCAGAACCTCCATTCGAGTTTATTGGAGACCCAAAGAGAAAGACAAAAAGGTTCTTATCTACCTTACAAGCTCAGAGAATGTTAGAAAAGGGGTATTCTGGTTTTCTAGCTCATATAGTAGATGCAAGTCAAAGAGAAGGATTAAAGAAAGAGGAAGTGAGGGTAGTCTGTGACTATCCGGAGGTGTTTCCTGAAGAGTTACCAGGACTCCCTCCCAATCGAGAAATTGAATTTGAAATTGAGTTGGCTCCAGGCACCAACCCAATTTCAAAGGCACCTTATCGCATGACACCAGTAGAACTGAAAGAACTGCAAGAACAGTTACAAGAGCTGCTCGACAAGGGTTTCATCCGCCCTAGTCATTCACCCTGGGGAGCTCCTGTGTTGTTCGTCAAGAAGAAAGATAAATCTATGCGAATGTGCATAGATTATCGAGCCTTGAATAAGGTGACCATCAAGAACAGATATCCTTTGCCAAGGATAGATGATTTATTCGATCAGTTGAATGGAGCCACGGTGTTCTCCAAAATAGATCTGCGGTCAGGTTACCATCAACTCAAAGTGAAGGAGAGTGATGTGCCAAGGACTGCTTTCAGTACAAGATATGGGCACTACGAGTTTGTGGTCATGCCCTTTGGAGTGACAAACGCCCCTGCGACGTTTATGGATCTAATGAATCGAGTGTTCAAGGATTTTATTGACAAGTTCGTCATTGTCTTCATTGATGATATCCTAGTATATTCAAAGACTCAGGAAGAACATGACGAACATCTGAAGATAGTGTTGAAGACCTTACAGCAGAAGGAGCTGTACGCCAAATTCTCAAAGTGTGAGTTTTGGCTTGACCAGGTGGCCTTTCTAGGCCACATCATTTCCAAAGAAGGCATTATGGTAGACCCAGCCAAGATTGAAGCAGTTAGTAACTGGAGTCGACCAACGAATACTAGTGAGATCAGAAGTTTTCTGGGTTTAGCAGGGTACTACAGAAGGTTTGTAGAGGACTTTTCAAAGATAGCTTCTCCACTTAAAGCCCTTACCAGAAAGAATAAGAAGTATGAGTGGACTGAAGATTGTGAGCAGAGTTTCCTTGAGTTAAAAGAGAGACTGACAAGCGCTCCTATTCTTACAGTACCCGAAGGTGGTGAGTACCTCTTTGGAGAGTTTAGAACCTACTTATCAGAGGCTGGGATTCAGTCCCAGCTAACTGCACCCGGTACGCCCCAACAGAACGGTGTGGCAGAAAAAAGGAATAGGACTCTTATGGAAATGGTTAGGTCAATGATGAGCTACTCTGAGTTGCCAGACTCGTTCTGGGGATATGCTCTGGAAATAGTAGCGTACATACTGAACTTGGTACTATCTAAGTCAGTCCCATCTACTGCCACAGAACTGTGGACTGGGCGAAAGTCTAGTCTAGGACATATTCGAATTTGGGATAGTCCAGCAGATGTGTTGAAGGGAGATACTGATAAGTTGGAATCTCGTATGGAAGTGCGTTTGTTCGTACGCTATCCAAGAGGGACGAAAGGTGGTCTGTTTTATAGTCCTAAGGATCGAAAGGTAATCGTTAGCACGAATGCCAGATTCTTAGAAGAAGACTATGTGATGAACCACAAGCCCAGGAGTAGACTAGTGCTTGAAGAGTTAAGAGGGGACATTCCGACCTTAGGACCAACTATAAAAGAGGATGCACCACAAGTCACTGCACCGCATGTCACAGAAGATACACAGGTAGTACCTCGTCGTAGTGGGAGGGTTGTCAGACAACCTGAAAGGTGCATGTTTTTGGAAGAGTCTTCGGACTGGGTCTCTGATAAACATGAACCAGATCCCTAGACCTATGACGAGGCCCTCCAAGATAAGGATGTGGATTCTTAGCAAAGGGCAATGAAATCCGAAATAGAATCTATGGATTCTAATCATGTCTGGGAGCTAGTAGAACCACCCAATGGTGTAAAAGCCATTGGATGCAAGTGGATCTACAAGAGAAAGAGAGGATCAGACGAGAAGGTTGAGACCTTCAAAGCTAGGCTTGTTGCGAAAGGGTATACTCAGAAAGAGGGTATCGACTATGAGGAGACCTTTTCGTCGGTAGCCATTCTAAAGTCTATCCGGATTCTCTTATCTATTGCCGCTCATATGGATTATGAGGTATGGTAGATGGACGTCAAGACAACTTTCCTAAACGAAAGTCTTGAGGAGACCATCTACATGAAGCAACCAGAAGGGTTCATTGAAAAGGGGAAAGAGCATCTAGTATGCAAGCTTAATTTATCCATTTATGGATTGAAGCAAGCTTTACGATCTCGGAACATCCGTTTTGATGCGATAATTCAGTCATATGGATTCATTCAAAGCCTGGATGAGTCATGTATATATAAGAGGTGTGACGGAAACGTAGTGGTGTTTCTTGTACTCTACGTAGATGATATTTTGTTAATTGGCAACAATGTCAAAGTGTTATCAGACGTAAGGGTATGGTTGTCCAAACAATTCAACATGAAGGACTTGGGAGAAGCGGGACACATCCTTGGGATCAAGGTTATAAGGAATCGCCAGAAAAAGATGTTGCGTTTATCCCAAGATTCATATATTGACACTGTCCTGGTTCGTTTTAGCATGGAAAATTCCAAGAAAGGTTTTCTACCTTTCAGGCATGGAGTACCTCTATCCAAGGAGATGTGTCTGAAAATATCAAAGGAGATAGAGGAAATGATGGCGGTTCCTTATGCATCAGCTGTAGGAAGCCTCGTGTATGCTATGTTGTGCACGAGACTAGATATCTGTTTTGTTGTGGGCATGGTCAGCAAATATCAGAGTAACACTGGACAAAGACATTGGACTGCAGTAATGCATATATTGAAATACCTGAGACGGACTAAGGATTATATGATGGTTTACCATGAAGACCAATTAGTCCCTGTGGGTTATACGGATTCAGATTTCTAGTCAGATAGGGACAAGAGTAAGTCTACCTCAGGGTTTGTGTTTGTTAGATCTTGTACGTCTTGCTAGAGGGAGGGGGGGGGGGTGAATAGCAATTTCTCTTGAACTTTCAAATTCTTTCTCTATAAGAAGGTTAGCACAATACAAACAATATAATGAAAATAAGAAAATCAATGCTAATACCTGCGTTTACTTGGTATCCACCTCAGAGAGGTGACTAATCTAAGAATCCTTCAGTGGATCGCTCCTTGGATACCCTCCGGCTAGCTCGTGTAGTTCCTTGTGGGTGGAGAAACCTCGCCACAATCCTAAGGACACCTCTGAGCACAAAGACTACTATTTGGCCTTTAACCAAGACCAAATTCGTCAGAGGTCTCAGCCAAAATGAAGCCCCTTTAAATAGGTTTCTTGGCTGAATATCCCGCTACCAGTCGACTGCCCCTGGGGCAGTCAACTGGCTCGCCTTAAAAGCCAGCCAACGGCTAGTCTAACGGCTAGTTTTGAGATTACCAGTCGACTGCTCCTAGGGCAGTCGACTGGTTCAGGGTCAGAAACCTTTTGTGAGTTTCAGGTCTTGCTGACAGTCGACTGCCAATTTCCCAGTCGACTGCCCAGCTTACAAAAACTCTCCTCCTCACTTCAACGACCCTCCTTCACGTGTGCCTTCAGGTACACTCCCTTGGATTGCCCCTTGAAGTCTTTTTCCACAGGCTATCGTCCCTCGGATGCGCACAAAAACCTTCCTTTGGCTTGCCTCATGCCACCCTTTACGTGTGACTTTTGAAGTCTACTTCCCGGCTTGCCCTTGGAGTCCTCCTCCCTCGGCTCTTGTCCCTTCATGACTCAGCTGACTCTTCACCAGCAGCCTTGACTGTTGCCTTCATGCCCTCTTCGTCTTCGGCCCTCGTCCCTCGGATGCACACAAGCCTCCAGCCTGTCTCCATGCCATCCTTCACGAACGCCTCGAAGTCCGTGTCCCTTGGCTCATCGTCCCTACAATCCACAGTCCCTCGGGTGCACTCAAGCCTCCAGCTTATCTCCATGCCACCCTTCACCGTATCGAAGCCGTCCAGCTAAGTCCATATGTGTAACCTGCAACTCCTGCACACTCAAATACACATATTAGATCACAAGGTAAAACCTAACTTAAACCCTTTGCCCAAACATCAAAACACATGATCACTCCGGACCATAGATTGCCCCAACATTCTTCCCCTTTTTAATGTTTGGCAATACGTTTTAGTTAGGGAAAATAAATAGCAATAACAATGCTAAACAAACATTTTGACTTACGTAGCCAAGACTTCATCTTGGACTTACACCGCCAATGCATATGCAATGCAAACTACATGGATCCTATCCCAAGGCATCCCACACCTAACCTTCCCAAGAGTTAGGACTTTTCACCAAAACGGACTTTTTAAAGCCTTCCCAAGGCTCCCCCTAATTAGACTTACAAAGGCTTTTTAAGAACCTCTTCAAGGTTCCCCTTACGCCAAGAATGGAGCAACCATGCTCCCCCTTTACCTAAGCTCCCCCTAGACCTACGATTTCTTGCAAAGGCGTGTTTGGTTTCCCAAATTAAACCCAACACTTCTCCCCCTTTGCCATACATCAAAAAGACCCCAACAATATCCCAATTATTGGATCTTTTAACATCCAATGATCATAAACATAGTGTACTAACTCCCCATACACTTGTTTTACATCATTTGGACACCTTCAATAGCTGAACCACCCAATCCAGCTTTTACCAGTTGATTGACCCATGGGGCAGTCGACTGATACTCTGAAAATCCTGATTTTCAGTTTTTCTAACCAAATTCAGAAATGCGCCAAAAATTCCATAAATCTTTAAAAATTCTCAAATTTTGTGGAGAGGTTTGTGGTACCCATACCTATTTGGAAAAAATACATTCAAAAATATACCTATTACCATTCCCAAGATTGACACAAAACTCAAAACTAGCTAAAAGTTTCAGTCAAACCTTGATTTAAAGTCCTAATTTTGGTTCCCTCTTGATGTCTCTGCCCATGCCAACCCACAATGCATCCCTAACATTGATTTACATGACATTTATATATCAAAAATCATCTTTCATACTATATGACCCCAAATGTCACATTTCCATGCATGAAACATATAATCCATATGCCAAAACCCAAGAATTGAGACTTAAGTCCGTCTCCAACTCTTTTGGCACATCCCATGGTCCATCTAGACTTTTAAGAGCAACCCTCCCAAGATCCATTCATCATATATCCCAAAGACTCCTAGAGCTCCCCCTTGAGCTCTTAGACTTAGTCACCTCCCTAGATGACTCAACAAACACTAGACCACACCGATGTACCCCCGATGACTCTTGGCCTACAAACTTAACCTTCTTAATCTTAGATACCTTGTCTTTGGTTAAGTCCTTTTTCTTTCCTTTTGATAACATCCCCTTGCCATTCTTGGACTTTCCCTCTTTGCCATAATCATATGCTACCCTAGCACATGTCTTTTTATTGGCATTGGAGCTCTTAGATCAGTATCCTAGACCCGATCTATCATGGTTGGGTTTTAGACCACCCAACATCATATCCAAACCCTTAGATCCAATAGTGAATCTTTCTAGGGTTTTCTCTAACCTATCAAGCTTTTCCCTTAAAGCTTGATTTTCCCGTTCTAGGCTCCTAAACCTAGAATCCACATGTCCATATTGGACATTCCTAGACCTACCTAGGCATATGTCTCCCCTTGTTGGGATTTCTGCCTTGATCCTTAGGTCTAGAGGTCTTGGATTTTTCATTATGCTTGACCTTTCTAGGGTTTTGATCTACCTTGTTAACTCTATTCCTATCATGATATTTAAAACCTAAATTATGCATGGATAAATGATTGACACTATTTTTAGCATGCATGTAGGAACTTAAATTTGAATTGCATTTAAATTTATGATTAGGGATTACCTCCCTTACCCTTGTAGCTCCCCTTTGTTGTAAGCTTCTCTTCTTCTCATTCTTTTCCCATTTTCTCAAGTGCTCCATTTTCTTTAGCTCTCCTTTTCTCGAACACTTGGTATGATAGTGCCCTAGCTCCCCACATGTAAAGCATTGAATTTTCTTTCTTCTCTCTTGGGCTTCCTCATTCCTACGACCCATGTTAGTTTTAAAATGAATTGACCCAGGTTTAGAGTTTACCTTCTTCTTAGCTAGTGGACACTTGTCCTTGTAGTGTCCCTTCTTGTTGCATCCAAAACATATAATATGGTCTTTAGTCCTTGCTTTGGTGGAGGTAGGAGTTTCTTCTTGCTCCGGTATTGATGAGGGTCTCTCCTCCCCCTCAATCCTTGATATGGAGGCTTTTTCAATTTCCTCCTCACTTGAAGATGTGGACCCTTCATCCTTGTCTCCCTCTTCGGATGTTGAACTCGACTCAACCTCCAATTGGTCCTCTTTCTCCTCTTCTTTTTGTCTTTGTGTTGGATTCCCATGTAGAGCTATCATTTGTATCCATAGGTCATACACATTCTTGTAGTCTCCTGCATTTAACAAAATATGTGAAGGTAATAACTCCAATATAATGCAAGTTACCTCCTTATCACCCTCTGCTTCCTCCGTTTGACTATTGGTCCAATACCGAGGTCAGAGGTGTTTCCCCTTCTTATCCGTCGGAACTTCAAATAGAACTTCTAGTGCCGTCCAACGGTCCCAATCCATTTGAAAAAACGTCTCCAATCACCTCCTCCAATAGTTGAAGTCATCTCGGTCTTATGGAGATGTAATCCGGATATCCCATCCTAGTGGACCTTCCGATCCCATCATCCTCTAGCACTTCTTGCTCTCCCGGCGGTTAGTCCGTAGATGTGCAACCTCGCTCTGATACCACTTGTTAGATCTTGTACGTCTTGCTAGAGGGGGGGGGGTGAATAGCAATTTCTCTTGAACTTTCGGATTCTTTCTCTGTAAGAAGGTTAGCACAATACAAACAATATGTTAGATCTTGTCGGTACGCTAGAGGGGGGGGGGGGTGAAAAGCTTTTCCGAATCTTTCTTCCTACACGGTTAGTTGCGCAAGCGGAATATACAACAATAAATAATAAAAACAATACTAATCAATGCTAACAAAAGGATTTACTTGGTATCCACCCCGGTCGGGTGACTAATCCAAGAATCCGTCGGTGGATCACTCCCCGGATAACCTCCGGCTAGCACTCGTCGCTCCTTGTGGGTGGAGAAACCTCGCCACAATATCAAGCACGCTCTGAGTACAGGGTAGACTACTAACAAGCCTTAACCAAACTTGTTTCTGTTGGTGCTTGGATGGCTAGAGAGGGGGGGGGGTGAATGTAGCCAGACACAAAAATCGCTTTCTATCTTATAAGATTTCTGTACTTTAATGTTAGTAGCACAGCGGAAGCAAAAACCAAACAAAGTATAAATGCAGAAATGAAAAGCAAACTATAAATGCTAACAAGGATCGTTTACAAGGTTCGGGGATAACTTGCTCCTACTCTTTGGCGTGCCCTTAAGGTGGGCGATCCCTTGATCGTCGGCAGATCAAGCCCCGGAAAATCCGGATAGAAAGCAACCTCCTTCTCGGTGGAGTAACCTCTCCACAGCGTTTCAAACAATATATGGAATTAAGCTCAATGAAACACAAGAAGAAACCTTACTGAGCACTTAGGAAAGCAAGAACACAAGCAAACTCCTCACCGAGCTCCACCCAGCCAAGATCTCATGCAAGAACTCCCTCTTCGTGTCTTCTTGCTGATGGACTCACTGAGCTCCTTGTTTCTTCTTCCAAGTGCTCAAGTATGCAATCTCTCATTAGGTTGCTTCAAGGATCAGAATATGTATAGTAGCAACCTCCTTAGCAGTTGTAGCTCAAGCAAGATGATAATCGCAAGCCCAGTCTTCTCTATTTCCAGCTTTGTCTTAAGCCTCTGCTCCCCTCACCAAGCTCTCCATCAGCATCCACTGAAGCCACAGCCTAACCCCCTGACTCCCTGAGCACTCAGTCCACTGAAGACCTCTTCAGTTGAGCCTCCGTCAGTTGCCAGCCGCGCGCCAGAAGTCGTTGAGACTTGAGATGAGCAAACAGACAAACCTGCTTGATGGAAAGCCCACATTTGACTCTCCTCCATTGTTTGAATCATCCCTGCAATGTCTGCACACTCCAACAGAAGCTTAGCGAATGCTATCAAATAATATCACACAATATCAACAGGTAACAGAGAAAACAGACGCGATCAGAAACTTCTGACAGTGACCAGAGTGAACCCTGATCGGCCACCAGACCGATCAGGGTGTGGCCTGATCGGACTGGTGACCGATCAGGCCACTCTCAGACCGATCATGCTCCAGCCTGATCGGACATAGTGAGAAGCTCGCGACACTTGATCGTTCACCAGAACGATCTGAATAGTAACCCTGATCGGTCACCAGACCGATCAGAAGACGAACAGAAGCCAACCCAAAACTCTCTGTTCACAGCCTGATTGGTCACCAGACCAATCAGGAAGCAGCCTGATCGGTCACCAGACCAATCAGGAAGCAGCCTGATCGGTCACTAGACCGATCAGGAGCCGAACAGAATACACCCAAACTTTCTGTTTTCTCCCTGATCGGTCACCAGACCGATCAGCCATGCTGGATCGGTCACCAGACCGATCCACGAGTGAACTCCGTGCCAACATCCCTGATCCGTCACCAGACCGATCCAGGCAAGGTCAAATCCACTCTAAGTCACGAGAACAAGCCTCCAGCCCTTCCCTGACTCGTTCTTAGTCCTCCGGACCAAGACTCCGTGCCCAGTTTCACTCACTGGGACTTCAACCTAGCCCTCCAAGCTAGGACCTGGCCCTCCAAGCTGGGATTTCATCAACCTAGCCCTCCAGGCTAGGGCATTTCACCTAACCCTCCAAGTTGGGACTTTTCACCTAACCCTCCAAGTTAGGACTTTTCACCTAGCCCTCCAAGCTAGGACTTTTCACCCAACCTTCTAAGTTAGGACTTTTCACCTAGCCCTCCAAACTAGGACTTTTCACCTAACCCTCCAAGTTGGGACTTTTCACCTAGCCCTCCAAGCTAGGACTTTTCACCCAACCCTCCAAGTTAGGACTTTTCACCTAGCCCTCCAAGCTAGGACTTTTCACATGCCAGCGTGCGACCTCCCGATCCACCTGGACTTAATCTGAATTTAACCAAACCTGAATCAAACTTAAATCCGTGTCAAACACCAAAATAACAACCGAGCCAGACTGCATCAACAATCTCCCCCTTTTTGTTGTTTGACAATTCGATTTAAGTTTGGCATCAATGATCAATTGAAGGCAGTTCAATTATCATAAGGGAATCAAAGTCCTCCCCTTACAATAACTCTAAACTTAATCAACCATTTTTCTCCCCCTTTGTCAAACATCGAAAAAGGTATGGTTATTAAGTTGAACATACCTCCCTCTCAAACATGGGTCTCTCCCCAAACCCAAAATAATTAAAGGTAAAAATTTTGCATATGAGAGGCATATACCATAAATGTATCATGGCAACAATGTATATGCATCATACATCAATAAGTGTGAATTGCACATGAAAACATATACAGAAATATATCATGGTCAAACATGTATATGTTTCATGTGACAAGTACGAAATGCATCTGTATCTGATATATAATCTTGATTGGTCTCCGTGACCGATCAGGTTCGTTGATTACTTGATACAGACATATTTCTTGTTAGCCTGGGGAGCAATCAGATTTCGAAAAAATTTCTGAAATTCTGATACGTTCCTGATCAGACTGCATTAACAATTGCATTCCACAACAGAGGTGTAGACTCTATTAATATTCGTCATTTCAGAAACATTTCTGAAACACGACATTAAGAACAGGAGTCATGACTCAACAAATCCTTTCTTATGAATGTGAGCATTCCAATATAGGTTTGTATCAAATTAATATGAGGTTTTGTTCCAACTAGAATTGGTTTGTATCAGATGCGTTTGTATTAAAATGATCAGGTAATCTGATACAACTTGATGAAATGGGATTGGTTTAAGATCAGATGCGTTTGCATCACTTTGGAACGATTTGGGAGTTCCTTGATCAGAATTGGTCTGATCGGTCACCAGACCGATCAGAAGGACCCTTGATCGGTCACCAGACCGATCAGGGTGAGTCCTGAGCGGTCGGTGGACCGATCTGGTTCGAGACAGAGAGTTTTCTGAAACTGATACGTTTCATAAACAGATTTGTTCCATCTGTTAAACACACCAAACCCTAACACCATTAGATTTAACCCCTAACAGAGTTTCATTAACCATATTCATTTCCCTTAACCAAGATGATCAACATGATTTGTGTCGCTTAATCAAAATACATTTCATCAATTATCAAAATATGATACTAATATCCAATTTCCAAAACATAATCAGATTTCATGATACAAACAAAAATATGATCAAATTTTCAAAAACATGCTTGTATCAAATTAGTATCAAAACATGATCAAGCTTTCTAACACATGATTGTATCAATACAATATTATAAGATTGTATTTTGTCCGACATGCTTTTATCTCATTTAAGGTTTATTGATCATCAAAGCATGAAATTTTCTAAGGTTTATGATTGCTAGCAAAAATAAAAAAAACTTAGACCTCGAATTCATGTTCTTGTCTATTGAGGCCTTATCAATATAAATTATGTGTTGATATTGTTCCTCAGCATGTATTCATGTTGTGTAACACATTCAAGAAGATTTTGACTTGCTTAAGAAAAACTTTTCTTTTACCAAGACACCTTAGACTTGAGATAAGGCATTTCATAAACCATAACTTGCATGAAAACATAAATTGCAATAACAAAACTTATTATCCTAAGCAATCCAAGGTAAAACAAGTTATGTGTCAACCTAAACCATTCATGTGAATATTTTTTTTTTCAAAACTTGTTTATTTATTTTGAAGCATGCATATCCTATCATTCGTTGCATGATAAATTACCTTATTGCCCAAATGAGATTTCATAAATCACTAGCCAAGGGATTATCTTGTTACAAGAACTAAGACAATGAAGCTCAAAGCATTTAATTCGAATTTTCCATAACCAACCATGTGAATGACAATTTTTCCTTGGTCATGGGTTTGGAGCACCAAATATCAACCTCCCATGTTGATAGATGCTCCCCCTCAATCAAAGCTATACAATTCTAAAGATAGAGGTTTTAGGTACCCAAATTTTGGGACCTAAGGCCTCAACAATGAAGGACTTAGGCACCCATGCCTTAATCAATTTCTTTCTAGCTTTTTGAACCCTAGAATCATTTTGTGCTCTAAATTGGGTCCTTGACATTAAGGATATGACACTAGGTTCTTTAGGTTGGTAACCCAAACCAACTTTGTTGTAAGCCGCCTTTTGTGAGTTTAAGATCATATCTAGGGTTTTGGAACTTGTTGAAAAATTCTCAAGAATATTCTTGAGGTTTTCAATTTCACCCTTCAAGCCCTTGTTTTCATCCTTAAGATTTTTAACATGCAAGTCATCTATTACCTCATCCTTAGAAGTTTTCAATTCCTCTACTTCTAATCTTAAAGATTTAACTTTGGCCTTAGATTTCTCAAGCATATTTGTCAAGCATGCTATTGTTCTATAGCACTTATCCAACTCGGAAGAGATTACCTCTACATCATCCGAAGATGATGAAGGCGCGGTTGAGGAGCTTGATTTGTTGTCACTTCCTTCTCTCGAGTCCCCTAGTGCCATGAATGCCACGTGACAGTGGGTGTTCTCATCCTTCTTTCCTTTCTTCTTTTTGTCACCTGCCACTAAAGCCAACCCTTTCTCCTTTGGGCTTGTGTTAGAGATCTCATGTAGTTCCATTTCACAAAATAGATCTTCTAACTTAACAATTGAAAAATCCTTGGAAACCTTGTAGGCATCCACCATGGATGACCACAAGGCATTCCTTGGAAAAGCTTTTAGAATGTACCTCACTAAGTCTCGGTTTTCTACCTTTTCATCAATGGAGTGGAGACCATTCAATACTTCTTTGAATCGACAATGAAGCATACTTACAGTTTCGTTATCTCCCATTGTCAAGTTCTGGAGTTGGCTGAGAAGGAGGTCCTTCTTGACTATCCGTGTATCTTGAGTTCCCTCATGGAGCTCAATGAGTTTGTTCCACAAGTCTCTGGCAGAGGTGAAGGGACCAATCTTGATCAATTGCTCTTTGGTCATCCCACATTGTAAGATGACCACAGCTTTGGCATTTGCTTCCCCCTTCCGGATTTGCTCAGCCGACCACTTGGAAAACTCAAGCTCCTTTCCTTCATTATCCTTTGGAAGGGAAACCCCCTCCTTGACAGCGAACCACAAGCTCATGTTTGTCTTCAAGTAAAACTTCATTCTTGACTTCCAATATGAAAAATCAGTGTCATCGAGGAATGGAAGTCGGTTTGTGCTCAATCCTTCTCTTCCAGCCATCATGCTGTAAGCTCTCGGATGTTAAGCTGTGAACAGAGCCCCTTGCTCTGATACCACTTGTTGGTGCTTGGATGGCAAGAGAGGGGGGGTGAATGTAGCCAGACACAAAAATCGCTTTTTATCTTATGAGAATTCTGCACTTTAATGTTAGTAGCACAGCGGAAGTAAAAATCAAACAGAGTATAAATGCAGAAATGAAAAGCAAACTATAAACGCTAACAAGGATCGTTTACAAGGTTCGGGAATAACTTGCCCCTACTCCTTGGCGTGCCCTTAAGGTGGGCGATCCCTTGATCGTCGGCAGATCAAGCCCCGGAAAATTCGGATAGAAAGCAACCTCCTTCTCGGTGGAGTAACCTCTCCACAGCGTTTCAAACAATATATGGAATTAAGCTCAATGAAACACAAGAAGAAACCTTACTGAGCACTTAGGAAAGCAAGAACACAAGCAAACTCCTCACCGAGCTCCACCCAGCCAAGATCTCACGTAAGAACTCCCTCTTCGTGTCTTCTTGCTGATGGACTCACCGAGCTCCTTGTTTCTTCTTCCAAGTGCTCAAGCCTCCAGCCCTTCCCTGACTCGTTCTTAGTCCCCGGACCAAGACTCCGTGCCCAGTTTCACTCACTGGGACTTCAACCTAGCCCTCCAAGCTAGAACCTGACCCTCCAAGCCGGGATTTCATCAACCTAGCCCTCCAGGCTAGGACATTTCACCTAACCCTCCATGTTGGGACTTTTCACCTAGCCCTCCAAGTTAGGACTTTTCACCCAACCTTCCAAGTTATGACTTTTCACCTAGCCCTCCAAGCTAGGACTTTTCACCTAACCCTCCAGGTTGGGACTTTTCACCTAGCCCTCTAAGCTAGGACTTTTCACCTAACCCTCCAAGTTGGGACTTTTCACCTAACCCTCCAAGTTGGGACTTTTCACCTAACCCTCCAAATTAGGACTTTTCACCTAGCCCTTTAGGCTAGGACTTTTCACCCAACCCACCAAATTAGGATTTTTCACCTAGCCCTCCAAGCTAGGACTTTTCACCCAATCCTCCAAGTTAGGACTTTTCACCTAGCCCTCCAAGCTAGGATTTTTCACATTCCAGCGTGCGACCTCCCGATCCACCTGGACTTAATCCGAATTCAACCAAACCTGAATCAAACTTAAATCCGTGTCAAACACCAAAACAACAACCAGGCCAGACTGCATCAACAGTTTCCTCAAAAACCACAGCCCTAACCGAGTCCCCTTTAAATAGACTCGGGCTGGAAAACCCGCCACCAGTCGACTGCTCCCAGGGGCAGTGGACTGCCCTACTCACCCACCTAGGGTTTACCCTCCCCGAGTAAATTCCACTCCGTACTCGACCCCTAGGATTTCCCGAGTATAATCACACAACACTCATACCCTCACGACTCGACTGACTCCTCATCCGCAGCCTCGACTATTGCCTTCGCGCCCTCTTCATCTTCGGCCCTCGTCCCTCGGATGCGCACGCAAGCCTCCAGCTTGCCTCCATGCCACCCTTCACGTACGCCTCGAAGTTCACGCCCATCAGCTCATCATCCCTGCTCTCCAAGGTCTCTCAGGTGCACACAAGCCTCCAGCTTGTCTCCGTGCCATCCTTCATCGTACCGAGGCCATCCAGTCAGTCCATATGTGTAACCTGTACAACCTGCACACTCACTATACACATATAAGATCACAAGGGTAAACCTAACTTAAACTCTTTGCCCAAACATCAAAACCC
>JAGFNQ010000690.1:0-89086 GCA_024364735.1 Boesenbergia rotunda | reverse complement strand
TCTTCGGGATGACTTCGCAAAGTCATGAGTTTTGTGCCGACAAGAACTACTAGATTCTCTATAGGCACAACAAAGAAGATCATGAGAAGAAAAGGAAACTAACCAACGAAGTAACGGAATCGAATTCCGAGAGAGAGGGAGATGTGATCCGCTTCTTCTTCTTCTTGGTTGGTTTCTTCTTCTCCTTGAAGCTCACGGCAACACCTTGCCTTGGTGTAGGTTGGGCGCCGGACCTAATGGAGCTAGGGTGGCCGCCGGCCCTAATGGAAGGGAGGGGGAAGGAGGAGAGAAGAGAAGAGAGAGAGGGAGAGCTCTATTTCGATTATCAAAATCTTAGGAATCCAAGGCTTGCCTATGGTTCCTTATATAGTTGCTTCTCCCTTGCCAAGTCTCCTCTTAACCGAATTAACGGAATTAACGGAATTAGTTATCATAAGAAATTTATCCTATAAATTCTCTTTTGAATTATTCCGTTTAAACCAAGTTTTATTATAACTAACTTTATAATAAAACTAATTAGTTATCATAAGAAATTTATCCTATAAATTCTCTTATGAATTTTATTATAACTAACTTTAAATAAAACTAATTAATTATCATAAGAAATTTATCCTATAAATTCTCTTATGAATTATTCTGTTTAAACCAAGTTTTATTATAACTAACTTTATAATAAAACTAATTAATCTCTCATTTTATTATGGAATAAATTTTATAAGAAATTTATAATCTTTCTTATTATGGAAAAATCAATTCATAATTGATTTTATAAAATTAAAATAAACCAATTCATAGATTATTTTAACTTCCATAAAAAGAATAAATTTATATAAATTTCTTTATACAAATTTATTTATCCATAATTTATAAAATAAATCGCGCTAGATTTACTTTATTAATTAAACCAAAATTAATTGGTTTTCTCCCCAATAAGTGGCCGGCCAACCAAGGAGGGTTGGCACCCTCTTTGGCCGGCCCAAACCGAGCCGAACCAACGCGAATTAAACTCATTTAATTCGCCCAAAAAGCCTTCAAAAGACTTAGCCATTTTTAGCTTCCATTGCGCCTCTGATTAACTCAGATTCGACTTATTTCTCTTGATCGAAAAATCTAATTTTCAACTCGTTTTAAATCCCTCGGATTACTCGTAGTGCGTGTGACTAAATAGGCTTTCGATTTATGTTGGCCGTCTATAATCAACAAATTATAGAACGATCATGAGTGGCACCTAGTAGTACATCATGATCCCCAATTAATCGAAAGATCAACGGTTTGACCTCAGAAGAAATTATTCTGAAACCCTTCAGCAGCTCTAATGAATCGTGCCCCATTCCCTTCACCATCTTATACCCACTTGGTTCAGGACACGGTCTATTTGTGTCAGTCCCCACTAGGCTGACTATGTCACACCTAGCCCATGTAATGTCTTTCTCGTCCTTTGGATTTCTAATTACTCTCATGTATTTAAGAGATTCGTACTCCAAACATGATATACTCTGGCCAGAGGTTTTGAGTAACAATCCGACGATAGGCCTGGGTATACATCTCCTCGCAAGGAGTGGTGAATCCTTTGTAGGCTGTTCAAACATCTTCGAGCACTTCGGCTTATACCCAATCATCCTGGGTCCACACCTCCTTGGAGATGCTTGCTTAAGATGTTAAAGTATAAGTCTCCATGACCAAGATGACTTGAACACCGCAAGTCAAAGGAACATCGCACTTAAGCCGCAGTAAGAACTTCATTGACATTTCTATAGATAGATTCCATATGAAGTCTTACAGCTAGTCACTCCAATGAACTAGTTCCCTTAACTAGCATCCATGTTTATCTCTGGACATCCCAATGTCACCAGCCAGCGAGAATCAGCTGATTAGAGAATAACTCATGCTAGTCTCAACAGAATTGATAGTGTCCGTATTTATCAATTCATCGACTAGGGATATTTTCAATACTTCACATTTGCACATTTAGAGATAATCACTAGTTATGATCCCATCACAAATTCTCTTATGCTGTGAGTTGTATTGCGGACATTCAGTAGATGAGTTTAAGATCCCAATCAAATACACAAGCATGTATACTCAAATAGTGAATTATCATTTATTAAAATAAATGTTTTACAATCATAAGGCGATTGCCTTAGGACACTTCTCTCATATCACTAACAGTCTCCTTCTCCTCCCACACCACATCTCACACTTCTTCTTCCCCTTGCCTCATTCTTGTGGATCAAGTGAACCTAAGCCCACCCTTGCCTCAACCATGCCTCCAAGGTATGAAATTTAGTTGTGCAATTAATTTTTCTTAAATTACGTATTTTTTATCATATTCTTTAAGTCTCTTCTTATAATCCAAAGTTTATCCTTAATTACGTATTTTTCTACACTTAGAAAACGCCGAGCAGTTCAGTCCTTCGCCCAGTCCCGACCCTAGGTTTCCAAACCTAGAACTTTGTAATAAATTCGCCCGAACCACCTACGTTCCGATTAAGACGAGTTACCTTAACCGTCAATTCTTTACCCATTCCTGTCCAATTGCAATGTCCGCAATTAACTACTATCAACTGGATAACCTCGTATTCTGCACACATCCGATCAACAACACCTTATGTGTAGAATTCTATAACAATATAGTTAGGCAAGACCAATTGAGCTTCGTCACTACCATTCAAGGAATGCCCTTGACCATCACTCCTACCCTACTGAACCGATTTCTTGGACTCCGACAATCTCAGTCCATCTTCTGCTGCTACCCTCCAAGAAACCTACCTTTCGATGCCCCCTACTCTCATATTGATCTGAACACCTTATACAACTATTTCTTTAGGGAGGGCATGGACCCTGCAGGAGGGCAGTTCAACTCCACCCGACTGCCGATTCAGGACTACGCTCTCTATAGAGTGATTGTCCGTTGCATCCTTCCTCTATCCACTAGGGACATAGCCACCATGAAACCCTTTCACACCTTTCTCCTCTATGCCCTTATCCACCATCTGGACATAGATATAGGCCTTCACCTCTTCCACTGTATCCTACATGCCTCTAGTGTGTCCACTCAGGGACGGGTCCGCACCCCCTTCTGCCACGTCATCACCTCGATCCTCCACCATCACGGCCGAAACATCACTGAAGGCGAGATTACCACGATGACCGACTTCAACGAGATAGGATATAGGAACTTTTCCTTAGCCGGTATAGATGTCTCGGGCACCGGGGTTCTGACTTGGAGACGCCGACCAGCCGCACAGGACATTGCCGACGAGGAGGTTGAGGTCGACGTTGCCGACTTAGCAGCAGAGTTAGCTCAGCCCGATCGTCCGACACTCTACGAGCGAGTATCCCTCCTCGAGACACAGGTTCAGTCCCTCCGGGAAGAATCGGAGGCTTACCACCTTGAGCAGCTGGAAACTCATCAGGGCTACTATACCGAGTATATGAGCGCGTTTGCAGCAGAAAGGGAGGAAAGAAACGCCCAGTATCAGGAGATGATGACCATGTTTAGATCCTGGCATCCAGGCTCCCCTGATCAGCCTGGTCCCTCTTCCTAGATGACTTGGACATGTACCTATTTGACTATCCCTACTGAGTAGGGTTGACTTCTATTGACTTGTGCTAGACTTCTGTTTGACTTATGCTTATCTTAGCTTGGCTTGTTTATTTCCGACTTGATTAAGTTAGGATTATGCTTAGTAGAGTAGAATCATTTTTTTTTGCTTCTGCCTTAATTGAAAATGCTTTAATTCATTTTAAAATGTTTTCTTTGTTAAAAATGTTTTACTTTGGTTTTAAAATTTTTTTTCCTTGACTTAGTTTTATTTCAAAAACTACCCCCTTCAAAACTAGGTTTTTTTTCGAAATGGACTTAGCCTAGGCTCTAACCCTAGAATTGCCTGCACCTATAGATCTAGAAGCCAGCATCTCACAAGCACCTTAGGATACTTTGATTGATAACCTAGAAAGGGTTGAGATGCTTAGGTCTTTGCCTTAACTCAAGATGCTTTAAGTCAGTGCATCTGCAGTAGTTGGGGCACTAAATACAAACTGAACAGAAATCAAGTTAAGTATCAAGTTTAGACAATCTAACTTGAACAATGCACTTAACTTGACTAACCCTAGCGAAAACTACTGTTTATAACAGTTGGTAAGTAGCTAATTGGGTTAGACACGTCCCTAAAGATTTAACCAGACTTAGGTTCCACTTTGATTCAGTACAGCAAATGATTTAATTATTGCAAATTTTTTTTTCTGCATTTTTGATATATGTCAAAGGGGGAGAGTTGGAAAGGAAACAGGGAACAAAAATTGTTTTAAAATTTTTCCCATTGTCTTCTTCAAAAAGTTGAACTGAAAAAATAAAATTGGTAAATCAAAGTTAGTTTTATTTATAAAAACTCTGAATTATTTTGAAACTTAATGTTTTGTTTAAAATTATTGTTAAGCTTAAAGGTTTTAAAAAATTTCCAACTCTGAACTATGTGTTTTGAAATTATGTTTAAGCTTAACATAGTGCTCGAAATTTTTCCAAACTGAAAATTTTCTAAATCTGAAAATTTTCCAAACTGAAAATTTTCTAAGTCTGAAATTTTTCCAAACTGAAAATTTTCTAAATTTGAAAATTTTCCAAACTGAAAATTTTCTAAGTCTGAAATTTTTCCAAACTGAAAATTTTCTAAGTCTGAAAATTTTCAAAACTGAAAATTTTCTAAAATTTTCCAAAACTGAAAATTTTCTAAGTCTGAAATTTTTCCAAAACCTGAAATCTTCTAAGTACTTAACTCACACCACCTATTTTTGAAAAACCTAGGGGGAGATTTCTTCCAGGGGGAGGGAATCTAACTTAGGATTTCAATTTCAGCATTTTTTTCCTTAACTTTTTGAACTAGGTTGTCATATATCAAAAAGGGGGAGATTGTTGGTGCAGAATGCACCCAAGTCAAACCTGTGTTTTGATATTGGCAAAAGGGTTCAAAAGTTAAGGGTTAGTTGTTGTCTAACAAGCTTCTTGAGTGTACAGGAAAAGCCCTAGCAAAGGACTGCTAGGCACTGGCAAAGGACCGCCAGAATGCTAAAGCCCTAGCGAAGGACTGCTAGGCTGGCGAAGGACTGTCAGAAGAAAAGACCTAGCGAAGGGCAGCTAGGCACCAAGCGAAGGGCAGCTTGGTAACTCAAGACCTGGCGAAGGACAGCCGGGCAAAAGTCCAACTGGAGGATCCGGTTGGCACCAGGTAAACTCTCCCGAGAGGAGTAGGTGAGGACGCGTTCCCCTTGAGGGAACATTAGGCGTCGGTTCGACCTAGGGCTCCATTTTGGAGACCAAAGTCAGAACCAAGACAGCTAAGGCTGTATAAAATAATAATATTATTGTTATTTGGACTAACCCTGGATGCAGGATCGAAGGACTGAGTATCTGCAGCTCAGAGAGCCTCAAAGGAGTGAGGCAGAAGTTGAGCAGGGTGCCCCGGACGACCAGGGCGCCCCCAAGGTCAACCCAAGTCTCTAACAACCTCGATGCGCTTCAACCCGCTTGTCGCGGGCGCCCTGCGTGTCTCGGGCGCCCCCACTGCCAGCTGCCGAAGCGCATCCCTGCGAAGCTGAGGAGATAAGGCCTTTTGACCGGTCAATGCGGGCGCCCCGAGTCCTCCGGGCACCCCGGTCAAACCGGATCCCGAGGATAAGGGGATCAGACGGCGACCGAGCCACGTGGGGGGTGCCCCCGTCGACCAGGGCGCCCCTAGGCCCTATATAAAGGGCCCTCGACCTCCTTCTTCAGAGCATCAATTTCTGCGACGCTTCCACGCTCTTCAGCTTCCACGACACGCTCCCGAACTCTTCCAACTCGAGCTGACGACGTCCTGCTGCTCCAACACTTCGATCTACACCGGACGTCGGTAACGAAGAGCTTGATTAAGTTTACTACTCTGATTCTGTAATATTTTTATTGTAAACTTTCTCGAACGTATAGAATTGCCCGCAGAAAACGGTCAACGACCGTGGGCCTTGGAGTAGGAGTCGACACAGGCTCCGAACCAAGTAAAATGACCTTGTTAGCATTGTTTTTATGTCGTATTTCCGCTGCGCACTTACTCTTTTTAAATCCGAACGATTTGCGACATTCACCCCCCCTCTCTCGCATTTCTTGATCCAACAGCTAGGACTATGCTTAATGCATATTTACTTTCTAGCTACTTTTGGGCCGAAGCGGTTAACACCGCTTGCTATATTCAAAACCGGGTGTTGGTATATAGATTTCTAGGAAAGACACCTTTTGAATTGTGGAATGGAAGGGTACCTCAAGTCCACTATTTTAGGGTCTTTGGATGTAAAGTCTACATCTTAAACACCAAAGATGACCTAAGAAAATTTGAGTCAAAAGCCGATGAAGGAATTCTAGTTGGGTATTCATTGACTAGTAGGGGTTATAGAGTCTACAACAAGAGGACAAAGATGATTGAGGAGTCCTCAAATGTCAAATTTGATGAAACAACTAGTACCTACCCTAGGAAGGCCTCAATTGATAAGGACATAGAAGAGGTCCAACCCCTTGCCCAAAGAATCCAAGACCTACATTTGGAGGGCAATGATCAAGGGGGAGTGAGAAGTACCCTAGAGGATGAGGAAGAAGGAGTAAATGAACCTATAACCTCTAGGCCCTTGAGACATCACCATGATCACCCTATTGATCAAATAGTGGGTGATGTCACTCAAGGAGTAAGGACTAGGTCCTACTTTAGGGATCAAATAAGTCAAATAGCTCTTATCTCCCAATTAGAACCCAAGTCCATTGATGAAGCATTGGGAGATGTTGATTGGGTTTTAGCCATGCAAGAAGAGCTAAATCAATTTGAGAGGAGTCAAGTTTGGGAGTTAGTTCCTAGGCCCACTGATTGTACCATTGTAACAACAAGATGGGTTTTTAGGAACAAACTAGACGACCAAGGTAAAATCACTAGGAACAAAGCTAGATTGGTAGCTAGGGGGTTTAACCAAGTTGAAGGACTGGATTATGAAGAGACTTATGCCCCCGTAGCTAGGTTAGAATCAATTAGAATTCTACTAGCCTATGCCGCTCACATGGGGTTCACACTCCACCAAATGGATGTGAAGTCGGCATTCCTCAATGGGATCATTAAGGAAGAGGTTTATGTAGAACACCCCCCTGGGTTTGAGGACCCTAACTTTCCAAGACACGTGTTCAAACTAAGAAAAGCCTTATATGGATTGAAACAAGCTCCCTGGGCTTGGTATGAAAGGCTCTCTTCATTTCTAGTGTCTAAGGGGTTTAGGAGAGGAACAATTGACCCTACATTGTTCCTAAAATCTAAGGATAAGGACATATTTGTTGTCCAAGTCTATGTAGACGATATCATTTTTGGGTCAACAAATAATGACTTCCTACAAGAATTCATCAAGTGTATGGAAGATGAATTTGAGATGAGTCTTGTAGGAGAGTTAACCTTCTTTTTAAGCCTTCAGGTTAAGCAAACTAATGAAGGTACACATGTCTTTCAAACCAAATATGCTAAGGAGATGTTAAAGAAATTTGGTTTAGAAAATGCTAAGGTAGCATCTACACCCATAGGAACCAATGTGAAAATGGATAGTGACCTTGAAGGGAAAATGGTGGACTCTAAACAATATAGGAGCATGATTGGTAGCCTCCTATACCTAACCGCTAGTAGACCCGACATACTTTTTGCAGTAGGTATGTGTGCAAGATACCAATCTTGTGCAAAAGAGTTCCATTTGGTTGTAGTTAAGAGGATCTTAAGGTATGTGAAAGGGACCATCGATGTCGGACTTTGGTATCCTAGGACTCCTAGTGTTGACCTAATTGGATACACCGACTCGGACTATGCGGGTTGCAAGTTAGATAGGAAGAGTACAAGTGGAGGGTGTCAATTCCTTGTGTTAGTAATATGAGAGAAGTGTCCTAAGGCAATCGCCTTATGATTGTAATCATTTACTTTAATAAATGAATATTCACTATTTGAGTATACATGTTCGTGTATTTGATTGAGATCTTAAACTCATTTACTGAATGCCCGCAATACAATTCACAGCATGAGAGAATTTGTGATGAATTCACAACTAGTGATTATCTCTACATGTGCAATTGTGAAGTATTGAAATTATCCCTAGTCGATGAATTGATAAATACGGACACTATCAATATTGTGGAGACTAGCATGGGTTATTCTCTAATCAGCTGATTCTCACTGGCTGGTGACATTGGGATGTCCGGAGATAAACATGAATGCTAGTTAAGGGAACTAGTTCATTGGAGTGACTATCTGTAAAACTTCATATGGTAATCTACATATAGATATGTCAATGAAGTTCTTACTGCAGCTTAAGTGCGATATTCCTTTGACTTGCGGTGTTCAAGTCATCTTGGTCATGGAGACTTATACTTTGACATCTTAAGAAAGCATCTCCAAGGAGGTGTGGACCCAGGATGATTGGGTATAAGCCGAAGTGCTAGAAGATGTTTAAACAGCCTACAAAGGATTCACCACTCCTTGCGAGGAGATGTATACCCAAGGCCTATCGTCGGATTGTTACTCGAAGCCTCTGGCCAGAGCATCACATGTTCCGAGTATGAATCTCTCAGAAACATAAGAGTAATTAGAATCCGTTGGACGAGAAAGACATTACTTAGGCTAGGTGTGATGTAATCAGCCTAGTGGGGACTGACACACATAGACCGTGTCCTGAACCAAGTGGGTATAAGATGGTGAAGGGAATGAGGCACGATTCATTAAAGCTGCTGAAGGGTTTCAGAATTATTTCTGAGGTCAACCGTTGATCTTTCGATTAATTGGGGATCATGATGTACTACTAGGTGCCACTCATGATCGTTCTATAATTGGTTAATTATAGACGGCCAACATAAATCGAAATCCTATTTAGTCACACGCACTACGAGTAATCCGAGGGATTTAAAATGAGTTGAAAATTAGATTTTCCGATCAAGAGAGATAAGTCGAATCTGAATTTTTCAGAGACGCATCGGAAGCATAAAATGGCTAAGTCTTTTGAAGACTTATTGGACGAATTAAATGAGTTTAATTCGTACGGTTTCAGCTTGGGTTTGGCCGACCAAAGAGGGTCCCCACTCTCTTTGTTTGGCCGGCCACAATAAAAGGGGAGAACCAAATAGTTTGGTTCAAATTATAAAATAAACCGCGTGTGGTTTGTTTTATGAAATTATGGATAAAGAAATTTATATAAAGAAATTTATATAAAGAGATTTATTTTTCATGGAAATTAAAATGAACCTTGGATTTGTTTATTTTATTTTATAAAATCAATAAAGGATTGATTTACCATGATAAAGAAATTTATATAAAGAAATTTCTTTCCATAATAAAAGGGGAGACATGGTTGTTTTTATTATAAATTAAGTAATAATAAAAATATGGCATAACGGAATAATTCATAGAAAAATTTATAAGATAAATTTCTTATGAAAAATTTATTCCGTTAAGAGGAGACTTGGCGATTAAGAGGCTACTATATAAAGGTACCAAGGCAAGGCTTGGAAATTATTTCAAGAGATCAAGGATTCTTGCCTAGCCTCTCTCCCTCTCCTTCTCTCCCTCTCCCTCTTCTAGTGCCGCCGGCCCTAGAGCCCTCCCCCTTTGCCGTGAGCTTCCACCACCAAGAAGAAGCCGAAGAAGAAGAAGAAGCGGGCGCGACTCCTTCCTTCCTCCCGGAATCTTGATTCCGTTCTTCGATTGGTGGTTGGTTTTTCATCTTTCTCTTGGTATTCTTGTCGTGCTTTTGGAGAATCTAGTAGTTCTTGTCGGCACGAAACTCGTGGCTTTGCGAAGTCATCCCGAAGAAAACTCGGCGTGGACGCGAATAGAGGCGGAGCTTCCAAGGGACGCTACGGTTGGATCTCGTCCCTTTCTTCGAGTTACACGAGGTATTAAGTAAATTAGTTTACTTTCTGCAAAATTTTAAATGTATGATCATGTCTCCATAACATAAGGTTGCATGTTAGATACGTGGTTAAAATAATTTGAGAAATTATTTATGCTAAACCTTCCGCTGCACGTAATTAAATTTTAAAATTATGAACTCGTATCCATGTCAACATGCACCCGGTCCCAACAGTGGTATAAGAGCCGGTTAGTGTTCGACATAATCATATAATTATTTTGTGGAAAACTTTGTCATGATCTCAATTTTGGAAAATTTTTCAATTATGGAAACTTTCCAATTATGATAAATTTTAGATTTAGGAATTTCAAAGTTTGGAAATCCTCATGAAATTTCGCGAACTTTTGAAATATCCTAGTTTCTAAAATTTTATGATAATTGTGAAAACTTCCCATTTTTGGAAACTTTCTAATTTTGGAAATTTCTTATTTTGGAAATTTTCCAATTTTAGAAATATGTAAGTTTTCTTTGTACCAAAAACTTACAATTATTCTGAAAACCTATTATGAAATCTCGTAATTTTGGGCACTTTCTTTCAAGAAAGTCTAGACAAATTTATGGGTTATTAATTGACAATTAAATTCGAATTGATTTTAAATTATTAACAAAATTCTTTATTTTGGATTGAGCCTCGGGGAGCCGCCCAATTTAAAGTTAGTTGTTGTAATTTAATTTCCTATTTTGAATAAAATTGTCATGTTTAATTTGGTTACGCCTCTGGGAGCGGACCAAATTAGATTTACAACAAATTCTTTTTTTTTGGGTATCTGAGCCTCGGGAAGCCACCCAAAGAAAATAATTTGTTGAAATTAATAAATCCATAAATAAAATATGTAATCAAATCTTGGAAATTTTGAGGTGATTCTCAAACGATAATTTCCTTATTTGATTTAAGAGGTGATGCTCTTACATATTGTTGTCTCCAAAATTAATTAGGAATATGGTTTCCTATAGAGTTTTCTTAAAAGAGATTTTCATGAAAATAATATGTGGTTAAATTAAGGGAATCTGTCTCTTAATTTAATAAGATTTGATTTAGAGAAATCAAAGTCTTAAACATATTATTTCCGAAATTGATTATGATAATTTAGGAAATTGTTTCCCAAAACAATTCCTTAAATAATGTATGAAATTAGAATTAGGAAATCCGGTTCCTAATTCAATTAATGAGACTTGATAAATTAAGTCACATACATACTTTATTAAGGAAATCGTTAGTACGTGATATAATTATATGTCATGAATGTGCTTAGAAAAGAAAGGATGAGACCCAAAACCCTTTACAAAATATTAAGGCCAACACCTTCCATTAATATGGTTAGAACCGGAGTTTTGTTTCTCGTTTGGGTTGATGGACACATCCATGCCCGGCTTGAACCTCAACATGTTCAAACCATGGAATTAGTTTATAATTAATATAGTTGGAGTCAGAGGTCAATCCTTAGTTTTGGTTGTTGGACACATCCAAGCCTGACTAAACGGTTGAATAAGCTCCAACCATATTAAAACAATTTCGTGATTAATGGGTCAGCCTTAAGCTTGGAGCATCGATTTGTTGTGCCACAGCCAAGGTCGATGTAAAGAGAGGTGCAGTTGGGTGCTATGTATATTGTTGCATACTTGTTAATGAGTTAACAACCCAATGATTTATGCAAACATTCAATTAGTTGATAGCATAAAGTGATAGTTACATATATGTGATATGTAATCGGTATAATTACCTACCTTCATAGCTAAGAATAACTTGATGGCCACAGCCATGGTTGTTCTTATCTATGGTTGGATATCAACCTATTTGGAGATGTTCCTACGATCTTCCGAATTGATAAAAAGGGTTATTCAATTTGATAAATAAATAGGATTTAATTAATGTATGTTGATGCATTCTTTATCATTCTTCTCACATAAGCTCAATTTGTATTTCTAGGATAATCACTCGATCATGTCTTCTCTGAATTTGCGTTCCATTTTGGACACCAATAAGTTAACTAAGGACAAAAGGATTGAAAAGGCACCAAAAGGCACTTGCCATCACTGTGGCAAGGAGGGCCACTGGCGAAGAAACTGCAAGGTTTATCTTGAGTCCTTGAAGAAGAAGGCATCCGATGCCCCATCCTCTTCAGGCATCTTTGTTGTTGAATGTCACTCTATTTCCTCGTACACCTGGGTACTTGATACTGGGTGTAGCTCACATATATGTAATGTCATACAAGGGCTAAGGAATAGAAGAAGACTCGTCAAGGGAAAAGCGAATTTGCGAGTTGGAAATGGAGCAAAGATTGCTGCTATTGCCATCGGAACATATTTGCTAAAGCTCCCTACTGGACTTGTCTTAGAATTGGATAATTGTTATTTTGTTCCTTCGTTAATAAAGAACATTGTATCTTTTTTTTTTTTTTTTTTTGATAAAGGAATATTTTATTCCAGAAAAGAAATTCTATACTAGAAGGGGGACCAGACCTAACCTTCTAGTATAGGTTTACAAGAACTCAAAATGATTTACAAGTATTGTAAATACTATATCACCCAACTTTCTATATGAATCTTTACATTCCCGCCCGTTCCTTATTCTTCCAAAATTCTGTAAGAATCACTCCCCATCGTCTTGTTAACCTTCAGAGCATCTAGACCTCCTTTTTCTGAGTTCACTTTTGGCCCAGCTCCTGAATTTCTGTATTGTATCTATTTCATGCTTGAATGAAAAGGGTTATCATTTAACTTTTAGTAACAATTGTTGTTACATAACTTTAAATGGTGTTCTTTATGGGACCGGAACTTTGTGCAATGGTATCTACACGTTAGATTTATCCGGTGACATTTTCAATATCGAAGTAAGCAACAAACGTGCTCGAATAGATAATCGAATAGACTCCTATACGTATCATTGTCGTCTTGGCCATGTAAGTAAGAAACGTATGACCAAATTACACCGATGTGGAATTCTGGAATCATTTGAACCCGGATCATTTGATACATGTGAATCTTGCTTAAAAGGCAAGATTACCAAATTTCCCTTTTCCGGAAAAGGTAATCCAGTGGGAGAATTGCTTGGTCTAATACATACTGATGTATGTGGACCAATGTCAACTCTTGCACAAGGAGGCTATAGCTACTTCATTACCTTTATCGATGATCACTCACGATTCGGGCATGTGTTCTTGATGAAACACAAATCTGAAGCTTTTGAGAAATTCAAAGAGTTCAGAAATGAAGTAGAGAAACAGCTTGGCAAAAGTATTAAGATACTTCGATCCGATCGGGGTGGTGAATACTTAAGTCAAGAGTTTCAAGATTATCTTAGGGACAATGGGATATTGTCTCAATGGACTCCGCCATATACACCACAGCATAATGGTGTATCTGAGAGGCGCAATCAAACCTTGATGGGCATGGTTAGATCTATGATGAATCATGCAACTCTTCCAAAATCCTTTTGGGGCTATGCACTTAAGACAGCTGTTTACTTGCTAAACAGAGTCCTGACCAAGGTAGTCTCTACTACTCCATATGAGACATGGAATAGTAAGAAACCTCACTTAACTCACCTTGAGATATGGGGTTGTCCTGCTTATGTGAAGCGGACTGTATCAGACAAATTGGATGCTAAGTCTGATAAATGTCTATTTATTGGATACCCTAAGGAAACAAAGGGTTACCAATTCTATCATCCCTTGGAACAAAAGGTGTTTGTTTCAAGGCATGCTGTATTTCTGGAAAAAGAATTTCTTTTACAAGAAAACAGTGGGAGTGGCATTGAACTTGATGAAGTTCAAGAAACTCCAATAGAGATTACAGAGACACCTAGTCTAGACCCACAACCAATAACTCATAATGATGAGCTATCAGTTGAACCTAAAACAACACCACCTCTTCGTAGGTCTGATAGGACACGCAATATTCAAGAGAGATACGGATTTCTCATAAGTGAATCGAACGACGTGTTACTCATTAACAATGATGAACCTATCAGTTATGAAGATGTTCTAAAAAGTTCAGAAAGGGACAAATGGCTTGAAGCCATGAAGTCGGAAATGGATTCCATGTACGAAAACCAAGTATGGGACTTGGTTAACCCACCTGAAGGGATTAAGCCCATATGGTGCAAGTGGGTTTTCAAGAAGAAAACCGACATGGAAGGTAATGTTGTTACCTTTAAGGCTAGATTAGTGGCAAAAGGATATCGTCAGAAACAATGAATTGATTATGACGAAACCTATTCGCCAGTAGCTATGCTTAAATCCATTCGGTTGCTCCTGGCCATAGCAACTCATTATGATTATGAGATATGACAAATGTATGTGAAAACAGCTTTCCTTAAGGGAAACCTGCTTGAGGATGTATACATGATACAACCTGAAGGTTTCACATCGGTTGATAAAACCAAAGTATGCAAGCTTTGACGATCCATATATGGACTGAAGCAAGCATCTAGGAGCTGGAACATCCGTTTTGATGAGACAATCAAAAAGTTTGATTTCTCACAAAATCCAGACGAACCTTGTGTGTACAAAAAGGTTAGTGGGAGTGCAGTCGTATTCCTAGTATTATATGTCGATGACATCTTACTTATAGGAAATGATATATCAGTCTTACAGACAGTTAAAATTTGGTTGTCCAAAACTTTCTCCATGAAAGACCTGGGAGAAGCAACTTATATCCTTGGGATTAGAATCTATAGAGATAGATCAAAAAGGTTGCTTGGTCTTTCGCAGTCTACATATATAGACCGAGTGCTAAAAAGGTTAGCATGTCGGAATCCAAGAAAGGTTACCTTCCCATCAGGCATGGGATCAACCTTTCAAAGTCTATGTGTCCGCGCACAGAAGACGAGAGGATTTGCATGAATAAGATTCCTTATGCATCCGCGATAGGATCTATCATGTATGCTATGTTATGTACAAGGCCCGATGTATCGTATGCTTTGAGCGTCACAAGCAGATACCAGTCGGATCCAGGAATGGATCATTGAGAGGCTGTTAAGACAATCCTTAAGTACTTAAGAAGAACTAAGGATGTGTTCCTAATATATGGAGAAGGAGATATGGTAATACGTGGTTATACAGATACCAGTTTCCAGACAGATAAGGATGACTCCAAATCTCAGTCTGGACACGTATTTACTTTGAATAGAGGTGCAATGAGTTGGAAGTGTTCCAAACAAGACACCGTAGCGGATTCTACCACGGAAGCGGAATATATCGCAGCTTCGGAAGCAGCAAAGGAAGCAGTCTGGATCAAGAAGTTTGTCTCCGAACTTGGTGTGGTTCCAACCATTGATGAAGCAGTGCCGGTTTACTGCGACAACAATGGAGCTATTGCACAAGCAAAGGAACCAAGGTCTCATCAGCGATCCAAACACGTGCTTCGCCGCTATTATCTGATCAGAGAGATTATAAGTAGGAATGATATACATATTGAGAAAATTTCCACTGAAAGGAATTTAGCGGATCCTTTAACTAAGGCCTTGTCTCAAAGCAAGTTTAAGGGTCATGTTAGAGCCTGTGGTATTGGATACCATAGCGATTGACATTAGGCCAAGTGGGAGTTTGTTAGTAATATGAGAGAAGTGTCCTAAGGCAATCGCCTTATGATTGTAATTATTTACTTTAATAAATGAATATTCACTATTTGAGTATACATGTTCGTGTATTTGATTGAGATCTTAAACTCATTTACTGAATGTCCGCAATACAATTCACAGCATGAGAGAATTTGTGATGAATTCACAACTAGTGATTATCTATACATGTGCAATTGTGAAGTATTGAAATTGTCCCTAATCGATGAATTGATAAATACGGACACTATCAATTCTGTGGAGACTAGCATGGGTTATTCTCTAATCAGCTGATTCTCACTGGCTGGTGACATTGGGATGTCCAGAGATAAACATGAATGCTAGTTAAGGGAACTAGTTCATTGGAGTGACTAGCTGTAAAACTTCATATGGTAATCTATATATAGATATGTCAATGATGTTCTACCTGCAGCTTAATTACGATGTTCCTTTGACTTGCGGTGTTCAAGTCATCTTGGTCATGAAGACTTATACTTTGACATCTTAAGCAAGCATCTCTAAGGAGGTGTGGACCCAGGATGATTGGGTATAAGCCGAAGTGCCCGAAGATGTTTAAACAACCTACAAAGGATTCACCACTCCTTGTGAGGAGATGTATACCCAAGGCCTATCATCGGATTGTTACTCGAAGCCTCTGGCCAGAGCATCACATGTTCCGAGTATGAATCTCTCAGAAACATGAGAGTAATTAGAATCCGTTGGACGAGAAAGACATTACTTAGGCTAGGTGTGACGTAGTCAGCCTAGTGGGGGCTGACACACATAAACTGTGTCCTGAACCAAGTGGGTATAAGATGGTGAAGGGAATGAGGCACGATTCATTAAAGCTGCTAAAGGGTTTCAGAATTATTTCTGAGGTCAACCGTTGATCTTTCGATTAATTGGGGATCATGATGTACTACTAGGTGCCACTCATGATCATTCTATAATTGATTAATTATAGACGGCCAACATAAATCGAAATCCTATTTAGTCACACGCACTACGAGTAATCCGAGGGATTTAAAACGAGTTGAAAATTAGATTTTCTAATCAAGAGAGATAAGTCGAATCTGAATTTTTCAGAGACGCATCGGAAGCATAAAATGGCTAAGTCTTTTGAAGACTTATTGGACGAATTAAATGAGTTTAATTCGTACGGTTTCGGCATGGGTTTGGCCGGCCAAAGAGGGTTCCCACCCTCTTTGTTTGGCCGGCCACAATAAAAGGGGAGAACCAAATTGTTTGGTTCAAATTATAAAATAAACCGCGCGTGGTTTGTTTTATAAAATTATGGATAAAGAAATTTATATAAAGAAATTTATATAAAGAAATTTATTTTTCATGGAAATTAAAATGAACCTTGGATTGGTTTATTTTATTTTATAAAATCAATAAAGGATTGATTTACCATGATAAAGAAATTTATATAAAGAAATTTATATAAAGAAATTTCTTTCCATAATAAAAGGGGAGACATGGTTGTTTTTATTATAAATTAAGTTATAATAAAAACTTGGCATAACGGAATAATTCATAGAAAAATTTATAAGATAAATTTCTTATAAAAAATTTATTCCGTTAAGAGGAGACTTGGCGATTAAGAGGCTACTATATAAAGGTACCAAGGCAAGGCTTGGAAATTAATCCAAGAGATCATGGATTCTTGCCTAGCCTCTCTCCCTCTCCTTCTGTCCCTCTCCCTCTTCTAGTGCCGCCGGCCCTAGAGCCCTCCCCCTTTGCCGTGAGCTTCCACCACCAAGAAGAAGCCGAAGAAGAAGAAGAAGCGGGCGCGACTCCTTCCTTCCTCCCGGAATCTTGATTCCGTTCTTCGATTGGTGGTTAGTTTTTCATCTTTCTCTTGGTATTCTTGTTGTGCTTTTGGAGAATCTAGTAGTTCTTGTCGGCACGAAACTCATAGCTTTGCGAAGTCATCCCAAAGAAAACTCGGCGTGGACGCGAATAGAGGCGGAGCTTCCAAGGGACGCTACGGTTGGATCTCATCCCTTTCTTCGAGTTACGCGAGGTATTAAGTAAATTAGTTTACTTTCTGCAAAATTTTAAATGTATGATCATGTCTCCACAACATAAGGTTTCATGCTAGATACGTGGTTAAAATAATTTGAGAAATTATTTATGCTAAACCTTCCGCTGCACGTAATTAAATTTTAAAATTACGAACCTGTATCCATGTCAACATGCACCCGGTCCCAACACCTTGGGTCTTCCTTAATTAGTTGGAGTAGTGGAAAACAACCATGCGTTGCCCTATCAACAACGGAGGCTGAATATGTGGCAATGGGTGGGTGTGTTTCCCAACTCCTTTGGATCATGTACACCTTAGAGGATTATGAGTTACATTACACCAAGGTCAATGTCTTATGTGATAATGTAAGTACAATCAATTTAATCAAAAATCCGGTTCACCATTCTAGGACAAAATACATTGAAGTGAAACATCACTTCATTAGAGACCATGTGGCAAGGGGAGACATAGAACTACACTATGTTGAATCAAAGTCGAACCTAACCGACATTACCAAGCCTCTTCCCGAATCAGAGTTTACATCCTTAAGAAGAGGACTTGGAATGTGTTTTGTGGAAGTGTAGGATGAACTTGGAGATATTAGCTTTGGAAAAGGGTGCTTGATCCATTAGGGTGATACATTTGGATCACTTGTGCTTGTGGCACATTGTTGAACCATTGAGAGTATCAAAATATAAAAACTAGACCAACTATGGGGAAGACAAGTGTTTAATCAATGGACACTTTGCCAAAAGATCATAGTTGGACATTTTAAACCTTTGAAAACCATTTCATGCTTTACATACTTTGCCATGTTTTTGAAAGTCATATGATTGCAAAATTGGGTTCAAAGTTTGATAAAAAATGTAGTGGTTTTCAAAACTTTTGGATTTTTATCAAAAGTCATGCATGGTTGAAATTTTATATGGATTAATATTTTTCCCTGATAGAGTATAACATTTCAAACATGTATGCAAAATTTTACAATTTTTGAAATTTTCTAGAATTTTCTGGGAGTTTCTGAAATTCGGCAGAAAAGCTGAAAAATCAGACTGATGGCATATCAGTCGACTGCCCCATGGGCAGTCGACTGGCACACAGGTTTGTAGCCACTGTGAGAAATTTCAGAAATTAAAAATTCTCTCATTTGTTGCCATGGGTTTTGGTTGCTTGAGACAATCATTTTGATGGTGTCAAAGGGGGAGAATGGGTGGTTTAAGTTAGAATTTTGACTTGAAATGGATGGTTTAAGGTTTTCTTTCTAACTTAGAACTTGAATGTTTAAAAATGGAGAAGACATGGATTAAGGGGGAGGTACCTCTTAGGTTCTGATATGTCTTATATTTTTAACATATGGATGTTGTTAAGTGGAAACTTAACTTGGATTGTGACTAGAATTGAAAATGGGGGAAGACATAGGTTAAGGGGGAGGTTACCTCTTAGGGTTACTATGTCTCATGATTTTTCAATTGCTATGTGTTGCTATTGCTATTGTGATTGTTGTTTATCTCTAACTTAAACATATTGTCACGCATCAAAAAGGGGGAGATTGTTGAGGCAATCGACCCTTAAATGATTGGAAGATCATGGTTTTGATGTGCGTGTGTGAATATGTTTAAGGTTAGAGTGTTATGTTGTATTTGATGTGTGTGATTGAGTTTGCAGGACTTGGAGAATCACATATGGTGGACTTATCCGAGGGACGAAAGCCGAGGGAGGAGAGCTCTAAGGGAAAGCTAGGAAGTGGACTTCAACGGCACACGTGAAGGGTGGCATGGAGGCAAGCCAAGGGAAGGCTTGCGTGCGCATCCGAGGGACGATAGCCAGAGGAAGAGGACTTCAAGGGGTGAGCCAAGGGAGCAGACCTGAAGGCACACGCGAAGGAGAAGGTCTGGAGTGGATGGAGCTGAGCTATGAGGCAGGGCAGTCGACTGGCCCAGAGGCAGTCGACTGCCAAAACTCACAGAAAGTTCGCAGCATCCGACCAGTCAACTGCCCCTGGGGCAGTCGACTGGTATACCCTGAAACTAGCCGTTGGCCAGCAATTAATGCTGGGCCAGTCGACTGCCCTTGGGGCAGTCGACTGGTACGGGGCTGGACAGACTGCGAGTCTGTCCTTTTCACCTATAAAAGGAGCGCCTTTTTGTACGTGTACGGTATGGTTCCGTACAGTAACGAGGTGCTGCCCAACTGAAAAGTATTCTTGCTTCCTCTCACTCATTCTACTTCATTCTGTAAAGAGGAAGATCGCCGTTGTAAAGGTTTCTCCACCTGAAGGAGATTTTCATAGTGAAAGTGGTGCTCGCGGCGTGGATCCTTGGATTAGTCACCCATCTGGGTGGATACCAAGTAAAATACTTTTGTTAGCATTGTATCAAATTTCTTTGCATATTATTTCCGTTGTGCTAATAATTTTGTAGAGATCAAAATGTGAAAAAGTGCATTCACCCCCCCCCCCCTCTGCACGCCTTAGATGATCCATCATAAAAGACTCTTATCATACGAGCAGGTGCAGATCATCGAACTAAACATATAATATCTTCTGTATGTGTATGTCAAACATATGCAGTAATCAAATGTAGCAATCACAATCAAATTCACAGTGCATCATATGCACATGATGCAATAACATGGTCACCTCTAACGTCAGTCAAGCCACCATCACAGGTAATAAGTAAATGCCTGAGTGGGTACGAGTGTGACACTGTACGCACTCTGCCATTACTGCTCAAGAATGACCAAGTGGACAGGATGCTAGTGGAGCCATCGCTCTGCCCCATGTAAACATGGAGGAGATATCTCTTTCATCTCTTCAAATCACTGGAAAGGGGAGAGATCTCTGCCTACTATCACACTCTGGAACCACTATCCATAAGCAACTGAGCGGAGTAATACATAGCAATTGCACACACCCAACGGTATCCACTAACCCATGAATAGCTGTGTGTGCAGATCATGTAACGGATGACTAGCTTAGACCACAAGGAAGCCGATGATCGCTCGTATGCAACAATATAGGAATAGTGCATGACTCTAACACATGCAACACCCACCAGGTCATTATATATAACTAAACTTAACATGTACAGGTCGAACACATGTATCATAACCTAATTATCATACATTTAGGTACACTTGCAAGTATAACTAAAATCAATCAATGTAGATATAAAGCGACATGATACTATATCTACGTACACATGCTCACATAAATACTATACAAAATTAGATGTCAAATAATGAGACTGTATAGACAAGAATTAGATCATTTCAATGATTAAGCAATAAGTATCAAACAGGATAAGAACGGTAGCAGATATAAGGTAATAAATCTAATGCAACAAACATAAGCAGGTCATGCATAAAGATAAAGTGGAACTAAAAAAACATGAAAGAAGTATCCGCCTTCAAATGGAAGACTCCATATGCGAAGAAAACATATATTTAATAAGCTATTGCCATGAATAGTGACTAGGGTTCTCTAACTCGTATTAGGATAGTTTGGCTATACAATGCAAAGAACATATATTTAATAAGCTATTGCCATGAATAGTGACTAGCTTAAGCAATCCCTAACTCGTATTAGGATTATCCTAATCATCGTATTTCATTTAATTATATCTAATTAAATGATTAACCTGTTAGATAGTTTGGCGTGCTTCCTAAGCGAATACCGGATCGTCCATGGGAAACCACTCCATGTCCACGGATTAAAAAATTTAATCCGAATGGAGACCTATCTCCCAAATGACCGTCTCATCGGCATACCAATTGATTCGAGTTACAACTTGGCCAAACTTGATGTTCAAGCTTTGTAACTCGCCTAACCAATTAGTTATGGAAAAGACGATGAGCGGATCGCCGGTTTTTATGTTTATCATCGGGGACCACAATAATTAATTATCATGATTAATTAACAAATAATTAAAAAAATAGATTATTAATTAAAGCCACATAAAATGATAGAAATCAAAGAGCCGTAAGAGAAGGTTATACCTCTCGTTACCTCGCGATCTTCAATTATATGACCCTCCCCTCTTGGAAGTCGTGTGTGCGACGATCTACCAAGAACCGGAGTCACCAAGGCCTCGAACCAAACTCCTTCTTTACGGGCCAACTAAACCCTAGCCACTAGGGTTGCCGCCGGCCACACAAGGCTTCCAAGGCCCACCGACCACAAGGAAGCACCGGAGAGGAAGCTAAGGAAGAAGATGGAGAAGAAAATCCAAACACAAACCCTACTACTCCTTTCTTCCACCTCCGACACCCGAGTTGTAACGCCCGACTTTTTCCCACACCTTGTGGTGTGGCGAGAAAGGCGTCGTTACGCTAAACATACATGTGCATAAAAACATCTTAATCCAGCGGAAAATTTTTTTCTTCTACACATGCTTTTAACCATGCAACTAATACATGAAACATCTATACATGCCTAAACTTGTCATTCATGAACCTAGGGTCATTGGGCTTAGCATATTAACGACATGCATGGCATCATAACCTAATCATTCCATAACTTATTCATCATCATCATAAGTAGCAAGTAACTTATCCGTAAACATAGCATCATGAGTCTTAAGTCATTCACTAGGCATAACCATTATAAACATAACATAAAATCTAAGGAGGCATTTCCAACACCCAAGACATGCAATATGTGCAAATAAATGGATCCTTTGCCAAGTCACTGCCACCCACACACATGCTCTTGCCCCTCCTGCTGCTTCCCTTAGTATCTTCTTGCTTGATCTGCGGTACGAGGAAAATAAGACTATAAGCACACAGGCTTAGTAAGACCCTTTCATACTCACTAAAACCATACGTCACTTAAACATAAACATATCAAGTATCTGACATAACATAATTCTGAACATAAAGCATAAGCATAATCTTGGCGTAAGCCATAACCATATGAGCAATTAACATAGCATGATTCATAATATAAACATAAATCTACAACATACCTAGCATAGCATAATTCTTAACATACATGAGCATGAAACAAACTTATCATGGCATCTTTCTTAGCTTACATGAACATGAAACATACTTATCATGGCATATTTATTAGCATACATGAACATGGAACCTACTTATGCATGGCATAATTCTTAGCATACATGAACATGGGACCTACTTATTCATGGCATAATTCTTAGCATACATGGGCATAGTCTTAACATAACATAAGCATAAAATATACTTACCCTGGCGTGATGCATGACATGAATGAATGCATGAGAAAAATGCATTTACTATATAAGGATGCTTAGTTTTGAAATCATACTTTTAAATGCTTAACATAAACATAACATCATTGGGGTCCCCGGCTTCTACCACATACATATATCATAAGCGCGCATCCCTAAGTAAATACGAGGTAGCGAGCCCCGACCTACTAGGGTAGGAACAGCATAGTCGATAGTGTTGGTGCAGGAAGCACCAGATCGAACCTTGTTTTGATATTGGCAAAGGATTCAAAGTTAAGGGTTATTTGTTGTCTAACAATGCTGCTTGAGAGTGCAGGAAACAAAGTCCTAGCGAAGGGCTGCTAGGCACCTGACGATGGGCAGTCAGGAAACCAAGTCCTGGCGAAGGGTTGCTGGGCGAAAACCAAGTCCTAGCGAAGGGATGCTAGGCACCTGACGATGGGCTGTCAGGAACTCAAGACCTGGCGAAGGGCTGCTGGGCAAAAACCAAGTCCTGGCGAAGGGCTGCTGGGCGAAACTCATGACCTGGCGAAGGGCTGCTGGGCAAAAGTCCAACTGGAGGATCCGGTTGGCACCAGGTAAATTCTCCCGAGAGGAGTAGGTGAGGACGCGTTCCCCTTCGAGGGAACATTAGGCGTCGGTTCGACCTAGGGCTCCATTTTGGAGATCCAAAGTCAGAACCAAGACAGCTAAGGCTGTTTTAACTAACTTATTATTTGCTGTTTTGGACTAACCCTGGATGCAGGACCGAAGGACTGTGTTTCTGCAGCTTAGAGAGCCTCAAAGGAGTGAGGCCGTAGCTGAGTAGGGCGCCCCGGATGTGTCGGGTGCCCCAGAGTCAACCCAAAGTCAGCAGAGAGGTAAACGCCCCGACAGCAGCGCAATTGGGGGCGCCCCGCGTGTGTCGGGCGCCCCGCATGTCGGGCGCCCCGCGTGTCTCGGGCGCCCACTGTGCCATGCCACTGAAGGCTGCTGCAGCTCACTCTCGCGAAGCCCTGAAGATGACGCTTTGACTGGTCAACCGGGCGCCCCGCGCGCGTCGAGCGCCCCGGTCAAAGCTGATCCCGAAGATGAAGAGATCAGCCTTGACCAGAGGGCTCGCCGGATCAAGAGCCACGTGGGGGGCGCCCCGAGCATGTCGGGCGCCCCCTGCCCTATATAAAGAGGGCCTCGACCCTATTCTTGAACAACCAATTCCTTCGACAATTCTACGCTCTTCTGCTTCCACGACACGCTCCAGAAAGCTGCCAACTCAAGCCGACGACGTCCCGCTGCTCCAGAACTTCAATCTTCACCGGACGTCGGTAACAAGAGTTGTATTTAAGTTTACGAGAATATTTTTATTATTATTTGTGTGTAAACTTTTGCGAACTTATAGAATTGCCCGCAGAAAACGGTCAACGACCGTGGGCCTTGGAGTAGGAGTCGACCCAGGCTCCGAACCAAGTAAACCGGCTGTGTTTGCGTTGTTGTGTTCTCTTTTATTTCCGCTGCGCACCCGCTCTTTTTAAATCCGAACGAATTGCGACATTCACCCCCCCCCTCTCTCGCATTTCTCGATCCAACAGATAGTTCCAAAAATCGGGGCGTTCTTTAGGTGCCCATCTCTGTTGGACAGCTTCGGTAGTCCCAGAACCGTGGACAGCTTCGGTAGTCCAGAACCGGGACATTCTTAAGGTGCCCATCCCTTGGACCCTTACTTCGGTCCGGTACAAGCCCATTCATAAAAATAAAATACTATGCATGCTTCATCATTCATACTTATTTCATAACATGGTTATGCCTTCATCATTCATACTTATCATTCATACTTAAGGCATAACCATCATCTTTATTCATACTTATCATTCTTTGTTCATAAAATAGAACGTACATGCATAATCATATTTCTAGTCATAAACATTATCTTGGTTCATAAAGCTTGCATGATCATGATACATAAATAAACACGCACTTCATACTTGATACCTTTCATCTAGCATACATAATCTTAGTAGTCATCATAAAGCATGGATGGTAAGCTACATATAACATGGCACATACTACTAGGGTTCATGGCATTCATCATAAAACATGCATATACCTTCATAAAGCCATAAATATATTCTAAGCATTTATCAACATACATGCATCATTCTATTTATCATAACATACTCCTACATCAATTACATATATCCATGGTATATGATCTAAATATTCATGAGTAAAGCATAACATAAAATCTAACTTACAAGGTCATGTTACATAACACATAAACTAAGATTTTTGTAACATAAAGATCCTTACATCATGCTTAACTATGTACTAACATCATGGTAACTTATAAACATGCATCCTTGAGGCCCTAACCCAAACCAAACCCTAAGTTTGGGTATTGGCCGAAACCTTAAGGACCATGGGTCCTTAGAAAAAATTTCCATAGTCATGGTTATCATCCAACCCTTACATATCATGTCATAGGAAACCCATTTGAACCCTTGATTGAATTTAACACTAAGCCTTAGACCTAGAACATGGTTTGGCCAAAACCCTATAAGGGTAACAAGCCCATAGGAAAATTCATATAAGTCACCATTTTCATCCATATTATATCATAGCAAGACATACTAAGCATGCTTGAAGAGTTGAAGATTAAATCTAACCCTATACTTGAAGGTGGCCGAAACCCTAAGGGGTTCTTAGGGTGCTTCAAAACTTCCCAAAGTTTTACCTTTTGTGCTTAACTTATCATAAATAAACATTTGGAAGCATAAGAAAAGTTTTTAACATGATCTTTCGCCCAATATCTTGCTTGGCCGAAAACTCCATAAACCCTAACTATAGATTTCTAACCATGGGATGCCAACAAGAACTTCTATCATGTTAAACAACTTGTAAACTATTGTACCACAGGTGAGAGGGGTCTTACCTTCCTTGATCTTGCTTATAAACTTTGAATAGGAAATAATAAGAGAACCTCCTTGTCTCTAAACTTCTCCTTAGCCCTTGTATCCTTGTAGAGGGCCTTAGATCTTCAAGATGGAGGCTTATGTGAACTTTTCCCAAGGGAGAAGGGGGCTTGGGGTTTCGGCTAGGAGGGGAGGAAGAAGAAGAGGAGAGCAAATGACTTGATGGAAGAAGAGAGGAGAAATGTAACTCCTTCTCTTATGCTTTTATGCCACATTAAGGAGGGTAAGTGAAGAGTCATGGTGTCTCTTCCCTTGATGACTCTTCATTCTTTCCCAAGCCTTAACTAAAATCCACTTCATTCCCTTATAGCACTCCCTTGCTAGGTGAATTGGTTGGTGCATGGATGGTGGTCCAAGAGGTCCAAGGTTCAATCCTTGGTGCATACACTTTATTTTTTTATTTTATTTTATTTTTATTTTTCCTTATTTCCAAAAATTCTCCTAAAATTCATCCATAATCATGCTAATATCCCTAATCAAAATCCATTTATTTTTATATTAAGTTTTACCTAAAATCCACCAATAATCATGGTACTAGAAAGTCCATATAAGGCCCATTAGTACTTAGTTTCTCAATTCAAACGAGATAATCGTGGATTTCCAGGCTAAGGTTCGTACTAATATTTCTAAGTCTTTCGGAAAATTATCTAGACATGCTCAATATTTTAAGGAAAATATTAAGAAAATTTTTCGGGTCGTTACAATCCCCCATACCTCGTGAAAGTTCGTCCTCGAACTTAGAATAGCTCCGGGTACTTGCGTCTCATTTCGTCCTCGTGTTCCCAGGTAGCTTCCTCGAATCGTTGACTTTGCCATAGGACCTTGACCAAAGGTACTTCCTTGTTCCTTAGCTTCTTGACTTCCCGATCCAAAATCTGGATAGGTCGGCTTTCATAACTTAGGTCCTCCTGAACTTGTACTGTCTGTGGCTCGATCACTTGGTCCATATTGGGAACACACTTTTTAAGCATTGACACATGGAACACATTATGAATAGCTGCCATCTCCTGAGGCAGCTCTAGCTCATATGCCACCTTGCCAACTCTTTTCAGAATCAGGTACGGTCCCACATATCGTGGACTCAGTTTTCCTTTCCTCCCAAATCTTGTCACCCCTTTCATCGGAGCCACTTTGAGGAATACCAGATCTCCAACATTGAATTCCAATGGCCGACGTCGAACATCTGCATAACTCTTCTGCTGACTCTGTGCAGTTTCTATCCATCGTCGAATGTTCTGTATCGCTCGGGTGGTTTCGTTGATGAGATCCATCGTGAGCCCCATCGCCTTCTTTTCACCACCTTCGTACCAACAGATTGGAGACCTACATCTCCTCCCATACAAAGCTTCATAAGGTGTCATTCCGATAATAGCTTGTTAGCTATTATTGTAAGCAAATTCCGCTAAACATAGATATCGGCACCAACTCCCCTTGAAATCCAGAGCACAAGCCCTTAACATGTCCTCCAACACTTGATTCACTCGTTTAGTTTGCCCGTCAGTCTGAGAATGAAAAGCTGTACTGAATCATAATTTAGTGTCGAGGGACTGCTGTGTTAGTGATATGAGAGAAGTTTCCTAAGGCAATCGCCTTATGATTGTAAACATTTATTTCAATAAATGATAATTTACTATTTGAGTATACATGTTTGTATTTGATTGGGATCTTAAACTCATCTACTGAATGTCCGCAATACAACTCACAGCATAAGAGAATTTGTGATGAGATCACAACTAGTGATTATCTCTAAATGTGCAAATGTGAAGTATTGAAAATATCCCTAGTCGATGAATTGATAAATACGGACACTATCAATTCTGTTGAGACTAGCATGGGTTATTCTCTAATCAGCTGATTCTCACTGGCTGGTGACATTGGGATGTCCGGAGATAAACATGGATGCTAGTTAAGGGAACTAGTTCATTGGAGTGACTAGCTGTAAGACTTCATATGGTTATCTATATAGATATGTCAATGAAGTTCTTACTGCGGCTTAAGTGCGATGTTCCTTTGACTTGCGGTGTTCAAGTCATCTTGGTCATGGAGACTTATACTTTAACATCTTAAGCAAGCATCTCCAAGGAGGTGTGGACCCAGGATGATTGGGTATAAGCCGAAGTGCCCGAAGATGTTTGAACAGCCTACAAAGGATTCACCACTCCTTGCGAGGAGATGTATACCCAGGCCTATCGTCGGATTGTTACTCAAAACCTCTGGCCAGAGTATATCATGTTTGGAGTGCGAGTCTCTAAAATACATGAGAGTAATTAGAAATCCAAAGGACGAGAAAGACATTACTTGGGCTAGGTGTGACGTAGTCAGCCTAGTGGGGACTGACACAAATAGACCGTGTCCTGAACCAAGTGGGTATAAGATGGTGAAGGGAATGGGGCACGATTCATTAGAGCTGCTGAAGGGTTTCAGAATTACTTCTGAGGTCAACCGTTGATCTTTCGATTAATTGGGGGTCATGATGTACTACTAGGTGCCACTCATGATCGTTCTATAATTTGTTGATTATAGACGGCCAACATAAATCGAAAGCCTATTTAGTCACACGCACTACGAGTAATCCGAGGGATTTAAAACGAGTTGAAAATTGGATTTTCCGATCAAGAGAAATAAGTCGAATCTGAGTTAATCAGAGGCGCAATGGAAGCTAAAAATGGCTAAGTCTTTTGAAGGCTTATTGGGCGAATTAAATGAGTTTAATTCGCGATCGGTTCGGCTTGGTTTGGCCGGCCAAAGAGGGTGCCAAACCCCTTGGGTTGGCCGGCCACAAGAAGGGGAAGAAACCAATTTAATTGGTTTAATTAATAAAATAAATCTAGTGCGATTTGTTTTATAAATTATGGATAAATAAATTTGTGTAAAGAAATTTATATAAATAAATTTATAGAAATTTATTCTTTTTATGGAAATTAAAATGATCCATGGAATGGTTTATTTTAATTTTATAAAATCAATTATGAATTGATTTTTCCATAATAAGAAAGTTTATAAATTTCTTATAAAATTTATTCCATAATAAAAGGAGAGATTAATTAGTTTTATTATAAAGTTAGTTATAATAAAACTTGGTTTAAACGGAATAATTCATAAGAGAATTTATAGGATAAATTTCTTATGATAACTAATTCCGTTAATTCCGTTAAGAGGGAGACTTGGCAAGGGAGATGCTACTATATAAAGGAACCAAAGGCAAGCCCTTAATTCCAATTGAGTAATCAAGAGATTAGAAGCTCTCTCCTCTCTCTCTCTTATTCTCTTCTTCCCTTCTCCCAAGCTAGGGCCGGCGCCCATCTTCCAAGCTAGGGCCGGCGCCCCTTGTCCAAGCTAGGGCCGGCGCAACCTCAACCTCCCTTGAGGTTGCCGTGAGTCAACAAGAAGAAGGAGAAGCCAACCAAGTAGAAGAAGAAGCGGATCACAACTCCTCTCTTCCCGGAATTTTGATTCCGTTACTTTGGTGGTTAGTTTCCTATCTTTTCTCTTGATCTTATAGTTGTGCCTTTAGAGAATCTAGTAGTTCTCGTCGGCACAAAACTCGTGACTTTGCGAAGTCATCCCGAAGAGAACTCGGCGTGGACGCGAATAGAGGCGAAGCTTCCAAGGGACGCTACGGTTGGATCTCGTCCCTTACTTCGAGTTACGCGAGGTACTTAGTAAATTAGTTTACTTTTCCGCAAAGTTTTAATTTATGATTATGTCAACACATCATAAGGTTGCATGCTAGATACGTGGTTAAAATAATTTAGGAAATTATTTTATGCTAATTCTTCCGCTGCACGTAAAAATTTAAAATTTTACGAACCCGTATCCTTGTCGACATGCACCCGGTCCCAACAGTGGTATCAGAGCCGGTTAGTGTTCGACATAATCATATAATTGTTTTGCGGAAAACTTTGTCATGATCTCAATTTTGGAAAAAATTTTCAATTATGGAAACTTTCAAATTATAATAAATTTTAGATTTAGGAATTTCTAAGTTTGGAAATCCTCATGAAATTTCGCAAACTTTTGAAATTTTCTAGTTTCTGAAATTTTATAATAATTGTGAAAACTTCCCATCTTTGGAAACTTTCCAATTTTGGAAATTTTTCTAATTTTAGAAATTTTTCAATTTTGGAAATATGTAAGTTTTCTTTGTACCAGAAACTTACAATTATTCTGAAAACCTATTTATGAAATCTCGCAATTTTGGGCACTTTCTTTTAAGAAAGTCTAGACAAATTCATGGACAGTTAATTGACAATTAAATTTGAATTGGTTTTTAAATTGACAACAAAATTCTTTATTTTGGATTGAGCCTCGGGGAGCCGTCCAATTTAAAGTTAGTTGTTGTAATTTAATTTCCCAATTTTAATTGAAATTGTCATGTTTGATTTGGATTGAGCCTCGGGGAGCCGTCCAATTGGATTTACAACAAATTACTTTTCTTTGGGTATCTGAGCCTCGGGGAGCCACCCTTAGAAAACGATTTGTTGTAATTAATTAAATCCATGAATAAAATATGTTTAAGAGGTGATGCTCTTACATATTGTTGTCTCCAAAATTAATTAGGAAAATGGTTTCCTATAGAGTTTCTTAAATGAGATTTTCATGAAAATAATATGTGGTTGAATTAAGGGATTTGTCTCTTAATTTAATAAGATTTGATTTAGAGAAATCAAAGTCTTAAAACATATTATTTCCGAAATTGATTATGACAATTTAGGAAATTGTTTCCCAAAACAATTCCTTAAATAAAGTATGAAATTAGAATTAGGAAATCCGGTTCCTAATTCAAATAATGAGACTTGATAAATTAAGTCACATACATACTTTATTAAGGAAATCGTTAGTCATGACATAATTCTATGTCATGAATGTGCTTAGAAAAGAAAGGATGAGACCCAAAACCCCTTACAAAATATTAAGGCCAACACCTTCCATTAATATGGTTAGAATCGGAGTTTTGTTTCTCGTTTGGGTTGATGGACACATCCATGCCCGACTTGAACCTCAACATGTTCAAACCATGGAATTAGTTTATGATAATATAGTTGGAGTCAGAGGTCAATCCTTAGTTTTGGTTGTTGGACACATCCAAGCCTGACTAAACGGTTGAATGAGCTCCAACCATATTAAAACTATTTCTTGATTAATGGGTCAGCCTTAAGCTTGGAGCATCGATTTGTTGTGCCACAGCCAAGGTCGATGCAAAGAGAGGTGCAGTTGGGTGCTATGTATAAAGTTGCATACTTGTTAATGAGTTAACAACCCAATGATTTATGCAAACATTCAATTAGTTGATAGCATAAAGTGATAGTTACATATATGTGATGTGTAATCGGTATAATTACCTACCTTCATAGCTAAGAAAAACTTGATGGCCACAGCCATGGTTGTTCTTATCTATGGTTGGATATCAACCTATTTGGAGATGCTCCTACATCTCCCGAATTGATAAAAAGGGTTATTCAATTTGATAAATAAATAGGATTTTAATTAATGTATATTGATACATTCTTTATCATTCTTCTCACATAAGCTCAATTTGTGTTTCTAGGTTAATCACTCGATCATGTCTTCTCTGAATTTGCGTTCCATTTTGGACACCAATAAACTGACTGGGCCAAACTTCATGGACTGGCTTCGAAACCTGAGGATAGTCCTCAAGCAGAGAAGCTTGCTTATGTCCTTGAAGATCAACTTCCTAACCAACCTCCGAAGGTGCAACTCCAGACCAGCTAGTGGCCTATCAGAAACATGTGACCGATTCTGAACTTGCGAGTTGCATCATGCTAGCCTCTATGATACCTGAGCTGCAAAAGCAGCATGAGCATATGGATGCTTATACCATCATCTTCCATCTTCATGAGTTGTTTGAAGAGCAGGCGAGATCCGAAAGGTTCGAAGTCTCCAGACTCCTCTTCACCACTAAGATGCAGGAAGGCACTTCTGCCTCGCAGTTTGTGCTAAAGATGTTGGGGTACATTGAGCGACTGAACACACTCGGTTTTGCAATGGATCATGAACTAAGTATTGACTTAATTCTGAGTTGTTTGCCCAAAAGTTATTCACAATTTGTGATGAACTATCGGATGAACAAACTAGAGACCACCATTCCCGAGTTGCTCAACCTGCTGAAGACTGTAGAGCCTTCTGTAAAGCCGGATCAAAAGGCGGTACTGTTAGTTGGTTCCTCGAAGAAAGGTTCTAAGAGGAAGGCCAAAGAACAGAATAAAGGAAAGAAGAAAAAGGCCAAAAAGACTGAAAAGAAACCAAAAGGAACTTGCCATCATTGTGGCAAGGAGGGTCACTGGCGAAGAAACTGCAAGATTTATCTTGAGTCCATGAAGAATAAGGCATCCGATGCCCCATCCTCTTCAGGTATCTTCGTTATTGAATGTCACTCTATTTCCTCAAATACCTGGGTACTTGATACTGGGTGTAGCTCACATATATGTAATGACATACAGGGGCTAAGGAATAGAAGAAGACTCGTCAAAGGAGAAGCAAATCTGCGAGTTGGAAATGGAGCAAAGATTGCTGCTGTTGCCATCGGAACATATTTGCTAAAGCTCCCCACTGGACGTATCTTAGAATTGGATAATTGTTATTTTGTTCCTTCGTTAATAAAGAACATTGTATCTATTTCATGTTTGAATGAAAAGGGTTATCATTTAACTTTTAGTAACAATTGTTGTTACATAACTTTAAATGGCGTTCTTTATGGGAATGGAACTTTGTGCAATGGCATCTACACGTTAGATTTATCCAGTGACGTTTTCAATATCGAAGTTAGCAACAAACGTGCTCGAATAGATAATCGAATAGACTCCTACACTTGGCATTGTCGTCTTGGCCATGTAAGTAAGAAACGCATGACCGAATTACACCGATGTGGAATTTTGGAATCATTTGAACCCGGTTCATTTGATACATGCGAATCATGCTTAAAAGGCAAGATGACCAAATTACCCTTTTCCGGAAAAGGTAATCCAGTGGGAGAATTGCTTGGTCTAATACATACTGATGTATGTGGACCAATGTCAACTCTTGCACAAGGAGGCTATAGCTACTTCATCACCTTTATCGATGATCACTCACGATTCGGGTACGTGTTCTTGATGAAACACAAATCTGAAGCCTTTGAGAAATTCAAAGAGTTCAGAAATGAAGTAGAGAAACAGCTTGGCAAAAGTATTAAAATACTTCGATCCGATCGGGGTGGTGAATACTTAAGTCAAGAGTTTCAAGATTATCTTAGGGACAATGGGATATTATCCCAATGGACTCCGCCGTATACACCACAGCATAATGGTGTATCTGAGAGGCGCAACCGAACCTTGATGGACATGGTTAGGTCGATGATGAATCATGCAACTCTTCCAAAATCCTTTTGGGGCTATGCACTTAAGACAGCTGTTTACTTGCTAAACAGAGTCCCGACCAAGGTAGTCTCTACTACTCCATATGAGACATGGAATAGTAAGAAACCCCACTTAACTCACCTTAAGATATGGGGTTGTCCTGCTTATGTGAAGCGGATTGTATCAGACAAATTGGATGCTAAGTCTGATAAATGTCTATTTATTGGATACCCTAAGGAAACGAAGGGTTACCAATTCTATCATCCCTTGGAACAAAAGGTGTTTGTTTCAAGGCATGCTGTATTTCTGGAAAAAGAATTTCTTTTACAAGAAAACAGTGGGAGTGGCATTGAACTTGATGAAGTTCAAGAAACTCCAATAGACATTACAGAGACACCTAGTCTAGACCCACAACCAATACCTCATAATGATGAGCTATCAGTTGAACCTAAAACTACACCACCTCTTCGTAGATCTGATAGGACACGCAATATTCCAGAGAGATACGGATTTCTCGTAAGTGAATCGAACGACGTGTTACTCATAAGCGATGACGAACCTATCAGTTATGAAGATGTTCTGAAAAGTTCAGAAAGGGACAAATGGCTTGAGGCCATGAAGTCGGAAATGGATTCCATGTACGAAAACCAAGTATGGGACTTGGTTAACCCACCTGAAGGGATTAAGCCCATAGGGTGCAAGTGGGTTTTCAAGAAGAAAACCGACATGGAAGGTAATGTTGTTACCTTTAAGGCTAGATTAGTGGCAAAAGGATATCGTCAGAAGCAAGGAATTGATTATGACGAAACCTATTCGCCAGTAGCTATGCTTAAATCCATTCGGATGCTCCTAGCCATAGCAGCTCATTATGATTATGAGATATGGCAAATGGATGTGAAAACAGCTTTCCTTAACGGAAACCTGCTTGAGGATGTATACATGATACAACCTGAAGGTTTCACATCGGTTGATAAAACCAAAGTATGCAAGCTTCGACGATCCATATATGGACTGAAGCAAGCATCTAGGAGCTGGAACATCCGTTTTGATGAGACAATCAAAAAGTTTGATTTCTCACAAAATCCAGACGAACCTTGTGTGTACAAGAAGGTTAGTGGGAGTGCAGTCGTATTCCTAGTATTATATGTCGATGACATCTTACTTATAGGAAACGATATATCAGTCTTACAGACAGTTAAAATTTGGTTGTCCAAAACTTTCTCCATGAAAGACCTGGGAGAAGCAACCTATATCCTTGGGATTAGAATCTATAGAGATAGATCAAAACGGTTGCTTGGTCTTTCGCAGTCTACATATATAGACCGAGTGCTAAAAAGGTTTAGCATGTCGGAATCCAAGAAAGGTTACCTTCCCATCAGGCATGGGATCAACCTTTCAAAGTCTATGTGTCCGCGCACAGAAGACGAGAGGATTTGCATGAATAAGATTCCTTATGCATCCGCGATAGGATCTATCATGTATGCTATGTTATGTACAAGGCCCGATGTATCGTATGCTTTGAGCGTCACAAGCAGATACCAGTCGGATCCAGGAATGGATCATTGGGCGGCTGTTAAGACAATCCTTAAGTACTTAAGAAGAACTAAGGATGTGTTCCTAATATATGGAGAAGGAGATATGGTAATACGTGGGTATACAGATGCCAGTTTCCAGACAGATAAGGATGACTCCAAATCTCAGTCTGGATACGTATTTACTTTGAATGGAGGCGCAGTAAGTTGGAAAAGTTCCAAACAAGACACCGTAGCGGATTCCACCACGGAAGCGGAATATATCGCAGCTTCGGAAGCAGCAAAGGAAGCAGTCTGGATCAAGAAGTTCGTCTTCGAACTTGGCGTGGTTCCAACCATTGATGATGCAGTGCCGGTTTACTGCGACAACAATGGAGCTATTGCACAAGCAAAGGAACCAAGGTCTCATCAGCGATCCAAACACGTGTTTCGCCGCTATCATCTGATCAGAGAGATTATAAGTAGGAATGATATACAAATTAAGAAAATTCCCACTAAAAGGAATTTAGCGGATCCTTTAACAAAGGCCTTGCCTCAGAGCAAGTTTGAGGGTCATGTTAGAGACTGTGGTATTGGATACCGTAGTGATTGGCATTAGGCCAAGTGGGAGTTTATTAGTGATATGAGAGAAGTGTCCTAAGGAAATCGCCTTATGATTGTAAACATTTATTTAATAAATGATAATTCACTATTTGAGTATACATGTTTGTATTTGATTGGGATCTTAAACTCATCTACTGAATGTCCGCAATACAACTCACAGCATAAGAGAATTTGTGATGGGATCACAACTAGTGATTATCTCTAAATGTGCAAATGTGAAGTATTGAAAATATCCCTAGTCGATGAATTGATAAATACGGACACTATCAATTCTGTTGAGACTAGCATGGGTTATTCTCTAATCAGCTGATTCTCACTGGCTGGTGACATTGGGATGTCCGGAGATAAACATGGATGCTAGTTAAGGGAACTAGTTCATTGGAGTGACTAGCTGTAAGACTTCATATGGTTATCTATATAGATATGTCAATGAAGTTCTTACTGCGGCTTAAGTGCGATGTTCCTTTGACTTGCGGTGTTCAAGTCATCTTGGTCATGGAGACTTATACTTTAACATCTTAAGCAAGCATCTCCAAGGAGGTGTGGACCCAGGATGATTGGGTATAAGCCGAAGTGCCCGAAGATGTTTGAACAACCTACAAAGGATTCACCACTCCTTGCGAGGAGATGTATACCCAGGCCTATCGTCGGTTTGTTACTCAAAACCTCTAGCTAGAGGATATCATGTTTGGAGTGCGAGTCTCTAAAATACATGAGAGTAATTAGAAATCCAAAGGTCGAGAAAGACATTACTTGGGCTAGGTGTGACGTAGTCAACCTAGTGGGGACTGACACAAATAGACAGTGTCCTGAACCAAGTGGGTATAAGATGGTGAAGGGAATGGGGCACGATTCATTAGAGCTGCTGAAGGGTTTCAGAATTACTTCTGAGGTCAACCGTTGATCTTTCGATTAATTGGGGGTCATGATGTACTACTAGGTGCCACTCATGATCGTTCTATAATTTGTTGATTATAGACGGCCAACATAAATCAAAAGCCTATTTAGTCACACACACTACGAGTAATCCGATGGATTTAAAACTAGTTGAAAATTGGATTTTCCGATCAAGAGAAATAAGGCGAATCTGAGTTAATCAGAGGTGCAATGGAAGCTAAAAATGGCTAAGACTTTTGAAGGCTTATTGGGCGAATTAAATGAGTTTAATTCGCGATCGGTTCGGCTTGGTTTGGCCGGCCAAAGAGGGTGCCAAACCCCTTGGGTTGGCCGACCACAAGAAGGGGAAGAAACCAATTTAATTGGTTTAATTAATAAAATAAATCTAGTGCGATTTATTTTATAAATTCTGGATAAATAAATTTGTGTAAAGAAATTTATATAAATAAATTTATATAAATTTATTATTTTTATGGAAATTAAAATGATCCATGGAATGGTTTATTTTAATTTTATAAAATCAATTATGAATTAATTTTTCCATAATAAGAAAGTTTATAAATTTCTTATAAAATTTATTCCATAATAAAAGTAGAGATTAATTAGTTTTATTATAAAGTTAGTTATAATAAAACTTGGTTTAAACGGAATAATTCATAAGAGAATTTATAGGATAAATTTCTTATGATAACTAATTCCGTTAATTCCGTTAAGAGGGAGACTTGGCAAGGGAGATGCTACTATATAATGGAACCAAAGGCATGCCCTTAATTCCAATTGAGTAATCAAGAGATTAGAAGCTCTCTCCCTCTCTCTCTCTCTTATTCTCTTCTTCCCTTCTCCCAAGCTAGGGCCGGCGCCCATCTTCCAAGCTAGGGCCAGCGCCCATCTTCCAAGCTAGGGCCGGCACCCCTTGTCCAAGCTAGGGTCGGCGCAACCTCAACCTCCCTTGAGGTGCCGTGAGTCAACAAGAAGAAGGAGAAGCCAACCAAGTAGAAGAAGAAGCGGATCACAACTCCTCTCTTCCCGGAATTTTGATTCCGTTACTTTGGTGGTTAGTTTCCTATCTTTTCTCTTGATCTTATAGTTGTGCCTTTAGAGAATCTAGTAGTTCTCGTCGACACAAAACTCGTGACTTTGTGAAGTCATCCCGAAGAGAACTCGGCGTGGACGCGAATAGAGGCGAAGCTTCCAAGGGACGCTACGGTTGGATCTCGTCCCTTACTTCGAGTTACGCGAGGTACATAGTAAATTAGTTTACTTTTCCGCAAAGTTTTAATTTATGATTATGTCAACACATCATAAGGTTGCATGCTAGATACGTGGTTAAAATAATTTAGGAAATTATTTTATGCTAATTCTTCCGCTGCACGTAAAAATTTTAAAATTTTACGAACCCGTATCCTTGTCGACATGCACCCGGTCCCAACATGCTGGACACACTCCAAAAAATGTGAAGTAAAGCGATCATCCCTATCTGAGATGATGGTCTTGGGAACTCTATGAAGTCTGATTATCTCCTTAACATATAATTGAGCTAGTTGCTCAATCGAATAAGTCATCTTGATTGCTAGAAAATGAGCAGACTTCGTCAACCTGTTCACAATTACCCATACCGCATCATACCCATTTGTAGTCTTGGGAAGTCCTGAAATAAAATCCATAGAGATATCTTCCCATTTCCATTCCGGAATCGGAAGGGGCTGCAGAACTCCGCCGGGTCGCTGGTGTTCTGCTTTCACTCTTTGGCAAGTCAGGCAAGTACTCACATGCTGAGCCACATCCCTCCTCATGCCGGACCACCAAAATTTCTCCTTCAGGTCCTGATACATTTTGGTAAATCCTAGATGCATCGAATAAGGGGTTTCATGAGCTTCCGCTAATATCTTTCTCCACAGCTCCAGATTATTAGGGATACATAGACGATCCCTAAGATATAGTACTCCCCCGTTGGCGATACGAAAACCATCGCCCTTCCCTTCTAGGGTCTCCTGTTTGATTCTCCGAAGACTCGAATCACAATTTTGTACACAACTTTATTTATTAGCTCTTATAAAGGCTCGGATTACTATATATATATATATATATATATATATATATATTTATCACAACTTCATTTATCAGCTCTTATAAGTTCATATACTAAAACTATCCGGACTCAATGAAATAGACGAGTTGCCATCATGCCCATCATGAAGAATATCATGGCAGTGACTATCACTCCCTCGTTCATCTCCCCTTGGCCTGCCTCAGGATCTTCTACCGTCTCCATCGGATCCTCTTCTTCTATCTCGGGAACCTCCTCGGCTACTTCAAGGTTTTCCTCGAACATCCCGGGGTCTTCCTCAAACATCTCAGGGTCTTCCTCATACATCTCAGGACCCTCCTCGTACATCTCGGGGTCCTCCTCATACATCTCAGGATCCTCCTCGTACATCTCGGGATCTTCCTCCGAGTCCCCTAGGTCCTCCGGGAACTCGTGGCGAAGAAGTTGCCTACATAATTCCGTATATGAGATACGGCATCCATGCTGCCCCTAGATCTGATAAGCAATCTCTCTCGCACGATTGGGCAATGAACGAAGCAGAGCTCCAATCCTATGATCATCCATAATTGGAAACCCTTCCTGCTCGAGTTTCCAGAATAGCCGATCCAACTTCCCTATATTTCCTTGAATCCCAAGGACCGGACTATACTCCACCTCTTCTATCTGCTCCAGCAGCTCACGACTCCGCCCATGGTAACGACTCATGGTGCCAATCTCATGTAACATCTGGAATTGAAAAAAAAACAACACAGTCAGTACAGAACTGACAAAAACTAGTACCGAACTAGTTTTTTTTTCAATTCACAAATATATACAGAGAAAAGCACACCAGATAAACTCAGTTTCCTTTACCTTAATAATTCCAATAATACATTTTCTTTTCTTTTCATTTCTATCCCTACCCGCATATCCAATCCTAAAGTATTTGATTTCATAAGAAAAATATATATCGTTCATAGTCACATATCCTACGGTATTTTTCATCATAAAACATCGTTCATGCTTGCATATTCTAGAACCATAAGGTATCCTAAAAATGCTTACTACCATAAAATACGGAGAGAGGTACTTATTTGGAAGCGACAGGATGAAGGCTTGATGTGTGTGTAGTGAGATGAGAACGACTCTGATACCAACCTGTAACGCCCGACTTTTTCCCACACCTTGTGGTGTGGCGAGAAAGGCGTCGTTACGCTAAACATACATGTGCATAAAAACATCTTAATGTTAGTGATATGAGAGAAGTGTCCTAAGGCAATCGCCTTATGATTGTAAACATTTATTTTAATAAATGATAATTCACTATTTGAGTATACATGTTTGTGTATTTGATTGGGATCTTAAACTCATCTACTGAATGTCCGCAATACAACTCACAGCATAAGAGAATTTGTGATGGGATCACAACTAGTGATTATCTTTAAATGTGCAAATGTGAAGTATTGAAAATATCCCTAGTCGATGAATTGATAAATACGAACACTATCAATTCTGTTGAAACTAGCATGGGTTATTCTCTAATCAGCTGATTCTCACTGACTGGTGACATTGGGATTTCCGGAGATAAACATGGATGCTAGTTAAGGGAACTAGTTCATTGGAGTGACTAGCTGTAAGACTTCATATGGTTATCTATAAAGATATGTCAATGAAGTTCTTACTGCGGCTTAAGTGCGATGTTCCTTTGACTTGCGGTGTTCAAGTCATCTTGGTCATGGAGACTTATATTTTAACATCTTAAGCAAGCATCTCCAAGGAGGTGTGGACCCAGGATGATTGGGTATAAGCCGAAGTGCCCGAAGATGTTTGAACAGCCTACAAAGGATTCACCACTCCTTGCGAGGAGATGTATACCTAGGCCTATCGTCGGATTGTTACTCAAAACCTCTGGCCAGAGTATATCATGTTTAGAGTGCGAGTCTCTAAAATACATGAGAGTAATTAGAAATCCAAAGGACGAGAAAGACACTACTTGGGCTAGGTGTGACGTAGTCAGCCTAGTGGGGACTGACACAAATAGACCGTGTCCTGAACCAAGTGGGTATAAGATGGTGAAGGGAATGAGGCACGATTCATTAGAGCTGCTGAAGGGTTTCGGAATAATTTCTTCTGAGGTCAAACCGTTGATCTTTCGATTAATTGGGGGTCATGATGTACTACTAGGTGCCACTCATGACCGTTCTATAATTAGTTAATTATAGACGGCCAACATAAATCGAAAGCCTATTTAGTCACACGCACTACGAGTAATCCGAGGGATTTAAAACGAGTTGAAAATTGAATTTTCTGATCAAGAGAAATAAGTCGAATCTGAGTTAATCAGAGGCGCAATGGAAACTAAAATGGCTAAGTCTTTTGAAGGCTTTTTGGGCGAATTAAATGAGTTTAATTCGCGATCGGTTCGGGTCGGTTTTGGCCGGCCAAAGAGGGTGTTAACCCTCCTTGGGTGGCCGGCCATTAAAGGGAGAAAAACCAATTTAATTGGTTTAATTAATAAAATAAATCTAGCGCGATTTGTTTTATAAATTATGGATAAATAAATTTGTATAAAGAAATTTATATAAATAAATTTATAGAAATTTATTCTTTTTATCGAAGATTAAAATAATCCATGAATTGATTTATTTTAATTTTATAAAATCAATTATGAATTGATTTTTCATAATAAGAAAGTTTATAAATTTCTTATAAAATTTATTCCATAATTTAAAGAGAAGAAGAATTTATTTTATTATAAATTAGTTATAATAAGATTCGGCTTAAACAGAATAATCAATAAGAGAATTTATAAGATAAATTTCTTATAACTAATTCCGTTAATTCCATTAATTCTGTTAAGAGGGAGACTTAGCAAAGGAGTTGCTACTATATAAAGGAACCAAAGGCAAGCCCTTATTCCTAATCAATCAACTAATCAAGTTGTGAAGAGCTCTCCCTCTCTCTCTTCTCTTCTCTTCTCCTTCTCCCTTCTTCCCATTAGGGCCGGCGCCCACCATAGAGGAATTAGGGCCGGCGCACCTTGAAGCTTCATCCTCCATCTAGGGCCGGCTCAACTCCTCCCTTAGAAGGTGTTGCCATGAGCTTCAAGAAGAAGAAGAACCCGAACAAGAAGAAGAAGAAGCGGATAACGACTCCTCTCTTCTCGGAATTCGATTCTGTTACTTCGTTGGTTAGTTTCCTAATCATTCTCTTGTACTTCTTTGTTGTGCCTATAGAGAATCTAGTAGTTCTCGTCGGCACAAAACTCGTGACTTTGCGAAGTCATCCCGAAGAGAACTCGGCGTGGACGCGAATAGAGGCGAAGCTTCCAAGGGACGCTACGGTTGGATCTCGTCCCTTACTTCGAGTTACGAGAGGTATAATGTAAATTAGTTTACTTTTCCGCAAAGTTTTATTTTATGATTATGTCAACACACCATAAGATTGCATGCTAGATACGAAGTTAAAATAATTTAGGAAATTATTTTATGCAAATTCTTCCGCTGCACGTAAAAATTTAAAATTTTACGAACTCGTATCCTTGTCGTCCAATTTAAAGTTAGTTGTTGTAATTTAATTTCCCAATTTTAATTGAAATTGTCATGTTTGATTTGGATTGAGTCTCGGGGAGCCGTCCAATTGGATTTACAACAAATTACTTTTCTTTGGGTATCTGAGCCTCGGGGAGCCACCCTTAGAAAATGATTTGTTGTAATTAATTAAATCCATGAATAAAATATGTTTAAGAGGTGATGCTCTTACATATTGTTGTCTCCAAAATTAATTAGGAAAATGGTTTCCTATAGAGTTTCTTAAATGAGATTTTCATGAAAATAATATGTGGTTGAATTAAGGGATTTGTCTCTTAATTTAATAAGATTTGATTTAGAGAAATCAAAGTCTTAAAACATATTATTTCCGAAATTGATTATGACAATTTAGGAAATTGTTTCCCAAAACAATTCCTTAAATAAAGTATGAAATTAGAATTAGGAAATCCGGTTCCTAATTCAAATAATGAGACTTGATAAATTAAGTCACATACATACTTTATTAAGGAAATCGTTAGTCATGACATAATTCTATATCATGAATGTGCTTAGAAAAGAAAGGATGAGACCCAAAACCCCTTACAAAATATTAAGGCCAACACCTTCCATTAATATGGTTAGAATCGGAGTTTTGTTTCTCGTTTGGGTTGATGGACACATCCATGCCCGACTTGAACCTGAACATGTTCAAACCATGGAATCAGTTTATGAATAATATAGTTGGAGTCAGAGGTCAATCCTTAGTTTTGGTTGTTGGACACATCCAAGCCTAACTAAACGGTTGAATGAGCTCCAACCATAATAAAACTATTTCTTGATTAATGGGTCAGCCTTAAGCTTGGAGCATCGATTTGTTGTGCCATAGCCAAGGTCGATGCAAAGAGAGGTGCAGTTGGGTGCTATGTATAAAGTTGCATACTTGTTAATGAGTTAACAACCCAATGATTTATGCATACATTCAATTAGTTGATAGCATAAAGTGATAGTTACATATATGTGATGTGTAATCGGTATAATTACCTACCTTCATAGCTAAGAAAAACTTGATGGCCACAACCATGGATGTTCTTATCTATGCTTGGATATCAACCTATTTGGAGATGCTCCTACAATCTCCCGAATTGATAAAAAGGGTTATTCAATTGGATAAATAAATAGGATTTTTAATTAATGTATATTGATACATTCTTTAATCATTCTTCTCACATAAGCTCAATTTGTATTTCTAGGATAATCACTCGATCATGTCTTCTCTGAATTTGTGTTCCATTTTGGACACCAATAAACTGACTGGGCCAAACTTCATGGACTGGCTTCGAAACCTGAGGATAGTCCTCAAGGCAGAGAAGCTTGCTTATGTCCTTGAAGATCAACTTCCCAACCGTCCTCCTGAAAATGCAACTCTGGACCAGTTTCCTGAGTTGCTCAACCTGCTGAAGACTGTAGAGCCTTCTGTGAAGCAGAATCAAAAGACGGTACTGTTAGTTGGTTCCTCGAAGAAAGGTTCTAAGAGGAAGGCCAAAGAACAAAATAAGGGAAAGAAGAAAAAGGCCAAAAAGACTGAAAATAGCCTAAAAGGCACTTGCCATCACTGTGGCAAGGAGGGTCAATGGCGAAGAAACTGCAAGGTTTATCTTGAGTCCTTGAAAGAGAAGGCATCCGATGCCCCATCCTCTTCAAGTATCTTCGTTATTGAATGTCACTCTATTTCCTCAAACACATGGGTACTTGATACTGGGTGTAGCTCACATATATGTAATGACATACAAGGGCTATGGAATAGAAGAAGACTCGTCAAGGGAGAAGCGAATTTGCAAGTTGGAAACGGAGCAAAGATTGCTGCTGTTGCCATCAGAACATATTTGCTAAATCTCCCTACAGGACGTGTCTTAGAATTGGATAATTGTTATTTTGTTCCTTCGTTAATAAAGAACATTGTATCTATTTCATGTTTGAATGAAAAGGGTTATCATTTAACTTTTAGTAACAATTGTTGTTACATAACTTTAAATGACGTTCTTTATGGGAATGGAACTTTGTGCAATGGTATCTACACGTTAGATTTATCCAGTGACGTTTTCAATATCGAAGTTAGCAACAAACGTGCTCGAATAGATAATCGAATAGACTCCTACACTTGGCATTGTCGTCTTGGCCATGTAAGTAAGAAACGCATGACCGAATTACACCGATGTGGAATTTTGGAATCATTTGAACCCGATTCATTTGATTCATGCGAATCATGCTTAAAAGGCAAGATGACCAAATTACCCTTTTCCGGAAAAGGTAATCCAGTGGGAGAATTGCTTGGTCTAATACATACTGATCTATGTGGACCAATGTCAACTCTTGCACAAGGAGGCTATAGCTACTTCATCACCTTTCTCGATGATCACTCACGATTCGGGTATGTGTTCTTGATGTAACACAAATTCGAAGCATTTGAGAAATTCAAAGAGTTCAGAAATGAAGTAGAGAAATAGCTTGGCAAAAGTATTAAAATACTTCGATCCGATCGGGGTGGTGAATACTTAAGTCATGAGTTTCAAGATTATCTTAGGGACAATGGGATATTATCCCAATGGACTCCGCCGTATACAACACAGCATAATGGTGTATCTGAGAGGCGCAACCGAACCTTGATGGACATGGTTAGGTCAATAATGAATCATGCAACTCTTCCAAAATCCTTTTGGGGCTATGCACTTAAGACATCTGTTTACTTGCTAAACAGAGTTCCGACCAAGGTAGTCTCTACTACTCCATATGAGATATGGAATAGTAAGAAACCCCACTTAATTCACCTTAAGATATGGGATATTCCTGCTTATGTGAAGCGGATTGTATCAGACAAATTGAATGCTAAGTCTGATAAATGTCTATTTATTGGATACCCTAAGGAAACGAAGGGTTACCAATTCTATCATCCCTTAGAACAAAATGTGTTTATTTCAAGGCATGTTGTATTTCTGGAAAAAGAATTTCTTTTACAAGAAAATAGTGGGAGTGGCATTGAACTTGAAGAAGTTCAAGAAACTCCAATAGACATTACAGAGACACCTAGTCTAGACCCACAACCAATACCTCATAATGATGAGCTATCAGTTGAACCTAAAACTACACCACCTCTTCGTAGATCTAAGAGGACATGCAATATTCCAGAGAGATACGGATTTCTCGTAAGTGAATCGAACGACGTGTTACTCATAAGCGATGATGAACCTATCAGTTATGAAGACGTTCTGAAAAGTTCAGAAAGGGACAAATGGCTTGAGGCCATGAAGTCGGAAATGGATTTCTTGTACGAAAACCAAGTATGGGACTTGGTTAACCCACCTGAAGGGATTAAGCCCATAGGGTGCAGGTGGGTTTTCAAGAAGAAAACTGACATGGAAGGTAATGTTGTTACCTTTAAGGCTAGATTAGTGGCAAAAGGATATCGTCAGAAGCAAGGAATTGATTATGACGAAACCTATTCGCCAGTAGCTATGCTTAAATCCATTCGGATGCTCCTAGCCATAGCAGCTCATTATGATTATGAGATATGACAAATGGATGTGAAAACAGCTTTCCTTAACGGAAACCTACTTGAGGATGTATACATGATACAACCTGAAGGTTTCACATCGGTTGATAAAACTAAAGTATGCAAGCTTCGACGATCCATATATGGACTGAAGCAAGCATCTAGGAGCTGGAACATCTGTTTTGATGAGACAATCAAAAAGTTTGATTTCTCACAAAATCCTGACGAACCTTGTGTGTACAAGAAGGTTAGTGGGAGTGCAGTCGTATTCCTAGTATTATATGTCGATGACATCTTACTTATAGGAAACGATATAACAGTCTTACAGACAGTTAAAATTTGGTTATCCAAAACTTTTTCCATGAAAGACCTGGGAGAAGCAACCTATATCCTTGGGATTAGAATCTATAGAGATAGATCAAAATGGTTGCTTGGTCTTTCGCAGTCTACATATATAGACAGAGTGCTAAAAAGGTTTAGCATGTCGGAATCCAAGAAAGGTTACCTTCCCATCAGGCATGGGATCAACCTTTCAAAGTCTATGTGTCCGCGCACAGAAGACGAGAGGATTTGCATGAATAAGATTCCTTATGCATCCGCGATAGGATCTATCATGTATGCTATGTTATGTACAAGGCCCGATGTATCGTATGCTTTGAGCATCACAAGCAGATACCAGTCGGATCCAGGAATGGATCATTGGGCGGCTGTTAAGACAATCCTTAAGTACTTAAGAAGAACTAAGGATGTGTTCCTAATATATGGAGAAGGAGATATGGTAATACGTGGGTATACAGATGCCTGTTTCCAGACAGATAAGGATGAATCCAAATCTCAGTCTGGATACGTATTTATTTTGAATGGAGGCGCAGTAAGTTGGAAAAGTTCCAAACAAGACTCCGTAGCGGACTCCACTACGGAAGCGGAATATATCGCAGCTTCGGAAGCAGCAAAGGAAGCAGTCTGGATCAAGATGTTCGTCTCCGAACTTGGCGTGGTTCCAACCATTGATGATACAGTGCCGGTTTACTGCGACAACAATGGAGCTATTGCACAAGCAAAGGAACCAAGGTCTCATCAGCGATCCAAACACGTGCTTCGCCGCTATCATCTGATCAGAGAGATTATAAGTAGGAATGATATACAAATTGAGAAAATTCCCACTGAAAGGAATTTAGCGGATCCTTTAACTAAGGCCTTGCCTCAAAACAAGTTTGAGGGTCATGTTAGAGCCTGTGGTATTGGATACTGTAGCGATTGGCATTAGTCCAAGTGGGAGTTTGTTAGTGATATGAGAGAAGGTTCCTAAGGCAATCGCCTTATGATTGTAAATATTTATTTTAATAAATGATAATTCACTATTTGAGTATACATGTTTGTGTATTTGATTGGGATCTTAAAGTCATCTACTGAATGTCCGCAATACAACTCACAGCATAAGAGAATTTGTGATGGGATCACAATTAGTGATTATCTCTAAATGTGCAAATGTGAAGTATTGAAAATATCCCTAGTCGATGAATTGATAAATACGGACACTATCAATTCTGTTGAGACTAGCATGGGTTATTCTCTAATCAGCTGATTCTCACTGACTGGTGACATTGGGATGTCCGGAGATAAACATGGATGCTAGTTAAGGGAACTAGTTCATTGGAGTGACTAGCTGTAAGACTTCATATGGTTATATATAAAGATATGTCAATGAAGTTCTTACTGCGGCTTAAGTGCGATGTTCCTTTGACTTGCGGTGTTCAAGTCATCTTGGTCATGGAGACTTATACTTTAACATCTTAAGCAAGCATCTCCAAGGAGGTGTGGACCCAGGATGATTGGGTATAAGCCGAAGTGCCCGAAGATGTTTGAACGGCCTACAAAGGATTCACCACTCCTTGCGAGGAGATGTATACCTAGGCCTATCGTCGGATTGTTACTCAAAACCTCTGGCCAGAGTATATCATGTTTAGAGTGCGAGTCTCTAAAATACATGAGAGTAATTAGAAATCCAAAGGACGAGAAAGACACTACTTGGGCTAGGTGTGACGTAGTCAGCCTAGTGGGGACTGACACAAATAGACCGTGTCCTGAACCAAGTGGGTATAAGATGGTGAAGGGAATGAGGCACGATTCATTAGAGCTGCTGAAGGGTTTCGGAATAATTTCTTCTGAGGTCAAACCGTTGATCTTTCGATTAATTGGGGGTCATGATGTACTACTAGGTGCCACTCATGACCGTTCTATAATTAGTTAATTATAGACGGCCAACATTAATCGAAAGCCTATTTAGTCACACGCACTATGAGTAATCCGAGGGATTTAAAACGAGTTGAAAATTGAATTTTCTGATCAAGAGAAATAAGTCGAATCTGAGTTAATCAGAGGCGCAATGGAAACTAAAATGGCTAAGTCTTTTGAAGGCTTTTTGGGCGAATTAAATGAGTTTAATTCGCGATCGGTTCGGGTCGGTTTTGGCCGGCCAAAGAGGGTGTTAACCCTCCTTGGGTGGCCGGCCATTAAAGGGAGAAAAACCAATTTAATTGGTTTAATTAATAAAATAAATCTAGCGCGATTTGTTTTATAAATTATGGATAAATAAATTTGTATAAAGAAATTTATATAAATAAATTTATAGAAATTTATTCTTTTTATCGAAGATTAAAATAATCCATGAATTGGTTTATTTTAATTTTATAAAATCAATTATGAATTGATTTTTTTATAATAAGAAAGTTTATAAATTTCTTATAAAATTTATTCCATAATTTAAAGAGAAGAAGAATTTGTTTTATTATAAATTAGTTATAATAAGACTCGGCTTAAACGGAATAATCAATAAGAGAATTTATAAGATAAATTTCTTATAACTAATTCCGTTAATTCCGTTAATTCTGTTAAGAGGGAGACTTAGCAAAGGAGTTGCTACTATATAAAGGAACCAAAGGCAAGCCCTTATTCCTAATCAATCAACTAATCAAGTTGTGAAGAGCTCTCCCTCTCTCTCTTCTCTTCTCTTCTCCTTCTCCCTTCTTCCCATTAGGGCCGGCGCACCTTGAAGCTTCATCCTCCATCTAGGGCCGGCTCAACTCCTCCCTTAGAAGGTGTTGCCGTGAGCTTCAAGAAGAAGAAGAAGAAGCGGATAACGACTCCTCTCTTCTCGGAATTCGATTCCGTTACTTCGTTGGTTAGTTTCCTAATCATTCTCTTGTACTTCTTTGTTGTGCCTATAGAGAATCTAGTAGTTCTCGTCGGCACAAAACTCGTGACTTTGCGAAGTCATCCCGAAGAGAACTCGGCGTGCACGCGAATAGAGGCGAAGCTTCCAAGGGACGCTACGGTTGGATCTCGTCCCTTACTTCGAGTTACGAGAGGTATAATGTAAATTTGTTTACTTTTCTGCAAAGTTTTCTTTTATGATTATGTCAACGCACCATAAGATTGCATGCTAGATACGAAGTTAAAATAATTTAGGAAATTATTTTATGCAAATTCTTCCGCTGCATGTAAAAATTTAAAATTTTACGAACTCGTATCCTTGTCGACATGCACCCGGTCCCAACACTTAATGCAGCGGAAGTTTTTTTTCTTCTACACATGCTTTTAACCATGCAACTAATACATGAAACATCTATACATGCCTAAACTTGTCATTCATGAACCTAGGGTCATTGGGCTTAGCATATTAACGACATGCATGGCATCATAACCTAATCATTCCATAACTTATTCATCATCATCATAAGTAGCAAGTAACTTATCCGTAAACATAGCATCATGAGTCTTAAGTCATTCACTAGGCATAACCATTATAAACATAACATAAAATCTAAGGAGGCATTTCCAACACCCAAGACATGCAATATGTGCAAATAAATGGATCCTTTGCCAAGTCACTGCCACCCACACACATGCTCTTGCCCCTCCTGCTGCTTCCCTTAGTATCTTCTTGCTTGATCTGCAGTACGAGGAAAATAAGACTATAAGCACACAGGCTTAGTAAGACCCTTTCATACTCACTAAAACCATACGTCACTTAAACATAAACATATCAAGTATCTGACATAACATAATTCTGAACATAAAGCATAAGCATAATCTTGGCGTAAGCCATAACCATATGAGCAATTAACATAGCATGATTCATAATATAAACATAAATCTACAACATACCTAGCATAGCATAATTCTTAACATACATGAGCATGAAACAAACTTATCATGGCATCTTTCTTAGCTTACATGAACATGAAACATACTTATCATGGCATATTTATTAGCATACATGAACATGGAACCTACTTATGCATGGCATAATTCTTAGCATACATGAACATGGGACCTACTTATTCATGGCATAATTCTTAGCATACATGGGCATAGTCTTAACATAACATAAGCATAAAATATACTTACCCTGGCGTGATGCATGACATGAATGAATGCATGAGAAAAATGCATTTACTACATAAGGATGCTTAGTTTTGAAATCATACTTTTAAATGCTTAACATAAACATAACATCATTGGGGTCCCCGGCTTGTACCACATACATACATCATAAGTGCGCATCCCTAAGTAAATACGAGGTAGCGAGCCCCGACCTACTAGGGTAGGAATAGCATAGTCGGTAGTTCCAAAAATCGGGGCGTTCTTAAGGTGCCCATCCCTGTTTGACAGCTTCGCTAGTCCCAGAACCGTGGACAGCTTCGGTAGTCCAGAACCGGGGCGTTCTTAAGGTGCCCATCACTTGGACCCTTACTTCGGTCCGGTACAAGCCCATTCATAAAAATAAAATACTATGCATGCTTCATCATTCATACTTATTTCATAACATGGTTATGCCTTCATCATTCATACTTATCATTCATACTTAAGGCATAACCATCATCTTCATTCATACTTATCATTCATTGTTCATAAAATAGAACGTACATGCATAATCATGTTTCTAGTCATAAACATTATCTTGGTTCATAAAGCTTGCATGATCATGATACATAAATAAACACGCACTTCATACATGATACCTTTCATCTAGCATACATAATCTTAGTAGTCATCATAAAGCATGGATGGTAAGCTACATATAACATGGCACATACTACTAGGGTTCATGGCATTCATCATAAAACATGCATATACCTTCATAAAGCCATAAATATATTCTAAGCATTTATCAACATACATGCATCATTCTATTTATCATAACATACTCCTACATCAATTACATATATCCATGGTATATGATCTAAATATTCATGAGTAAAGCATAACATAAAATCTAACTTACATGGTCATGTTACATAACACATAAATTAAGATTTTTGTAACATAAAGATCCTTACATCATGCTTAACTATGTACTAACATCATGGTAACTTATAAATATGCATCCTTGAGGCCCTAACCCAAACCAAACCCTAAGTTTGGGTATTGGCCGAAACCTTAATGACCATGGGTCCTTAGAAAAAATTTCCATAGTCATGGTTATCATCCAACCCTTACATATCATGCCATAGGAAACCCATTTGGACCCTTGATTGAATTTAACACTAAGCCTTAGACCTAGAACATGGTTTGACCGAAACCCTATAAGGGTAACAAGCCCATAGGAAAATTCATATAAGTCACCATTTTCATCCATATTATATCATAGCAAGACATACTGAGCATGCTTGAAGAGTTGAAGATTAAATCTAACCCTATACTTGAAGGTGGCCGAAACCCTAAGGGGTTCTTAGGGTGCTTCAAAACTTCCCAAAGTTTTACCTTTTGTGCTTAACTTATCATAAATAAACATTTGGAAGCATAAGAAAAGTTTTTAACATGATCTTTCGCCCAATATCTTGCTTGGCCGAAAACTCCATAAACCCTAACTATAGATTTCTAACCATGGGATGCCAACAAGAACTTCTATCATGTTAAACAACTCGTAAACTATCGTACCACAGGTGAGAGGGGTCTTACCTTCCTTGATCTTGCTTATAAACTTTGAATAGAAAATAACAAGAGAACCTCCTTGTCTCTAAATTTCTCCTTAGCCCTTGTATCCTTGTAGAGGGCCTTAGATCTTCAAGATGGAGGCTTATGTGAACTTTTCCCAAGGGAGAAGGGGGCTTGGGGTTTCGGCTAGGAGGGGAGGAAGAAGAAGAGGAGAGCAAATGACTTGATGGAAGAAGAGAGGAGAAATGTAACTCCTTCTCTTATGCTTTTATGCCACATTAAGGAGGGTAAATGAAGAGTCATGGTGTCTCTTCCCTTGATGACTCTTCATTCTTTCCCAAGCCTTAACTAAAATCCACTTCATTTCCTCATAGCACTCCCTTGCTAGGTGAATTGGTTAGTGCATGGATGGTGGTCCAAGAGGTCCAAGGTTCAATCCTTGGTGCATACACTTTATTTTTTTATTTTATTTTATTTTTATTTATTCTTATTTCCGAAAATTCTCCTAAAATTCATCCATAATCATGCTAATATCCCTAATCAAAATCCATTTATTTTTATATTATGTTTTACCTAAAATCCACCAATAATCATGGTACTAGAAAGCCCATATAAGGCCCGTTAGTACTTAGTTTCTCAATTCAAACGAGATAATCGTGGATTTCCAGGCTAAGGTTCGTACTAATATTTCTAAGTCTTTCAGAAAATTATCTAGGCATGCTCAATATTTTAAGAAAAATATTAAAAAAATTTTCCGGGTCGTTACACGAGTTGTGAGTTGCTGTCCACAGCAACTTGTCTTCTTCTCCACAGAAACGTGAGTTGCTGTCCTGAGCGGCTTACTGAACTCCCTTGGAGCATGTTGTGTGAGCAACTTGAGTTGCTCCCTTGGTCTTGGAGCAAGTTGCGTGAACTACTTGAGCAGCAATTGCTCCGTTGGAGCACGCAACGTGAGCAGTAATTGCTCCCTTGGAGCAAGTTGCGTGAGCAACTTGAGCAGTGCTCCCTTGGAGCAAGTTGCATGTGCAACTTGAGTTACTATTGCTCCTTCTCCACATCAGAAGTCAGCGCCGCACACCCCCAAACGAGAGAGGGAGAGAGAGAGGAGGAGAGGAGAGGTTTAGGGTTCTCTTGTGTTGAATTGGATGCCTTGGTTTCATGCCACCATGGGGTATATATAGGGCTACAATAGAGACCATGAGGAGGAGTTGGGTCTTGGCCACCCAATAGATCAAGGCCCGATCCATTAATGAAGATCCATTCCACTAAAGGATCCTCATTGATCTACCTCACCAACCCCCATATTTAAATATGGGCTCCGCCTATTATGAGTACAACCATCTCCCTGTGTTTAAGATATTAAATGCCCGTTGATTAATTTAAATTACTGACAATTTTAATTAATCAACATCTAACTCCTTTATTAGTACCACTCATCCTTATCATCATGTTGGACCAAGTCCAACTGCAAGATTTAACATGATGAACCTTATGAGCTCATCAAGGGGGCATCATCATCCCAACTCACCAGGACACGATTTCCGTCTATAATCAATGACACACCATGTAAATAATATTATTTCCCAATTTACCGGGTCTATCAATTTAATAGAATAAATCTCACCCATTAGTAAATCAAAGAAATTAATACTAAGTACATGTGCCCATTATTATATCGGGATTCAGAGCATGCACTCCATAATAAACTGAGGTCTGATCCAATTATAAAGTCAGTATAAATTAGATCACCTCTATGTCGGTCCTGCTCAATGCACATAAAGTGCACTAGTGTATTTTTATGGTCAAGATAAACCAACACCAAATTACACTACAACCATCCCGATGGTTTGTCCAATTCCATCTCGGTTGTGAGCTTCTACTTATACTTTACAAGGGACTAATAATATGATCTTCTATGTGATACCACACACCATGTTATTTACAATGCAAAGTATGAGACAATATGCATATACTAATATAAACATGCAAACAGTTATCTTGTGATTCTCTTTCAAAATGTCCATATAGAAAGCAAGTCTTTTAGTATACATCCTAACATAACCCACGTTGGTTTGGAATTAGGATTTGAATTTAGGTTTAGTCTATGTTTAACCCAAATCCAATTCACCAATACTAGATCCCAGTCCATAACTCTGAAGGGTATGCGGTATGATTTGGCGGGTTTCCTAAGCGAATACATAGTCGTCCTTGAGAGACCTCTCCATGTCTACATATTAAAAATTAATCCGAATGGAGACCCGTCTCCCAAACGACCATCTCATCATCGTATCATTCAATTCAAGTAACAACTTAGCCAAACTCAATGTTCGAGCCTTGTAACTTGCCTAAGCAATTGACCGCGGAAAAGATGACGAGGATCACCGATTTTTGTGTTTATTGTCGGGGTCCAATAATTAATTATCAAACATTAATTAAGCAATTAATTAAACATCATAATTAATTGAAACATCACATAAAATGATAAGAAAATCAAAGGAACCAAGGAAGAGTTTATACCTTACGATCTTCTACCGTATGACCCTCCCCTCTTGGACGTCGTGTGGGCGAAGGCCTACCAAGAACCGTGGTCACCAAGTCGATCCCTTCTCCTTGCGCCAACCAAGCCCTAACTTTAGGGTTGTCGTCGGCTGCTCCAAGGAAGAAGAAAATCCAAACACAAACCCTACTATTCTTTTCCTCCACTATCGGCGTCGAGCAGCAAGTAGCTTGGAGCTCCCTTGAAGAAGAGCAACTCCAACTTGTGTTCTGCATAACAACAAGTTGCGTGAGCAACTTGTTTTTCTCCTGTCGCCAACAAGTTGCGCCCACGCAACATGTTTTCTCTCAACCGCCGACAAGTTGCACCCACGTAACTTGTTTTCTCTCAGCCGCCAACTTGTTCTCTCCACAGCCGTGAGCAATTTCTCTAGCCCTTGAGCAAAGTTGCATGAACAACTATTATTTCTCCTCCAGGCTTGAACAAATTTCAAGTTGCGTGCGCAATTTGTATTTCTCCACCAAGTTTGAATAGATTGCATGAGCCACTTTCTCCATAAAAAGTCGAAACCCCACAGAAAGCTCACGTTGGAGAAAAAAATCTTTTGCTGTGAAGTCGGCACCGTTTTGCTCAAACGAGAGAGGGAGAGAGAGAGAGAGAGAGAGAGAGAGAGAGGAGGAGAGGCTTAGGGGGCGTTTGGTTTGCATTTTCCAGTCTGTTTTCCATTTTCATTTTCTATAGAAAATGCGGTTTGCTGGAAAACATGTTTGGTTTGCATTTTCTAGCTTTGTTTTCCAGAAAAAAACATAGCATTTTCTGGAAAACTAGAGAATGAAAAAAAATCATTTTCCAGAAAACTAGAAAATGCGGTTTTCTAGAAAATGAAAATGGAAAATGACACAAACCAAATGCCCCCTTAGGGTTCTCTAGTGTTCAAATTGGATCCTTTGTTTCATGCCACCATGGGGTATATATAGGGCTATGATAGGGACCATGAGGAGGAGTTGGGTCTTGGTCTGCTAATGAATCCAAACCCGATCCATTCTACTAAAAGATCCTCATTAGATTACCTCACCAACCCCCATATTTACATATGACCTCCACCTATTATGAGTATATCCATCTCCCCTTGTTTAAGATATCGAATACCCGACGATTAATTTAAACTACTGACATTTTTAATTAATCAACCTCTAACTCCTTGACTAGTACCACTCATCCTTATGATCATGTTAGATCAAATCTACTTGCAGGGTTTAACATGATGAACCTTATGAGCTCATCAAGGGGCATCATCATCCCGACTCACCAGGATATGGATTCCATCAATAATCAACGACACACTATGTAAATAATATTATCTCCCAACTTACCGGGCCTATCGATAGCAGAATAAATCTCGCCCATTGATAAATCAAAGAGATAAAATACTAAATACATGTGCCCGTTATTATATCAGGATTTAGAGATTCTACTCCATAATAAACCAAGGTCCAATCCAATTATAAAGTTAGTACAAATTGGATCACCTCTATTTTGGTCCTGCTCAATGCACACAAAGTGCACTAGTGTAATTCTATGGTCAAGACAAACCAATGTTGGGTATGACTTGGCGGGTTTCATCAACGAATACCTGGTCAATTCGAGAGACCTCTCAATGTCTACGGATTAAAAATTAATCCGAATGGAGACCCATCTCCCATCGACCATCTCGTGTCGTATCGAATGATCCAAATTACAACTTAGCTAATTACCAAAATCGGCCTTGTAATTTGCTCGATCGTTCGACCGCGAAAAAGGCAACGAGTCGATCGCTGGCTTTTGTGTTTATGGTCGGGGTCTAGTTAATAAATTATTCATCATGATTCGGAATCAAAATAATAAATTAACAAACATAAAATGACGAGACAAACAATAATGGCACAATATTGACACAAGGTTAATCAACGGAGCATGGAAAGAGTTATACCTTTCCGATCATCTGACGGTCTTCTACCTTATGTCCCTCCCTTCACAGACGTCGTGTGGGTGATGATCTACGGTGAACCGAGATCACCAAGACCTCCAAAAGAGCTCTTCTTCTCACCTTGACCGAAATAGGAAACCCTAGCCTAGGGTTTACCTAGCAACCGACCTCTTCTTCCTCTCCCTTTGCCCCGCCGCCCGCCGGAGCTGGACTAAGGCCTCCAGACCAGCTGCTCACCTTGAGAGGAAGGAGAAGAATATGAAGAAGGAGAGAATTCTCCTTCTTCCTCACCCAAACGACCCCAACTCAAACTATCCCTCAACCTTGTGGCACCGCCGCAACCCTTGGTTGTGCCGCCTCATACCGGCCGCCGGCGCCTCCTTCACCCTCGCTGAGCACCACGCAAGGTAGAGGACTCCTCTGGCTTGCTTCTATGAGCCACAGCCGAAGCTTGGTGGAGGAAAGGAGAACCAAGGAGGAGAGCCTCCTTCTCCTAGTCGTCGGCCGAAAACCCTAAGAGGGTAGGAGAGAGAGAGAGAAGAGAGAGGCTTAGGGTATCAACTCTTGGATCAATCCCCTGGTTTGATGATCTCCTTGGGTATATATAGGGCTAAGGTAGGGACCAAGAGGAGGAGTTGGATCTTGGCCCACCAATGGATCTAAACCCGATCCATTAATTAAAATCCATTCCACTAAAGGATCTTAATTGAACTTCCTCACCAACCCCCATATTTTCATATGGGCTCCACATATTATGAGTCGTCCATCCCCTCGTGTTTAAGATCTCGAATGCCCGTTAATTAATTTAAATTACTGACAATTCAAATTAATTAACTTCTGGATCCTTGATTACTACCACTCAACCTTATCATCGTGCCGGATCAAATCCACCTGCAGGGTTTTGCACGACGAACCTTTTGAGCTCATCAAGGGGGCATCATCATCCCGACTAACCAGGATACAGATTCCGTCAATAATCAATCGCACATCATATTATTAATATTATCTCCCAACTTATCAGGCATATCGATCTAACAGAATAGATCTCGCCCATTGGTAAATCAAAGAAATAATAATTAATAATATATGCCCGTTATTATTTCGGGATTAAGGGATCATACTCCATAATATAAACTGAGGTCCTATCCAATTATCGAGTCAGTACTAATTGGATAACCTCGGATTTTGGTCCTGTTCAATGTACTCAAAGCACACTAGTGTAATTCTATGGTCAAGACCAACCACACCTAGTTACACTACAACCATTCCGATGGGTTGTCCAATTCCATCTTGGTTATGAGCCTCTACTTATAATTGGCAGGGAACTGATAACATGATCTTCTGTGTGTCACAATACACCATGTTATCTACAATGCGTAGTATTGGGCATCATGCATGTACTAATGTAAACAAGCACCTAGTGTAGTTGTGATTCTCTTTTCATGATAAAGATGTTCACATAAAGAAATTCATGTCATTCAGTATACACATCTTACAACTGTTGGATTGGAGAAAATCAATAGAGGGGGGGGGGGGTGAATATCGATATCAAATTTTTTGGAAAATAGAGTGATTACACAGCGGAAAATGATAAAACAATCGCGAACACAAGTTGGTTTTACATGGTTCGGAGTCGCGGTCGGCTCCTACTCCAAGGCCCATGGTCCTAGACCGTTTACGTTGGGCAATTCTATATTCAAAAAAATCTTTTTCAAATTCAAGTACAGATATAGAATTGGAATTAAAATTGCAATACTTTTCTTAAATTAAATTTACCAACGCCCGAGGTGGATCGAAGTTCGGAGCAGAGGGACGTCGTCGGTGCTGGAATCTCGAAGTCGGAGCTTGTCGGAGCGTAGCGCTTGAACGAAAGTGCTTGGAGCGTTGTGAGCGAAGTTATTTGAAGCCTTGGGGGTGAACCCCCTTTTATAGCAGCCATAGGGGCGCCTGTGTCGATGGGGGAGCCTGACACGTGGCCTCTCTGTGAGAACTCCTATCCGCATGCTTGGTCAGCGCTTATCCACTTGACTGGGGCGCCTGGGCTGATGGGGGCGCCTGTGTTACCACGGGCGCCTGAGCTGACTTGATCCAGAGGCTTCGTGGCAGTTTGCTTAGATGGTTCTGTTTTGGCCTTGACCTGGGGCGCTCGTATCCATCCGGGTGCCTAGCCCCAGTGAGGCACCTCACTCCTTTGAGGCGCCTCACTCCTTTGAGGCACCTCAGTTGCAGAAACACATTCTTTCGTTCCCTGCAACCAAGGTTAGTTCCAAAACACAAGAAGCAAAATATGTTAGCCATTATTTACAGCCTTAGCTGTCTTGGTTCTGACTTTGGGTTTCCCAAATGCAACCCTTGGTCGAACCCATGCCTACTGTTCCCTCACACGGGGAACGCGTTCTCACCTACTCCTCTCAGGAGAGTTTACCTTTTGCCAACCGGCTCCTCCGGTTGGACTTTTTCCCAATCCACCCGATCAGGTCTTCGTGGCCAGTCCGTGACCAGGACTTCTTGCCTAACTTCTGGTCAGGTCTTCGGTGCCCTGTCCTTGATCAGGACTTCTTTGCCCAACTCTCGGTCAGGTCTTCTTGCCCAGCCCTTTGCCAGGACTTCTTGCCTAGTGTACCTAGGACTTTCCTGCACACTTAGTACGCTTGTTAGATCACATTAACACCTTAACTTCTGAACCCTTTGCCATTATCAAAACACAGGTTTGACTTAGGTGCTTTCTGCACCAACAATCTCCCCCTTTTTGATTTATGGCAATATGGTTCAAAAAATTAAGTTAAGAAGATAACAACCACAAAAAAAACATTTAGTTTTCTCCCGCTGAAACAAATTTCTCCCCCTGAGTTTTTCAAAGATACGTGAGTTTTTGTAAACCTTCTAAGTGCTTTAGATTTTGACTAAGTGCTAAAGTATTTATACTTTGATAAAAAATTTCAAGCTTTCCACACTTAGAAAAATTTTCCACAGAGTTTTTGCAAAATTTTCAAACTTAGAAAATTTTCCAAAAAGTTTTTCATGCTTCGAAATTTTCAAAAAGGTTTTTGTAAATTTTTCAAACTTAGAAAATTTTTCAAAAGATTTTCACACTTAGGAAATAATTTCCAACAATAATGTTTTTCAAGTATTTGAGGTACTTTAGAAAATACTTAGTTTTGAAATGCTTATATTTGAAAAATATTTTTAAGCACTTTAGTTGTTTACTTTACTTTTTGAAAAAGAGATAAAAATTTTGAAAAAATTAAAAAATTTATCCCTTTCCTTTCTCTCCCCCTTTGCCATATATCAAAAAAATAAATTGATATTAATTACAGTAGGAAAAAAATTAGAGCTAGAGCTAGTAAAGCAAATGAAGTTCTGTATTGAACCAACTCTAATAACCTTAAGCATAAACTGGACCAAACCAAATTAAACCGTTCTTGTTCGGGTCCTGTCTAACCCAGTTAGCTACTCACTAACTGTTATAAACAGCAGCTTTCGTTAGGGTTAGTCAGATTAAGTGATCTGATCAAGTTACATTTTCTATGCTTGACACTTAACCTGATTGCTATTCAACTTGTATTTATTGCCCCAATTACTACAGATGCTCTGACTTAAAGCATCTTGAATCAAGGCATAGACCTAAGCATCTCAACCCAGTCTAGGTTATCAATCAAAAGTACCCTAAGGTGCTTGTGAGATGTTGGCTTCTAGATCTATAGGTGCATGCAGTTCTAGGGTTAGTGCCTAAGCTAAGTCCATTTGCGAAAAAGTCCTAGTTTTGAAGGAGGTAAGTTTTTGAAAAAAAACTAAGTTAGAAAATCATTTTAAATTTCACGACTTTGATAAAAGAAATGATTTTTCACAAAAGATTAATTAACAGATCTGAAAGTAAAATAATTTTTTGAAAAAAAATATAGAACAGTCCTATTCTACCAAGCATAACCCTAACATTCAGTTATGAAGTGAATAACTGAGCAAAAAAAAATTCAACAGATAAGTAAATAATCAGCAGATAAGATAGCAAAGTCAACTGGTCAATACACGCACCAGTAAAGTCAAACATAACACAGCAATGTCAACTGGTCAACACAATAACCAGTACAGCCAAACACATGTCAACCCTACAGGATAGGGTAAGTCAAATAGTACAAACAGCTAGCTAGAGAATCACTCTGATCTATGAGGAGGGGCTAGGGGTCAAATGGACCAGGCTGCCAAGACCGAAACGTGGACATCATTTCATTGTATTGAGCCTCGTTTGTCTCACGATCGACTCGGAGGGCATCCATGTACTCAGTGTAATGGGCCTTGTTTGCCTGATGTTCGACTTGAAGTGTGTCCATGTACTCAGTGTGGTAACCCTGGTTTATATCGTGTTCAGCTTGAAGAGCATCCATATACTCAGTGTGACGGGCCTCCATCTCCTCTCGGAGACTGTGAATCTCTGTCCACAGTGATGTCAGTCGCTCATCAGTGGTTGGTGGCAGAGGCTCCTGCAAATGTTCGTTGATCTTCGCTGCGAGATCGGCTACGTCAACTTCTACTTCCTCATCCGAGTCGATCTGAGCTCCGGCCCTCTGTCGTCTCCATGAGAGAACCGCGGCGGCCGAGATGTCTATCCCCGCTAGTGAAAAGTTCCTAGCCCCGATTTCGTTAAACTCGGTCATTGGGGTGATCTCCCCAATGGTGATGTCGCGACCGTAGTTGTGACGGAGGGAAGTGATGATATGACAGTAGGGGATAAGTACTCGACCCTGAGTCATAATGCTGGACACGTAGATAATCGTATGGAACATGTGCAGGCCAATATCTATGTCCAGATGATGGATCGTAGCATACAGAAGAAAGGTATGGAAGGGTCACATAGTCGCGACATCTCGAGTAGTCAAGGGGAGAATGCACCGAACCAGATCTCTGTAGAGAGAGTAGTCCTGGACCCAGAGATCTACGGACTGAAACCGTTGCACCAAGTGATGGCCGGCCAAACCAAGCCACACCAATCGTGAATTAAACTCATTTAATTCGCCCAATAAGCCTTCAAAAGACTTAGCCATTATAAGCTTCCATTGCGCCTCTGATTAACTCAGATTCGACTTATTTCTCATGATCGGAAAATCCAATTTTCAACTCGTTTTAAATCTCTCGGATTACTCGTAGTGCGTGTGACTAAATAGGCTTTCGATTTATGTTGGCTGTCTATAATCCACTAATTATAGAACGATCATGAGTGACACCTAGTAGTACATCATGACCCCCAATTAATCGAAAGATCAACGGTTGACCTCAGAAAGAATTCCGAAACCCTTCAGCAGCTCTAATGAATCGTGCCTCATTCCCTTCACCATCTTATACCCACTTGGTTCAGGACATGGTCTATTTGTGTCAGTCCCCACTAGGCTGACTATGTCACACCTAGCCCAAGTAATGTCTTTCTCGTCCTTTGGATTTCTAATTACTCTCATGTATTTAAGAGACTCGCACTCTAAACATGATATACTCTGGCCAGAGTCTTTGAGTAACAATCCGACGATAGGCCTGGGTATACATCTCCTCACAAGGAGTGGTGAATCCTTTGTAGGCTGTTTAAACATCTTCGGGCACTTCGGCTTATACCCAATCATCCTGGGTCCACACCTCCTTGGAGATGCTTGCTTAAGATGTTAAAGTATAAGTCTCCATGACCAAGATGACTTGAACATCGCAAGTCAAAGGAACATCGCACTTAAGCTGCAGTAAGAACTTCACTGACATGTCTATGTATAGACTACCATGTGAAGTTTTACAGTCAGTCACTCCAATGAACTAGTTCCCTTAACTAGCATCCATGTTTATCTCCGAACATCCCAATGTCACCAACCAGTGAGAATCAGCTGATTAGAGAATAACCCATGCTAGTCTCAACAGAATTGATAGTGTCCGTTTTTATCAATTCATCGACTAGGGATATTTTCAATACTTCACAATTGCACATGTAGAGATAATCACTAGTTGTGATCCCATCACAAATTCTCTTATGCAGTGAATTGTATTGCGGACATTCAGTAGATGAGTTTAAGATCCCAATCAAGTACACTAACATGTATACTCAAATAGTGAATTATCATTTATTAAAATAAATGTTTACAATCATAAGGCGATTGCCTTAGGACACTTCTCTCATATCACTAACAATCATGGCATCATAATCTAGCATGAACATAAATAAATATCATCATGGCATCATAATCTAGCATGAACATAAATAAAATCATCATGGCATCATAATCTAGCATGAACATAAATAAAATCATGGCATAAACATACTTGGCATCATCATACTTTGCATAACATACTTCGCATAAACGTACCTTGCATAAACTTACTTTGCATAAGCATACTTATCATAAACATAATGCATAACATGGATGGATGCATGGGCAAATGCATATACTGTAAGGATGCTTAGTTTAAAATAATACTTTTAAATACTTAAAAATAATCATAACATTCATTGGGCCCTGGCTTGTACCACATTCATACATCATATGCGCGTATCCCTAAGTAAATACGAGGTAGCTAATCTCGACCTACTAGGGTAAGGACAGCTTCATTGGTAGTCCCTGAACCGTGGACAGCTTCATCGGTAGTCCAGAACCATGGACAGCTTCATCGATAGTCCAGAACCGTGGACAGCTTCATCGGTAGTCCAGAACCGTGGACCTTACTTAGGTCCGGTACAAGCCCATTCATAAAATAAAATACTTTCACATGCTTCTTCATTCATAAACATTCATAGCATAATTATTCATTCTTAATTCTTAACATCATCATTATGCCTTGAAGGCATGAACCTTATCTTCATTCATCATTTTCATTCCATATCATCATTATGCCTCGAAGGCATGAACTTTAACTTCATTCATCATTTTCATCCATGAACATGACATGCATACATATCATTCATAAATCATGGCATACATACATACTATTCATAATCATGGCATACTTACATAATTAGCATCTTAATTCATAAAAACATGCATGGTCATGGTACATAGGAAAACATGCCTAGGTCCTTTCATACATGATACATTTCCCTAGGTTCATGGCACATGGTCTAAGCATTTTATGAATCATCATAACAAAAAGGCCTATCATACAAGTCATGACCCATAAGCTAGGGTTTTGGTTGACATAAAATTTTTCCAACATACTTAACCATATACATACATCTTAGTACCCTATAAACATGCATCCTTGTGGTCTTAACCCAATCCTAGCCCTAGGTTATCGCCTTGGTCGAAACCCTAAGGAGCCCTAGGTCCATGGAAAATACATATAGACCACCAATAACATCCCATACAAACATAAAATGCCATAGAAAAACATTTGATCCCATAATTAGGGCTAACCCTAATCCCTTAACCCTAGAATTTGCTCTTAGCCGAAACCCTCAATGTCCATAACATTCATGGAAAAATTCTTACAAAACACAATTACTATCCATCATGTCATAGGGAAACAAAATCAACATGTTAAATGGTTAGATCAAGGTCTAACCATGGATTAGGGTTCTTGGCCGAAATCTATAAGAACCTATTTAGCATGTAAAAATTCATATGAATCACCACTAACATTATTTACATCATAAGGAGACATAAGAACCATCATTAGAGAGTTAAAAACAAATCCTAGCCATGGAAGCTTGAAGATGGCCGAAACCCTAAGTCCTCCTTCATGGTTTTTTTCCATCTTAGATCTCAACCAAAGCTTAGATCATATCCATATCAAGAAAACCATTACACCACAGGTGAGGGGGTCTTACCTTAGACTGTCTTGGTTATAGACCTTAGATGGGGAGGAGGTTGAAGACCTTGTTGTCTCTTGACCACCCCTAGCCTTTGCAACCTTGTAAAACGCCTTGGATCTTGGAAGAGGGACCTTCTTGTGAAGCTTTCCAAAGGGAAACTCCCCCTTGAAGTTTCGGCTAGAATGAAGAAGGAAGAGGGAGAAGGGTGGACTTGGTGGAAGAAGAAAAGTAACCCCCATGCCCCCTCTTTAAACCACATTAAGGAGGCAAGTGAAGAGTCATGGTGGATGACTCTTCATTTTCCTTAAGCCTTAACCGAAATCCACTTCATTCTCTACTAGCACTCCCTTGCTAGGTGAATTGGTTAGTGCATGCATGGTTGTAGACTAGGTCCAAGGTTCAATCCTTGGTGCATGCACTTTATTTTTATTTTCTTTTTATTTTATTTTTTTTCTTATTTTCAAAAATTCCCTAAAATTCACCCATAATCATGCTAAAATTCCTAATTACAATTCTTCTATATTTATAGTAAATTCTACCTAATTAAAACCTATTTTTGGAGCCCATATAAGGCCCATTAGTACTGAGTTTCTCAATTTAAATGAGAAAATCATGGATTTCTAGGCTAAGGTTCGTACTAATATCTCTAGGTCCCTCGGAAAATTATCTAGACATGATCAATATTTTAAAGAAAATATTAAGAAAATTTTCCGGGTCGTTACAACCGAGGTCTAATCCAATTTATCAAGTCAGTATAAAATTGGCTGACCTCTCTTTTGGTCGTACTCAATGCACACAAAGTGCACTAGTGTAATTCTATGGTTAAGACAAATCACACCTAATTACACTACAACTATCCCGATGATTTGTCCAATTCCATCTCGGTTGTGAGCCTCTTACTTATACTTTCTACAAGGAGCTGATAACATGATCTTCTGTGCGTTACCACACACCATGTTATCTACAATGCAAAGAAAGAGACATTTTATGCATATACTAATATAAATATGCAACTTGTGATTTTGTGATTCTCTTTCAAAAATGTAGATGTTCTTAACCAAAAGTAAGGCTTTTAGTATTCATCGTAATAGGACCGACATAGAGGTGATTCAATTTATACAGACCTTATAATTGAATCAGACCTCAGTTATTATGGAGTACATGCTCTGAATCCCGATATAATAACGAGCACATGTACATAATATTTATTTCTTTGATTTACCAATGGGTGAGATTTGTTCTGTTAAATCGATAGACCCGATAAGTTAGGAAATAATATTATTTACATGGTGTGCCATTGATTATAGAAGGAAACCGTGTTCTGATGAGTCGGGTTGATGATGCCCCCTTGAGGAGCTCATAAGGTTCATCATGTTAAACCCTGTAGGTGGACTTGGTCCGACATGATGATAAGGTTGAGTGGTACTACTCAAGGAGTTAGATGTTAATTTGTTAAATTTTCAGTAATTTAATTAATTAACGAACATTTGATATCTTAAACATGGGGAGATACTTGTACTCATAATAGGTGGAGCCCATATTTAAATATGGGAGTTAGCGAGGTAGTTCCATGAGGATCCTTTAGTGGAATGGATATTCATTAATGGATCGAGCCTTGATCCATTAGGTGGCCAAGACCCAACTCCTCCTTATGGTCCCTATTATAGCCCTATATATACACCATAGTGTCATGAGACCAAGGCATCCAACACCACAACTATCCTAAGTCTCTCCTCTCTTCGTCTCTCTCTCACAATCTCTCTCCTAGGGTGTTTGACGCACAATGGAAGAAGGGAAGTGGCGGCAAGGAAGAAGGAAAGGAAGATATCTTCTCACCCCTTTCTCTTCTTCACTTGGTCATCTTCTTCCTTGGGCGTGCGCTGAAGCAAGGGGAGGCGGCGGTTGAGGCGCCGATGGTGAAGAAAAGGAAGCATTCTTCCTTTTTTGGCCGGCGATGAGGAAGGAGAAGAGAGGGGTTCGACAGCTTGGATTTCAAGGAAGAAGAAGTTGTTGGTATGGCTTGGCGGTTCCAAGACAACCACGTGGTCATATCTGAGAGACCTCTCTATGGCTACGGATTAAAAATTTAATCCGAATAGAGACCCTTCCCTCTAATGACCGATTCGTCGTAGTGTTAATTAATCCAAGTAACAACTTAGCCAAAACCCAAGGTTAAGGCTTTGTAACTTTTCGGATTAATTAACCGCGAAAAAGACGATGATTTGGATCGCCGATTTTTGTATTTATCTTCAGGGTCCAGTTAGTTAATTATTATCTATGATAGCAAATCAAAATAACCAACTAACATACATGAAATGACAAGGCAAAGCAACATGGCACAAATAAACATAGCAAAATGAAACTGGAGCTCGGGAGAGTTATACCTCGTCGTTTACCTCGCAGTCTTCTAACTTATGACCCTCTCCTCCTGGACGTCGTGTGGGTGACGGTCTACCAAAATGTGGAATCACCAAGGCGCTCCAAAATTACCTTCTTCAAGCCTCTTCCTCTTTGGTAGCCAAAACCCTAGCTAGGGTTTCGGCCATACCCTTTCCGACCTCTCCACCTCTCGCCGCCGGCCACCTTAAGCTCCAAGCTCTGGCCAGCCAAGAGGTAGCACCGAGAGGCTACAAGGAAGATGAAGAAAGTAGAAGAAGAAGCTGAAGAACCTCCTTCTTCTTCCCAAAATTTTCCGAAAAACCCAAATCTTCCCTCCTCACCGCCGGCGCCAAACCAAGAGGATAAACCTCTGTTTTCCCGTCACCAGAGACTCCTCCTTCCTGTTCCTTGCTTGCGCACATAGAGGAGGAGTTTACCGTGAGAGAAGGAGAAGAGATCAAGGAGGAAGAAAGTAGGAAAGTTGAGCTTTCCTTCTTCCTTGCCACCGGCGCCGCAAGGTGCATGAAACCCGCCGCCGGCCAACCTCCGCCCGCTCCGTTGCTCCATGTCGAGCACCATCGTGCTCCTCCCTCTCTTGCCGATCCTTCACGCCCAAGAGATCAAGGGTGGATGAGGAGAATTCACCTCTTCTCCTTGCTTCTTCTCACCGGCGCCCAAGAACCCTAAGAGAGAGGGAGAGAGGGTTTGGGAAAGAAGGGTTTTGTGGGTTTTGTGATTAATTCGAATTAATTCTCAATTAATTCATCCTACCTTGTATCATGACTCCTATGGGGTATTTATAGGGCTAAGATAGGGACCATAAGGAGGAGTTGGTTCTTGGCCAACTAATGGATCCAAACCCGATCCATTAATGGTGATCCATTCCACTAAAGGATCCCATTGTACTTCCTCACCAACCTCCATATTTTCATATGCGCTCCACCTATTATGAGTCATCCATCTCCCTATGTTTTAAGATATTGTATGCCTGATAATTAATTTAATTTACTGATAATTAAATTAATTATTTTCTTTATCCTTGATTAGTACCACTCAACCTTTTTATCATGCCGGACCATAGTCCACTTGCAAGATTTGACATGACTGTAACGACCCGGAAAATTCTCTTAATATTTTTTTAAAATATTGAGCATGTCTGGATAATTTTCCGAGGGATCTAGAAATATTAATACAAAATGTGGCCTAGAAATCCATATTTTCTCATTTAATTTGAGAAAACTAAGTACTAATGGGCCTTATATGGGCTTTTTAGTACCATAATTATTGGAGAATTTTAGGTAAAAAGTAATATAAATATAAAGGGGTTTAATGAGAAATATTAAAATAATTATGGGGGAATTTTTAGAGAATTTTCAGAATTTTGGGGAAAATAATAGAAAATAAAAGGAAAAATAAAATAAAAATAAGGTGCATGGACCAAGGATTGAACCTTGGACCTCTTGTACAACCATGCATGCTTTAACCAACTCACCTAGCAAGAGAATGTTATGAGAAAATAAAGTGGATATTGGTTAAGGCTTAGAAGAAGATGAAGGGTCATGAAGAGACTCTTCATTTACCTCCTTAATGGGTTATAAAGAGGGGGGTTTGGGAGTTACCTTCTTCCTTCCATCAATTCCATTTTCTCTCCTCCTCCCTCCTCATTCTAGCCGAAACCTCAAGGAGAGGTTCTCCCTTGGAAAGCTCCACAAGAAGGTCTCATCACCAAGATCTAAGGGTTTTCCAAGGATACAAGGGCAAGCGGGTTCAAGTGTCCAAAGGATCTACAATTTCCTTCTCTTTTAAGGTTTAAAAATCAAGATCAACCAAGGTAAGACTCCCTCACCTGTGGTATAATAGTTCCTTATGATTTTAGCATGATATATTGGTTGGTTTTTAAGATTTGATGTTGAAAGAAAGAAAAACCAAGGACCCTAGTCCTATGAGTTTCGGCCACTAGGTTTTTGGGTCCATGATGATGCTAAAAATCTTCATAATGTTGTCTAATGTGCTCTCATGATGTTTAGAGATTAAATATAATTTTTGAGAATTTTTGGGGTACCCTAGGATCCCCTAGGGTTTCGGCCAACTTCAAGAACCCATGGGAAGGGTTGGGTCTTAAACTTCAAGTATGTGTTTTATGCATTATCATGATATAAGGGAGATGGAGGGTGATTTATGTGAATTTTCACATGGCCTAGAGACCCTATGAGTTTCGGCCAAGATTGCCAATAGGGTAGAAAGTTAGGACTTATTTCAAGTAAGGGCCCCAATGGCCCCTATGGTAAGATATGGTTGGTGTTTAATGATTGATTGCGGATTTTAATGGAATTTTCCCATGCCCCCATGGCCTTCTAGGTTTCGGCCAGCCCTAGGAAGGTGGGCTAAAGGTTAGGGTTAACCCTAATCATGAGCCCCAATGGCTTCCTATGGTCTCATAGATGATGTATGGTTGTTCCTTTACCTTATGCTATATTACATGTTTATGGAATTGATGGAACTCCACCTTATAAGTTTCGGCCAAGCCTTGGATCTAGGGTTTGGGGTGGAGTTAGGGTTCGAAGAATGATGGTTTATGCTTACCATGAAGTTTATATATATATATATAGGTTCAAGCATGTGGTAGGAATCATGTTACCTATAACCCTAGATTTAAGCACCATGTTTTATGTTTTATGTTTATGATTGGAAGCCATGCTTAATAGGGTTTATTATGAATGTCTTATGTTTTATGCCATGTATTTGAATGGTAGGTAGAATGTTATGGAAATCCTATCTATGCATGCTTAAGATAGATACCATGCTTAGGCAAGAAATGCAATGTTTGCCTTATGTATCATGATCATACAAGCTCTATGTAGTAGGATAAAGATCTATGAAAAACATGTCATGTTCGATGCAATGCTTACCTTCTATGTTATGATCATGCAAGTACTAGAAATAGGAATGATGTTTAGGTATGCATGCCATGCTTATGTAGGAAGATGTATGCCATGTTGTATGAATAATGATGTATGCCATGTTGTATGGATAATGATGCATGCCATGTTAAACGAATAAAGACTTATGCCATGTTTATGAAAGAAGATGCATATCATGTTTATGAATGAAGATAATGCTCATGCCTTCCAGGCATCATGATGCTATGCAATAAGTATGAACAATGAAAGGACAAGCATGTGTTAAGTCATGCTTTATGTAACATGGTTATGCTATGAATGTCTTATGAATGATGAAACATGTAAAGTATTTTACTTTATGAATGGGATTGTACCGGACGGAAGTATGGGTCCAAGGGATGGGCACCTTAAGAACGCCCCGGTTATGGACTACCTGTTGGTGCAAGTTGCATCAATGGTGTTCCTCTTGAAGTGTTTTAATGTTTGACAATATACTTAAGTCAGTGATACACTAAATAGACAAAGGGGAGTAAGAGAGAAGTAACCTTAGTTGAAGAAAAGTCCTAGTTAATCTAGGCATCGGAACCCTAAAGACCTAGCGAAGGGCTGCTAGGCACCTAGCGAAGGACTGCTGGGTATTGAAACTCTAAGACCTAACGAAGGGCTGTTAGGCACCTAGCGAAGGGCTGCTAGGTATCTTAACCCTAAGACCTAGCAAACGGCTGCTAGGCACCTAGTGAAGGACTACTAGGCATAGAAGACCTAGCGAAGGGTTGCTAGGCACCTAGTGAAGGACCACTAGGCATAGAAGACCTAGCGAAGGGCTGCTAGGCACCTAGCGAAGGACTGCTAGGGAATGAAGACCTGGCGAGGGACTGCTAGGCACCTGGCGAAGGATAGCTAGGGAATGAAGTCTTGGTTCGAGGGACTAAGCAACTTAGCTGAGCGATGACTAAGGACAGGAGTAGAGACGGGTCAGGGTTTGGGCGTCTCGAGGTCCGGAAGTATCGGAAGCTAAGCAAAGTCCACCTGAAGGGCTGGGTAGCAATTGTCTCCTGAAAGGAGTAGGTAAAGGGCAAGTTCTCGGGGATGGGAACTTGTGCCGGTTCGACCTAGGGTTTCGTGCAAATCCGAAGTCAAAGCCAAGTCCTTAAGACCAATATTATATGTATATATGCTTTGTGTTTGCGTATCTTGCAGGTAACTAGAACCAGAGACAAAGCAAGCAAAAGAAACCAGTGTGCAGGCTTTAAGCAGGGCGCCCCCATCAAGGAGGGCGCCCTCATCAACAAGGGCGCCCTCAACAGCCAGGGCGCCCTGAGCCAAAGGTAAAAATGCAGGTATGATGAAGCAGGTAGAACAGGTGTCAAGCGGGGCGCCCTGAGCGTCCGGGCGCCCTGAGCGTCCGGGCGCCCTGGTTCAAAGCTGTATTTGCAGTTTCGAACCCAAAACATAGATAAGCCATCATGAGGGTACCCTGGAGGTTCGGGGCGCCCTGGTCAAAGGTTTTATCAGCTGCGGCGAGGTCGGCACAGGGATAAAGTTTTACCGGGTTTATCGGGGCGCCCCCAGCGTCCAGGGCGCCCTTAGGAGGCCTATATAAGGGGCTTCAACCCCTCTGCTTCATACACAACATTCCAGAGCCATTCTGATCATTCCGACCGACAACAACGCGCTAATGATGAGGCTCTACGACCGGGAGGCTCCAGGAGGAAGTGCGCGGCACTTCGGAGGTCCAGATCGGCTGACGCTTCGACATAAGTTGTATTGGTTTGATTTACATTCTGCAATTAATTTTAATTATCCTTTTGCTTGTAAATCAAACTGTAAGACGGGTTTTCTCCGCCTCCGAAAATTCCGGAAAGGAGAACAATAGTGGACTCACGCCGAGTACATAGGCCTTGGACGTACTGACCCAGGGGGGGACGGGAACCAAGTAAATAAATCCCGCGTGTCCTTCTGTATTACATTTATTTTTCTGTTTTTACTTTTCCGCTGTGCTACTAATATTCTAAGTCTAGAACGAACAAAAGCTTTACGAAGATTTCAGAGAGATTTTGAACGATCGATATTCACCCCCCCTCTATCGACGACACCGGTCCTACAATTGGTATCAGAGCCGAGCCGCTCTTCACCGGACTAACCGCCGACGGAGCAAAGACGCCAGGAGTCGAGGGGGAGCCCAGGGGTGAATCAGGTATATTTTAATTTTAAAATGTCCAATTTCAAATTCCATATTATCTGTTTCACGTGCAGGGAGAGAGGGCACTACAAAAATTAGTGCCCTACTCGTAAGAATCGTTCATCACCGGCGGCAAAGGAGATACCAGCGCCTGGAGTCCGGAAAAATAAGGATCACGTGCAATGCTTCAGGTGCGAGAAATACGGACATTACAAAAACAAGTGTCCGGCGAGGGTACACAAGATTTATGTTCCAAAACTTTTACAAGTTCCTGCATTGCCATGTGATAAAGTAGTTAATTTTTCTGTTAAAGTAGATTTACTGTATAGTAAAATTAACTCTTTGCATGTTAAATTACAAAACGTAAATATGACCAAAATATTAGAAATTAATTATTTAATTCAGAATATCAATTCAGAAATTAATAAAATTAATTCTGATAATTTATTTGATAAAATTAATTCTGATAATTTATTTGATAAAATTAATTCTGATAATTTATCTGATAAAATTAATTCTGATAATTTATCTGATAAAATTAATTCTGATAATCTATTTGATAAAATTAATTCTGATAATCTATCTGATAAAATTAATTCTGATAATTTTAATTCAGAAATTAATAAAATTAATTCTGATAATTTATCTGATAAAATTAATTCTGATAATTTATCTGATAAAATTAATTTTGATAATTTATCTGATAAAATTAATTCTGATAATTTATTTGATAAAATTAATTCTGATAATTTATCTGATAAAATTAATTCTGATAATTTATCTGATAAAATTAATTCTGATAATATATCTGATAAAATTAATTCTGATAATTTTAATTCAGACAAAATTAATCCTAAGGATAATTCTGAATTCAAATTTGAAAATCCTAAGGATAAATCCGAATTCAAATTTGAATATCTTAAGGATAAATCCGAAATTATTATTGAAAATATATCTGAGGATAATTTTCTCCTAGATAATAATTTAATTATAGATAATATTGAAGATTATTACAAAACCTTAAATAGTGGCCCAAATTACTCCACCTACTGTAAGGATATTGAAAAATCTAATCCTAAGGAGGATATGGAACTGTCTAAGATAAAGCCCATAATCAATAAAAATTACAAAAATTCAAATAAATCAAAATTATTATAAAAACTTGCAAAGAAAGATAAAGATGAAGAAGAAATTTTCGAAATAATGAAAATGATGAATTTAAACCCACAATTATTAATTAATCATGATAATCTTAAATTCAAATTAATTAAATCTTAATTAAATATTAATTAAATTCGAATTAAATTAAATATTAATTAAATATTAATTAAATCCAATTTAAATCTTAATTAAATATTAATTAAATCCAAATTAAATCTTAATTAAATATTAAATAAAACCAAATTAAATCTAATTAAATATTAATTAAATCCAAATTAAATCTTAATTAAATATTAAATTAAATTCAATTTAAATTAAAGTCAAATTAAATTAAATTCAAATTAATTTAAATTAAAATTAAATTACATTAAAATAAATTAAATTCAATTTAAATTAAATTCAAATTAAATTAAATACAAATTAATTTAAATTAAAATTAAATTAAAATAAAATAAATTAAATTCAATTTAAATTAAATTCAAATTAAATTAAATTCATATTAAATTAAATTCAAATTAAATTAAATTTAAATTAAATTAAATTCAAATTAAATTCAAATTAAATTAAATTAAATTCAAATTAAATTAAATTAAATTCAAATTAAATTAAATTAAAATTAAATTAAATTAAAATTAAATTAAATTAAATTAAATTAAAATAAATTAAATTCAATTTAAATTAAATTCAATTTAAATTAAATTCATATTAAATTAAATGCAAATTAATTTAAATTAAAATTAAATTAATTTAAAATAAATTAAATTCAGTTTAAATTAAATTCAAATTAAATTAAATTCAAATTAAATTAAATTCAAATTAAATTAAATTTAAATTAAATTAATTTCAAATTAAATTAAATTCAAATTAAATTAAATTAAAATTAAATTAAATTAAAATTAAATTAAATTAAAATAAATTAAATTAAATTTAAATTAAATTAAATTCAAATTAAATTAAATTCAAATTAAATTAAATTCAAATTAAATAAAATTAAATTTAAATTAAATTAAATTCAAATAAAATTAAATTTATATTAAGTTCAATTCAATTAAAATTTTAATTAAGTCAGTTAAATCAATTTGATTCAAATAAAGCTAATCAATTCAATATACTTCAATTAAATTCAACTTTAATTGATTCAAATCAATTCAATTCACTCTTAGTTAATTAACTACTTCAAATAGATTCAACTTTAATTGATTCAAATCAATTCAATCATAGTTAATTAATTTTCAAGTTAATTCAAACTTCAACGTCAAATCTTAAATAACTTAAACTCAAATAAAATTTTACGCAAACTGTAACAATTAAAATTAATAACATCAAATATGTCAAAGTGGGTTGGCATATTCGCGGGTTCACACGACATGTATCAAATCGGGAATTTGATACATTTTTAGAAACTTAAATAAAATGATTTGGACTTGTTTGACTCATACATAATTGCCATGTCATGCATCTGCTACTTTTTATATGACATGTCATTCATGTTTAAATTTTATGCATATATTAGAATGGCTATAGGAAAAAGAATAATTGAAACTTGATCAACCTAGTATTGGGTGGCGGTGAGATGATAGTACGTTAGGGAAGCCAATTCTAATAAGATCAAGTATACTTGGTCTCTTTAGACTGGTGAAACTAGCCGAAGCTACCGATCCAAGATCCAAACTAGTTAGACCAGAATTTATCAATAAGTAATTTTGAAAATGAAATTTCATTAAAAGGCTTTGTCAAGGAAAGGGTTGATGATCCAATAAGGCTACGGCCAAAGAAGGCCTAGTGCCTCGCCAAGACCTGGAAGCCAATTTTTGAAATTCAAATTCAAGTTATTTCTTGTCAAATTCAAATCTAACACAAGCTTCAATTAAATCTTAGAATTAAAAATAAATTAAAGAAAAATGATTCAAGCATCTCACAATACACTTATAAGGCAATCATGCTTGTTGTATTGATACATCTAAAATGGGTGAGATGTTAAGGACTAATAAATTGAAAAATATTTTTCAAAATTGTTTTTCAAAATTATTAGAATATTTTTCTAAAAATATATTTTCAAAATAGTGTCTCAATATAATAATATTTTTATGGAATTCATGCTTGTCTGATTGAATATATATACTATACGTTTTCCAAAAATTATATCTTTTCAAAAATTATTTGACTCACTCATTTAGACTCAAGCCTCTTAGGACAACACTAAAGTTCCTTAAGGCACTTAGATAGAGTCAAACGGTGTTGGATGCAGGGGGAGTGTTTTGTTCTTTTTATTAAAAATATTTTTCGAAAACTGCACCTTAATTTGCATTACATATGTTTTCAAAATTATCTTCTTTCCAAATTGTGGCTTCAAAATTTATCTACTTAAAAATTATCTACTTCAAAATTTATCTACCCTAAAGACACAGAGGAAAGGTCCACTTTATGATCTTCAAGGACTCCTAGGACGTGTCAAATTTACGGGGAGTCTAACAAGTTTTAAATTATTTTGAAAATTATTATTCATTTGATCTGAATCAAACCTTAAGACTCAGAGGAAGAGTACTTGTGGTCAAGAAGCTTCCCGGGACTGGGTCAAGTTTAGGAGGAGATTAAATTAAAAGAATTATTGAATATTTCAAATGTTTTCATGCGCTGTATTTTCAAATCTTGCTAGAAACATAAGTAATCTTTCAAAATACTATTAGTCTATTGTTTTCGTGTGACCTATGAAATTATCTTTGAAACAATATTTACTTGGGTTTGAAAAATCCTTCAAGACACTTAGGAAAATATCCTTGTAGTCAACAAGGTTTCCTATGATTGTGTCAGACTGGAAGATAAACCGAATCAAGTATTATAACTTTAAAATTTTTTATATTTTTTTTTCAAAATTAACTTACATTCTGTAACTTATGAAATTTTGTAATAATATTTACTTGGGTTGGAAAATTTCCAGGACACTTAGGAAAATGTCCTTGTAGTCAACAAGGGTTCCCAGGATAGTGTCAGACTGGAAAATTAAGTGAAGTCAAATATTATATTTTCAAAAGTACTTATGTCTTTCAAAGCCAAATATTCTTTCAAAAGTACTATCATTTTTTTAAAAATTCTATTAATATTTACTTGACCTTGAAAAATTTCCAGGACACTTAGGAAAATGACCTTGTAGTCAACAAGGTTTCCCAGGATTGTGTCAGACTGGAAAAGAAACTTAGTCAAGTAAAATATTAGGTTTCAAAAATTACTTATGTTTCTCAAAGTCTCATCTCTTTCAAAAACAGCTAGTACTTGCAAAATAGGCATAATACTTATACCTTCCAAAATAACATTTTTTCAAAAGTTATGTATTTTTCAAAAAGTACTTTATATTTTTCAAAAATTACAAATTCTGTCAAAAGAACATACATGCTGTACTTGTATTTTTCAAAGCGAATAACATCTTTTTTAAAATTATGCAGTTTTTTTTTCAAAAATGCAATATATCATTCAAATTACAATGCTTTCAAAATTTCTGCACCAAGTATTTTTCAAAAAGAACCAAAATTTCTCATTGTTGGTACAAGTATTTTTCTGTATTTTTTTTTATGTATGACAAAGGGGGAGAGGTATGCTCTTAAGTTAGAAGTTAGAAATGCTCTTAAGTTAGAAGTTAGAAATTTTTGCTTATTTTTTCTAGAATTTTTTTCTAGAGGATCAAAAATATGTTCAAAACTAAAGTCAATTTTTCCCCAAGGATAGTAAGTTAGCCCCTTAAACCAATCTAACTTAAGTTATTGTCAAACATCAAAAAGGGGGAGATTGTTGGTGCAAGTTGCATCAATGATGTTCCTCTTGAAGTGTTTTAATGTTTGACAATATACTTAAGTCAGTGATACACTAAATAGACAAAGGGGAGTAAGAGAGAAGTAACCTTAGTTGAAGAAATGTCCTAGTTAATCTAGGCATCGGAACCCTAAAGACCTAGCGAAGGGCTGCTAGGCACCTAGCGAAGGACTGTTGGGTATTGAAACTCTAAGAACTAACGAAGGGCTGTTAGGCACCTAGCGAAGGGCTGCTAGGTATCTTAACCCTAAGACCTAGCGAAGGGCTGCTAGGCACCTAGTGAAGGACCACTAGGCATAGAAGACCTAGCGAAAGGCTGCTAGGCACCTAGCGAAGGACTGCTAGGGAATGAAGACCTGGCGAGGGACTGCTAGGCACCTGGAGAAGGATAGCTAGGGAATGAAGTCTTGGTCCGAGGGACTAAGCAACTTAGCTGAGCGATGACTAAGGACAGGAGTAGAGACGGGTCAGGGTTTGGGCGTCTCGAGGTCCGGAAGTATCGGAAGCTAAGCAAAGTCCACCCGAAGGGCTGGGTGGCAATTGTCTCCTGAAAGGAGTAGGTAAAGGGCAAGTTCTCGGGGATGGGAACTTGTGCCGGTTTGACCTAGGGTTTCGTGCAAATTCGAAGTCAAAACCAAGTCCTTAAGACCAATATTATATGTATATATGCTTTGTGTTTGCGTATCTTGCAGGTAACTAGAACCAGAGACAAAGCAAGCAAAAGAAACCAGTGTGCAGGCTTTAAGCAGGGCGCCCCCATCAAGGAGGGTGCCCTCATTAACTAGGGCACCCTCAACAGCCAGGGCGCCCTGAGCCAAAGGTAAAAATGTAGGTATGATGAAGCAGGCAGAACAGGTGTCAAGCGGGGCGCCCTGGTTCAAAGCTGTATTTACAGTTTCGAACCCAAAACATAGATAAGCCATCATGAGGGCGCCCTGGTCAAAGGTTTTATTAGCTGCAGCGAGATCGGCGTAGGGATAAAGTTTTACCAGGTTTATCGGGGCGCCCCCAGCGTCCAGGGCGCCCCCAGCGTCCAGGGCGCCCCCAGGAGGCCTATATAAGGGGCTTCGACCCCTCTGCTTCATACAAAACATTCCAGAGCCATTCTGATCATTCCAACCGACTACAACGTGCTAAAGACGAGGCTCTACGACCGGGAGGCTCCAGGAGGAAGTGCGCGACACTTCGGAGGTCTAGATCGGCTGACGCTTCGACATAAGTTGTAATGGTTTGATATACATTCTGCAATTAATTTTAATTATCCTTTTGCTTGTAAATCAAACTGTAAGACGGGTTTTCTCCGCCTTCAGAAATTTCAGAAAGGAGACCAATAGTGGACTCACGCCGAGTACATAGGCCTTGGACGTACCGACCCAGGGGGGTCGGGAACCAAGTAAATAAATCCCGCGTGTCCTTCTGTATTACATTTATTTTTCTGTTTTTACTTTTCCGCTGTGCTACTAATATTCTAAGTCTTGAACGAACAAAAGCTTTACGAAGATTTCAGAGAGATTTTGAACGATCGATATTCACCCCCCCCTCTATCGACGACACCGGTCCTACACTACCGACTATGCTCTCCACGGTTCTGGCACTACCGGAGCTGTGCAACAGGGATGGGCTCCTTAAGAACGCCTCGGTTCGGGGACTACCGACGATGCTATCCTTACCCTAGTAGGTCGGGGCTTGCTACCTCGGATTTGCTAGGGATGCGCGCTTATGATGTATGTATGTGGTACAAGCCGGGGACCCCAATGATATGATGACTATGTTTAAACATTTAAAAGTATGTTTTAAAAGTTAAGCATCCTTATGTATATGCATTCCACTCATGCATTCATTCATGTTATGCATTATGCTATGCTAATAATGTTTATGCTTATGCTTCATGTTAAGAAATATGCATGCGAGTAAATGATCTATGTCATAATTAAGTTAAGAAGATGCTCATATGCAATGATAGGAAGTATGCCTATGTTTATGCTATACGGGTTGGTTTACACTTTATGGACATGTTTATACCATGTATTATGCCATGTTAGGAATGTTTATTATGTTATGTTTATACCATGTATTATGCCATGCTTAGAATGTTTAGTAGGTTATGTTTATAGCATGTATTATGCCATGCTTAGAATGTTTATTATGACATGTTCATACCATGTATTATGCCATGCCTAGAATGTTTATTATGTTTATGTTTATGCCATGTAGCATGCCATGCTTAGAATATTTACTATGTTTACGTTTATGCCATGTCTCATGCCATGCTAGGAATGTTCACTTATGTTTATGTTCATGCCATGCTATGTTTATGATAAGTGTTTCAAGATGTTATGTTCTAAGTAGAGCACCAAGTATGTTAATGTTGCCTGTGCTTATTATGAGATGATGAATGGTTTTTGTGAGTAGGAAAGAGTCTTACTAAGCCTGTGTGCTTATAGCCTTATTTCCTTATACCGTAGATCATTCAAGGGGACAATGAGGAAGCAGCAGGAGGGCAAGAACGCATGTGTGTGGTAGTGACTTGGCCCAGGAAACCATATGTTTATCGTTTATGCTAGAACTTTACTTTGGTCACTTATATGCTTGAATGCTTGAATAATGACTTATGGAACTCTATGACGTGATGTTAAGTATGACATGATATGATGTTTAAGTATGAAGTCAATATGCCGAGTTTCCATGTCATTATGTTAAGAATGGTAGTAGGGCATGTATGTGTAAAAATAAAGTTATTCCGCTGCCTTATGATATCTACATGCCCTAAGTATGTTAACGTAACGCCGCTTTACGAAAAAAAATGGGCGTTACAATGACGATCTTTTTGAGCTCACCAAGGGGGCATCATCAACCCAACTCACAAGGATATAGATTCCATCAATAATCAACGACACATCATATTATTAATATTATTTTCCAACTTACCGGGCCTATTGATCTAACAGAATAGATCTCGCCCATTGGTTAATCAAAGAGATAATAATTAATAATATATGCCCGGCATTATTTCGGGATTAAGAGATCGTGCTCCATAATATTATCCGAGGTCTTATCCAATTTACTAAGTCAGTACAAAAATTGGATGACCTCTCTTTTAGTCCTACTCAATGTACATAAAGTACACTAGTGCAATTTTATGGCTAAGATAAACCACACCTATTTACACTACAACCATCCCTATGGTTTGCCCAACTCCATCTCGGTTGTGAGCCTCTTTCTTATGCTTCGGCAAGGAACCTGATAACATGATCTTCTGTGCGGCACCACGCACCATGTTATCTTCAATGCCAAGCATCAGACAGTTTGTGCATATACTACTGTAAATATGCACTGTGTGATTTTCTAATTCTCATTAAAATGTAGATGTATCCTATCCAAAAGTAAGACTTTTAGTATACATCCTAACAGAAGTGTTCTTCTTCTTCTTCATCTTCTCCATCTTCCTTTCACTCCTTGGTGCACTACGGAAGCTTGGAGGAGAGGTTTTCTTCCTTGGTGGTTGGTGGCATCAACCCTCTTGGCTAGGGTTTTAGTGCAAGTGGAAGAGGAGAAGAAGGAGTGCCTTGGAGACTTCGGTTCTTGTTAGATCGTCGCCCACACGACGTTCAAGAAGGGAGGGCCATACAGTAGAGGATTACGAGGTAATCAGGAAGGTATATCTTCTCCCATGGCTCTTTGATCTTATCATTTCATGTGTTTAGTTAATTATCATGTTGCTAATTATTTGTTAATTAAATTACGATAATTAATTGTTTTGGATGCCGATGATAAACACAAAAATCGACGATCCACTCATTGTCTATTCTGCGACTAATCGGTTGGACGAGATTGATCCCTAGAACAACTTGGTTGTTCAAGCAATCGCTCGAATCGGTTAGCACGACGATGAGATGGTCGTTTGGGGAATAGGTCTCCATTCGAATTGAAAAATTTTAATCCATGGACATGGAGAAGTTTCCCATGCGCGACCTAGGATCAACGAAACCATCAATTGGTATCAGAGCTAATGGTTTCCGATTTTGTGTGTTTTAGATTCGACTATATTTTGCACGTTATCATGTATTTATTTTGTCAGATAACAATAGGATGTGCGTAGGCTAACTCTTTGGTTGCAGACACGAGATTCCGACTATTATGGCTAAAATATGTGTATATGTGATTGGTTGTGCATGGTTGTAATATTATTTGAATCCTCGAGGTTGATGAGGCTAAATTTGATATTTGATTTTTGTACTTAAATACGACACTTGTTTAGCCGAGCTTTTTATTTACTTTCGATCTAAATTTGATGTACACTCCTTTGTGGAGTATAGGATCGATGGATGTAAATAAATAGCATTTTATCTCGGCTCGGAGATCCCTTCATGGTGGCTTGCGCATGGATAGGGAGGAGCGAACGAGGTGGTGACACGACTGGAAGCATATTGAAGACTAAAGCCATAATAGTCGAAAAAATTTGTTTTTTCTTGTTTATTACTTTTAGTTTATATGCTTGTCATGCATGCATGAAAATTCCTCAAGTACAAAAAACTAAGTGGGAGAGGGACCCTAAAGGTCCCATGACCTCCATTACTAATTTGACAAGTGATGCGAACAAGCTTGCGCATCGGCTCTGAGTGTCATCCTCCCCATCGGATGGGCTTATTCTATAGATCACTAGGTCAGACATGATTATAAGAAATTATTGAGGAGCACGTGATTTTTCCCAGCGGATGACACATAATTCGAGATAATTTTCTTAGTATCGTGTAATGGTAAACACTTAGATGCAAATAATAGTATCCTCCCTATCGGAGTCACTGCTATTATTTGTAAGGCCGAAGATGAACCAACTATTAATTTTATTTGTCAAAAAGTTAGGTTGACAAGATAATAAAATTACTGGGTAAAACCTCCTCTTATAAATAAAGAATTCGTATACGTCCACACTATCGTGACCCTAATTACATTTTAAAATTTATTGTTCGAGGAATCAATATTTTTTGAAATCCAAAGTTTGTGATCATTGTGATTCTCAGGAAATTTCAAATTGACCTTTAACCCACTAGCTATAATACTTAATGAAAATAATCTTACGGACCCTAATTACATTGACTGGAACTGAAACCTAGACATTGTCCTAACTGCTGAGGAGTACAAGTTTGTACTTTTCGAGTTCTGTCAGGAAAAACCTAGTGAGAATTCTGATAAAGAGGAGAAGGAATGCTACAAGAAGTGGATAAATGCAGATGAGATGACATAGTGTTACATATTGACATCTATGTCAAATGTATTGTAACATCAGCATCAGGCTTTTTTCACTACTTATGATATGATGTTCGATCTCAAAGAACTCTTCGAACATCAGAATCGGGCCACTAGGCAAGAGGCAATGAGGAACTTGATGACGACTACCATTATTGAGGGGACACCCGTGAAGGATCATGTCCATAAGATGATGACACATCTCAATGAGATGGAAGTCCTTGGAGCGGAGATCAATGGGGAAACCCAGGTCGATATCATTCTCCAATCTCTGCCTAGGAGTTTTGAGCAGTTTAGCCTGAACTACAATATGAACAAGCATACATATTCGTTGGTGGAACTTCTGACAGAACTCCAGGCGGCAGAGGGGCTTTTTCGTCAAAGTGCTCATGCTTTGGTTCCTCAGAAGGTTTTTGCTTCTATGCCGAAAGGCAAGAAAAAGAAGAAGCAAGGTGGGGCAAAGAATGCGGCAAGATCTCAGGGACCTCGGGCTTGCATGAAAAAGCCGAAAGGCAAGTGCTTCATGTGCCAGCAGTGTAACGCCCGCCCTTAATCCCCCAGGGATTCGGCGGCGCTACTTTAATTTTCATACATTACAACTACACGTATGCATTCCTATTTTTCTTTTGTATCTAATCTATGCATGGGCACATGTAACATTAAAGTATGCAAGGTTCATGTAGCGGAAGCATAATTATTTTTTTCAGAACATTCAACCAAGCATGGACATCAAGTATTCATCTTCAAACATAGCATGTATATAAAAAAAAAGCATAACATGGGTTTAACATGGCAAGTTCCAAAACTTGAAGCAACTAAGAGCAAGATCCTTTTTATCCACCAGTACTATCACACACACACTTGCCCTTCTCCCGCAGCCTCCATAGTTTAGCATCCTTTATCTGTGGCATAAGGGAAAGCACTAAACGATATGCAATAGCTTAGTAAGGCCCTGTCCTACTCACAAAACCGGATATCATGATAAGGTAATAGAATATATCACATTCAAGCATGGTAAGCATTTAAGCATGTTAAACATCTAAGCATGTTAACATCATAAGAAGGTTCTTTTGAAAATATATAAACATAATACTTGAACATAGCATAATCATTAGGGCCCGGCTTGTACTTCATGTTTTGCACGCGCCCCTGAATAGCAACGAGGTAGCTAATCCCGAACCACTAGGGATTACTAGGCCTTCTCAAAAGTCCTTCAGCCTAGTATCATAATCATTTGACTCGCTTTAAGAGTCTATAGTACAAGCCATTATAAAATAAAATAGTTATCATGTTCTTTATTTTCATAAAGTATGCTCTTAGTCCCAACCTTCTAGGGAAGCATTCTTTAGGCCCTAAGCCTTCTTCATTCATGCCCTAAAGGGCTCATTCTTATGCCTATGTATGCATTCATAATCATGATAACTAACATAGTATAAAGCATGCATTTCATGGGAGCAACCAAGGCTAGGGTCCAAGAGCTCTCTCTCTTGGCCGAAAGTTGACATGGGGCTAGCATGCATTCCGGTCACATATCAAGATCACACAAGCATGTCATATCTTACACAAGATCCTTATCATGCATGGTATTCATTTGACCTAATCCATTCCCAAGTATAGGGTTGAGTACTTTGGGGTTTTTAGCCACATAGCATCATGAACATTCATACAACACATGTGATATCATAGAGATTCATTAGAGTGTATAGCATGAAGTTATGTTTAAGAACCTAACCCTAGGGTAGGGTTGGCCGAATGGTTTAGAAGGGGTTTCCCTTCCCTCCTAGCCTTCTTTACTCACACACAATATAATACATTCAGGCAAACATCATTATTAAGCATAGGAAAGCATGTGGCCTACCCTAACCCTTGGTTAGGGTGATGGCCGAAACATGTAGAGACATGTAGAGGGAATCATGTGAGTCATGTAATTGATTCAAGAGCAATTATGCTACAGGTGAGGGGCACTTACCTCTTTCGCTAAATATCCTTAAGGTATAACCTTAGTTCGGAGGGTATGTGATTGTCCTTGCTCTTGGGGTCCTTGACTTCTTCTTGCCTTGCAAGAGATTCAAACCTTCAATGGGACTTGGGAGTGTCCCTTGGGATGAAACCCTTCCCTTGGATTTTCGAAAATTGAAGAGGGAGAGGGGTGTTGGGATTTTCGAAAATTGAAGAGGGAGAAGGGAGTTGGGATTTTCGAAAATTGAAGAGGGAGAAGGGAGTTAGGATTTCGAAAATTGAAGAGGGAGAGGGGTGTTGGGATTTTTGAAAATTGAAGAGGGAGAAGGGAGTTGGGATTTTCGAAAATTGATGAGGGAGAAGGGAGTTAGGATTTCGAAAATTGAAGAGGGAGAGCACTCCCTCTTATTTATACTAAGGGAAGAGACAAAGTGCCTCTTCTCCAAGTGTCCCTTCACCAAGGGGTTTCTCATCAAGAGCCTCTTCCTCCACCCTTTTACATTCCCTAACCCTTAACAAGAATTTCCCTTCCTTCCCCTCAGCAATCCCCTGCTGGGCGAATTGGTTACTTCGTTGCTTTTCAAGGCTTTGCTTACCAAGAGTTCCAAGGTTCGATCCTCGGCAAGAGCATATTTTTGCTCCTCTTTGGTTTTCACTTTTTGCAAAGCCCATTAGCCCAATTCACTCTCATATTCTCAAATCACATTTATGCAATCACATATTCCAATTCATGCAATCACATATTCTAATTTAGGAAATCACATATTCCAATTCATGCAATCACATATTCTAATTTATGCAATTAAATATTCCAATTCTTGCAATCACATATTCTCATTTATGCAATTACATATTCCTAATACTTTCTAATGAAATCACATAACATTTAATCATGAAATCCAAAAATGTAATTTTATTCATTTATGAAATAATGTCATACCATCTGATAACATATATCGACATTTTTGTGCCCTTTTTATAATCGAAAGCAAGCCTAAAAATTTGGGGCGTTACAATCCCCTACACCTTATAGAAAGTTCGTCCTCGAACTAAAACAATTCTGGGTACTTGCGTTTCATTTCATCTTCGCGTTCCCAGGTGGCCTCCTCGAACCGTTGACTTTGCCACAGGACTTTTACTAAGGGCACCTTTTTGTTCCTTAGCTTCTTAACTTCTCGGTCCAATATCTGAATGGGCCGACTTTCATAACTTAGGTCCTCCTGTATCTGGACCGTTTGTGGTTCGATCACCTGGTCTGGGTTAGGAGTGCACTTCTTGAGCAGTGAGACATGGAACACGCTGTGAATAGCTGACATCTCCCGCGGTAGCTCCAGCTCGTAAGCTACCGGGCCTACTCTCTTTAGGATCTTGTACGGTCCTACATATCGCGGACTCAGTTTTCCCTTCTTTCCAAATCTCATAACTCCTTTCATAGGAGCCACTTTAAGGAACACAAGGTCCCCAACTTGGAATTCCAGCGGCCTACATCGCTTATCCGCATAGCTCTTCTGCCGGCTCTGAGTAGTCTCTATTCTTGGGCGGATATTCTGTATAGCCCGGGTGGTGTCGTCAATAAAATCAATCCGGAGTCCCATTTCTTTCTTTTTGCCACCGTCAAACCAACAGATTGGAGATCTACATCTCCGCCCATATAAAGCCTTATACGGTGCCTTAGAAATGGGGTTAGTACCAGGAACCAACTCAATTGCAACTCTTTATCTCTTTCAGGTGCTAACCCTGGTATACTTATACACATACATTGTAATTATATACTTATTGTGATTATGGGTAACTGAGATCTTTATTTATTATATCACCAAAATTTGTTTTATTCCGTCTTATAATTCTACATAAAAAACTAGTCCAACTCAGTGGCCTGTGACTACATTTGATGTATTTGTCACATCTTCCTTGGATAATGAGAAAACCCTTGCATTCGTCGCAACCGGTGGTACGTGCGGTTGGGGAGGTGCTTGCTTTTTGGCGCGGCAATCTTGGGCCTTGTGCCCTACCCGCCCGCAGTTGTAACACTTGCCTGTCCCTTGGAGGCAAGCTCCTGGGTGCGACCTTCCGCATGTAGCACAAGGGTCGAACTTGGTTTGCTTGCTGGCGGGACCACTTTGTGAGTCGTTCTTTCTCTTGCCATTGTGGTTCCCCTTCCAACTATCATTCTGAGGCTTCTCACCTCCGGCTTGAGTTTGGCTTTTGTTTTCATTCGGCACCTTCTTTTGCTTGTTGATGTTATTCAGGTAGTGCTCAGCAATTAGTGCACTGCTGAACAGCTCTCCTGCGGTCTGTGGCCGGTTGACCCCGCCGGCCGCATTCAGGGCAATTTCAGGCCGCAGCATCTTCAGCATAAGTCTGACTTTTTCTTTCTCAGTGCTGACTAGCTCCGGGCAGAGGCGGCCTAGTCTGTTCAATTTCTTCATTGCCTTGCTGACTGATAGCTCACCTTGTCGGAACTCGGTGAACTCGTCGAAATGCCGGTTGGTGACCTGCATGTGGAAGAACTCTTCGAAGAATTCCGATTCGAAGTCCTTCCATGTCATTTGGTTCACCTGGCGTTTGGTTTTTATTCTTTCCCATCACATACGCGCATCTCCAGAAAGGCAGAACGATGCGCATTTGATCTTCTCTTGCTCGGGCCAGTCGAGCAATTCCATGGTGCATTCCACTGTTTTGAACCAGGCCTGCGCGTCCCAGGGTTCACCAGCACCGGAGAAACCTTCCGGTTTCAGCCTGTTGGGACCGGGTGCATGTTGACAAGGATACGGGTTCGTAAAATTCTAAATTTTTACGTGCAGCGGAAGAATTAGCATAAAATAATTTCTCAAATTATTCTAACCACGTATCTAGCATGCAACCTTTTGGTGTGTGGACATGATCATAAAATAAAACTTTGTGGAAAAGTAAACTAATTTACCAAGTACCTCGCGTAACTTGAAGTAAGGGACGAGATCCAACCGTAGCGTCCCTTGGAAGCTTCGCCTCTATTCGCGTCCACGCCGAGTTCTCTTCGGGATGTCTTCGTAAAGTCATGAGTTTTGTGCCAACGAGAACTACTAGATTCTCTAAAGGCACAACTAGAACAACAAGAGAAAAGATAGGAAACTAACCACCATGAGACGGAATCTAAATTTCGAGAAGGAAGGAGATGTGATCTGCTTCTTCTTCTCCGAGTTCGTCTTGGTGGATGAAGCTCACGCCCACCTTGGGAGTTGCGCCGGCCCTAGGGGAGGAGAGAGAGCCGGGCCTAGAGAGAGAGGGGCACCGACCCTAGAGAGAGAGAGGCGTGTAGAGAGAGAGAGAGAGCAATTAATCTCTTGATTAATTGATTAGGAATTCAAGGCTTGCCTTTGGTTCCTTATATAGTTGCTTCCCCCTTGCCAAGTCTTTCTCTTAACGGAATTAACGGAATTAATTTTCATAAGAAATTTATTTTAGAATCTTTCTTATGAATAATTCCGATATGCCTAGTTTTATTATAACTAACTTTATAATAAAACAAATACTTTTCTCCTTTAATTATGGAATAAATTTTATAAGAAATTTATAAACTTTCTTATTATGAAAAAATCAATTCATAATTGATTTTATAGAATTAAAATAAACCATTCCATGGATAATTTTAATTTCCATAAAAAGAATAAATTTCTATAAATTTATTTATATAAATTTCTTTATACAAATTTATTTATCCATAATTTATAAAACAAATCGTGCTAGATTTATTTTATTAATTAAACCAAATAAATTGGTTTATCCCCTTTGTAGTGGTCATCCAAACCAAGAGGGTGGACACCCTCTTTGGCCGGCCAATTCAAACCGAACCGATCGCGAATTAAACTCATTTAATTCGCCCAATAAGCCTTCAAAAGACTTAGCCATTTTTAGCTTCCATTGCGCCTCTGATAAATTCAGATTCGACTTATTTCGCTTGATCGGAAAATCTAATTTTCAACTCGTTTTAAATCCCTCGGATTACTCGTAGTGCGTGTGACTAAATAGGCTTTCGATTTATGTTGGCCGTCTATAATTAACTAATTATAGAACGATCATAAGTGGCACCTAGTAGTACATCATGACCCCCAATTAATCGAAAGATCAACGGTTGACCTCAGAAAGATTTCTGAAACCCTTCAGCAGCTCTAATGAATCGTGCCCCATTCCCTTCACCATCTTATACCCACTTGGTTCAGGACACGGTCTATTTGTGTCAGTCCCCACTAGGCTGACTACGTCACACCTAGCCCAAGTAATGTCTTTCTCGTCCTTTGGATTTCTAATTACACTCATGTATTTTACAGACTCTCACTCTAAACATGATATGCTCTGGCCAGAGGCTTTGAGTAACAATCCGATGATAGGCCTGGGTATACATCTCCTCGCAAGGAGTGGTGAATCCTTTGTAGGCTGTTCAAACATCTTCGGGCACTTCGGCTTATACCCAATCATCCTGGGTCCACACCTCCTTGGAGATGCTTGCTTAAGATGTTAAAGTATAAGTCTCCATGACCAAGATGACTTGAACACTGCAAGTCAAAGGAACATCACACTTAAGCCGCAGTAAGAACTTCATTGACATATCTATATAGATAACCATATGAAGTCTTACAGCTAATCACTCCAATGAACTAGTTCCCTTAACTAGCATCCATGTTTATCTCCGGACATCCCAATGTCACCAGCCAGTGAGAATCAGCTGATTAGAGAATAACCCATGCTAGTCTCAACAGAATTGATAGTGTCCGTATTTAGCAATTCATCGACTAGGGATATTTTCAATACTTCACATTTGCACATTTAGAGATAATCACTAGTTGTGATCCCATCACAAATTCTCTTATGCTGTGAGTTGTATTGCGGACATTCAGTAGATGAGTTTAAGATCCCAATCAAACACACAAACATGTATACTCAAATAGTGAATTATCATTTATTCAAATAAATGTTGACAATCATAAGGCGATTGCCTTAGGATACTTCTCTCATATCACTAACAAACTCCCACTTGGCCTAATGCCAAACGCTACGGTATCCAATACCACAGGCTCTAGCATAACCCTCAAACTTATTTTGAGGTAAGGCCTTAGTTAAAGGATCCGCTCAATTCCTTTCAGTGGGAATTTTCTCAATTTGTATATCATTCCTACTTATAATCTCTCTGATCAGATGATAGCGACGATGCACGTGTTTGGATCGCTGATGAGACCTTGGTTCCTTTTCTTGTGCAATAGCTCCATTGTTGTCACAGTAAACCTGCACTGCATCATCAATGGTTGGAACTACGCCAAGTTCGGAGACGAACTTCTTGATCCAGACTGCTTCCTTTGCTGCTTCCGAAGCTACGATATATTCCGCTTCCGTGGTGGAATCCGCTACGGTGTCTTGTTTGAAACTTTTCCAACTTACTGCACCTCCATTCAAAGTAAATACGTATCCAGACTGAGATTTGGAGTCATCCTTATCTGTCTGGAAACTGGCATCTGTATACCCACGTATTACCATATCTCCTTCTCCATATATTAGGAACACATCCTTAGTTCTTCTTAAGTACTTAAGGATTGTCTTAACAGCCGCCCAATGATCCATTCCTGGATCCGACTGGTATCTGCTTGTGACGCTCAAAGCATACGATACATCGGGCCTTGTACATAACATAGCATACATGATAGATCCTATCGCGGATGCATAAGGAATCTTATTCATGCAAATCCTCTCGTCTTCTGTGCGCGGACACATAGACTTTGAAAGGTTGATCCCATGCCTGATGGGAAGGTAACCTTTCTTGGATTCCGACATGCTAAACCTTTTTAGCACTCGGTCTATATATGTAGACTGCGAAAGACCAAGCAACCGTTTTGATCTATCTCTATAGATTCTAATCCCAAGGATATAGGTTGCTTCTCCCAGGTCTTTCATGGAGAAAGTTTTGGACAACCAAATTTTAACTGTTTGTAAGACTGATATATCGTTTCCTATAAGTAATATGTCATCGACATATAATACTAGGAATACGACTGCACTCCCACTAACCTTCTTGTACACACAAGGTTCGTCTGGATTTTATGAGAAATCAAACTTTTGATTGTCTCATCAAA